>JAWWTY010000123.1:25768363-25884791 GCA_035222235.1 Margarornis squamiger | reverse complement strand
GGGTAAGGGGAAAATTGTGAAAAAAGACATTCTCCTGGAGATGTCTGCACTGTCTTGAACTATATCCGTCCCACAGGCAGACAGCTGCAAAAGTATTAGTAAGTGAATTACTGTTTTACCTTCAGATAGTAGTATTTTATTGAGGGCTTCCAAGTGATAATTTAATGTAGCTAAATGTCTTCAGAAGGTTTTGTTAGCATCTTAAGCAGTTAGAAAGCAAAGGGGCAATATCCATTCCTTGGACGTACAAGTAGCCAGCATGAGCTGTGAGGGTCGTCTTCAGTTGTTCTGTATTCATCCCGGCCTACTGTTGGAGGGTTTTTTCCTAAGACCTGAAATAACCCCAAAATTGGTATGCAAAAAGTCAGCAGACAACTGATGTCAAGGATGAAGACACTTGGAGCCTATTTTGGTAATGTTGATGTGGGAAAGCTCTGGTTTGAGCATTAATTTCTTGGAGCTTTTAAGATGGTGGACAAACTTGTGTCTTTCTCATGGAAGAAGAAGAGGATGGTGTCAGGTTCTCGAAGAAAGGGAAGGAACAATTTGTGGAATAAGTTGTATTTATTGTTCCTTACTTAGCAGGTCACTCTCCCTCCCAAGTGAAAACACCTGATTTAGACTGCAAGTTTTGAGAAAGGGATGAACTGGGAGGATTTTTCTCCATCTGAAAAAGCAGGTGATTGCTATACTTGCTGCTCTGATCATCACCAGTGCTGAGTGCCTGGGTACTTTTGCTTTCTTTGGAAGACAAGGAATTAGAATTGTCACCCTGCACCTCACAGGAGACTTTCTGTTATCAAAAGCTGTCTGTCTTTACAGTCAAAAGGAGATGCTTACAATACCCTAGTTCTGTTAAGACGATCAGGCAAAAGTTCCAAGAAGCAACACTGATCCATGCTTTTGCAAGGTTTGATGCCAAACCTTAGACGTATGAATCCACTTTTAAAACTCCAAGGCTTTCATCCACATCAGTAGATACAGCATCCAGAATTACCACCAGTGGAGCTTTTCCTTGTTAGCAGTTTGTAGGTGCATGGGTCAATGTTCCAACAAGCCCTGCGTCTACCAACATTCTATCTGACTTCACACTAATTTAAGAATAAAATCCACCCCACATTTTGAAGCAGCAATCCTTTCATTTTTCTGAATAATTCCAGTTCTGATATCAGTCAATTCTTCTTACATTCGTTCTTGCATCATAAGGATTTGGATTGTCCAGTCTTGGTGTTTTCTGTTTTGCACCCTCATGGACTCAGAGTTACCACTTTGCTTGATATAGCACCACCACCCATAGTAGGAACATGGGGAAAAAAGTGCAAAAGAGCTATGGTGGACATGGTCTGGCTGTTACCAAAACAGACTGCCAAAGAGTCAAAGGCATGGTTAGTTGATCTATTTTCTGGCTGCTTCTCCTCTTCGCTGTGGCCACCTCGGTATTTCAGAGACACCAGATGGGAAATGCATCTTATTAATATCAATGAGACTTTAACTCCTGTATGACATTAAGCAGCTAGCTTTCCTAAATTGAATTTCCCTGGCCTTCTCAGGTCATGGGGACAAAATGGTGGTTCTTTACTTCCCAAAATCTTTCTTAATAATTTCAGAAGTTAAATCTTAATGATTTTTCTCTTAACTTGCAAATGATGGCACAAATCACATGATGGGTATAACAGTCATGTGTGCTGATCCCTAGAATGTAAGAAGATTTTGAGATCTATGTTTCTATCTTAAAAATTCTTTTTTGCATAAACCTTGTTTTTATGCTGCCAAGATGTATTACTTTGGACGCACAACTGGCTGTTAGCTGGTATAAGAAAGAGAGAAAACACAGTCATCCGAATGCTGTCAGGTTTGTCAGTACTAGCAGAAACAGATGGCATGGAAAAGATTAGAAGGGGGAAAATTTGAGTATTGCAGTTTGTAGCTAGATCAGTTCCAAAAGTGAAGAAAAAAGATTAATTGTACATTTTGAACATAAAGTTTTGCTCTTGCTGATGTATAAAACATCAGCGGGTTTCAGTCCAGTATCAGAATGCTTACACAATAAGACAATCTTAATTGGACATTTCAGTTTAAATTGGCTGGAGTTATGATATTAATTGAATTGTTTTCCCTTTGCAGGGACCTCAGGGGCCTCCAGGACAAAAGGTATAGTATAAACAACAATACTGTGAAAGTGCTTACTCTTCCTGGTGCCAAATTGAAAGCAGAAAAGGTGAATGGGATTAGCTACTGTACACTGCATTGAAGCAGTTAGTTTAGGTTCTGAATTTTGTTTTTGCAAATGCAGCCGTATAATGTGAGACATCAGATTTCTCATTTCCCCCATCACAGGAAGTTCAAGCAATGCAGAGCAGACTGTTTTCAATCTGCCTGCTTAACTTTCGGGTGAAAAGGTCACTATAATTTTCTTATTCATGCACTGGTACGATTAGGAAACCAAAGTTAAAACGTTGTGAAAGGTGGCGAGATAAAGTTTCTGATTAAATGCATGTCCTTACTCAAGTAGATCAGTGCCATATGACTAAAGAATTGACCAGCAGAAACAAAGGACATAGGTGTTGCTGATAAATGGTGCTTGGTTGGCGGTGTTCAGGTGGTCTGCTGGTGTCTTCCTGTTCCTTCAGTAACCTGAGACCTGACTTCCTGGGAATGCTTTCAGCATTATTTACACTCATTAAAGCTGGCTGCCTAAGTTTGATTGAGTGAGTTTAGGATTTATGGAATTGCACCATTAAAACAGTCCTCAAAATATCAGCAGTTAGAGCTCTTGAGTGGTACTTTTCCAGCGTCAACCCCACATACTACCAAGGTGAGTAATTTTCTAGTTGATTTCAAAAGATTAAAAAGTTGTATGAAAGATATTTAATAAAACAGGCTTAATTTGTATAAAGGAAAAGAAAAAAAAGGAATAAATAGTATTGTTGTGAGAAGAATGCCTCTGTTTTTCGTCTTCTGAGATAATGTTCCTTAGAGTATAAGTTTGCTTGCATCTGTTAAAATGGAACTTTTTTAACAAAGGAAAGAAAAACCTGTGATATGTAAAAATGTAATCCCAAAGCATACAAATTGGTGGAATTTTGGCAGCTGTGAGTTTTCACAGAGTTTACAGGCTGAAGGAGAGAACTACCTTTCATGTTTGGCAATGCAGGGATGTGGCATTTTAGAGCTGTACTGATGTCTAAGTTGCCATTATAAAATTATACCCTAAGACCCTATGAGGAGAATATTTTGCCTGTACAGCATCAGCAAAACCCATGTGCTGATGAGCTTTTGAATATCTGATAAACTTTTAATTCACATGGTAGAATCAGCTTTATTTACATTTTCTAACATTCTGTGTTTCTTAAGAAGAATCATCAGCTGTCACTGAAAGGAGGAACTGTGAGAAATAGGTTAGTTTATTGAGGCTGATGGTTTAATGCTCTCCTAAGCTTTGCCTTCTAGTTTTCTGGAAAAATTATGCAAAGATGTAAAAATATTCACTTGGACCCCTTTGCAGTGCCTAGAAGTCATGATTATGCATCCAGCAAGAGACAACAAGAATTGCGAAGTGGAGGCTTTGGGAGAAAAGGAGGAGCATTGTGGGTCATAGAGATACTCTGGGATGCAGTGTATTATTTCTTGCTGATTTAAAGCTCTGTTACTAGCTCTTGGAGGTTTTCTGGGATCCTCGTGAGTTGCTTCCTTTTCTTGTATCACAGGATTCTGCAGCTCTATTCATTGACAAACATGTATCCGTTTTCGATGCATTCCCGTTGGGTGTTGGTGCCCTTTGACTAAACCATTTCTAGTGAAACCTCTAACCAGGATGAATAGAGGGGGAAATGCCATGCACCAATTCTTTCGGTTTCCTTGCTGAGCAGCACCATTTTTATATAAAAAGAGGAGAATGCTGTGTAAGCACATACAGTTTTCCTGCTTTCCTTATGTCTCATGTTTTCACTGAAATTCTGTACCAAGTCAGACAAGGTCCTTCCAAAAAACTGTCCAGCATGCAGGAACTTACAGTGTGAGAGCTTTGTAGACAAGATCCCTCCAATGTTTTAAGTCAATGTTAATATTTTGTTTTTCTTCTTTGTTCCTTGTGTTTGGTCTCTGTAGACTTACAAATTTTGATTTTGGTAATACTGATGCAGTTTTAAAGTGTATCTGTAGTTTGCACTGTCACTCTTAATCACTGCAGATTATCTCCTAAAATCCTTAGGATATATGGGTACTACCATTTATTGAGCTTGAAGTGTCTCTCTAGAAGCATTAATAGTTTTTTTCAGGTGCTATGTTCAATTGCATAGGATCAGTCTCAAAATTTATCGAGAGCATTAAATAGGGTTGCATTTTAATTCTTACATTTCAAGTGAACTATCCACAATATTACAAAGCAACCCTCAACCTGAAGCTTGTTTCAGGAAGAGGCCACAGTGTCATTAAAGTGTACACCATGAGAATGTCTAATTAGTAAAAAATCTCAACTGAAAAGAGAGCTCAGCTTGGATAAAAATTGGTTTTTGAAAATTTCACCATTATTTCTAAGTACTGTATTAGGAGATCTTTAATTTGCTAAGCACTGGTGTCTGTTTCCCTCCAGGGTTCTGTTGGAGTGCCTGGTGTTCCTGGGAGAGATGGACAAGTGGTGAGTTCTCTGACTTTGTCAGCACTGCCATTATTTTCATAGTGGATTAAAGCAATTTTGCGCTTGTTCACATGGGCAATATGCAACCTTACATCCAGAGCTGTGGTTTCAAATTAGCTTCATGGAAAAGTCTGTACAATCTGGTTTGTGCTCTGAAATATTTTTTTTTTAGTTTTACCTGAACAAGCAGCAATGTAATTAATTAAGCTGAAAGTCTGGTGTTCAGATCTGATGATAGGTTCCAGAAGGAAATGCGTATTAATAGCGTGTTACTTTAGACAGCATATTTACAAACTGTTTTTTTTTACTTTTGGTTAACTCAGTCCTATGATGCAAACACTAATACTGATAATGGGTATTCTTACAGTGCCAATATATTGTTAATTCAACCGATAAATAGAGAATAAAAAGAGACTGGAAACACAGGCGGAGGTTAATGTGAAATTGAATTTTGGGGGCAAAAATGCATAGAAATAAATCAAACAGAAATGTTCTTGAAGACAACTGGGAGGAAATGCTAACTCAGGGAAGTCACTGTCATATCTTAGTGCCATCACCAAGTAAACTCATAGTTCAGAACAGGCCTCCATAAGGAGAGGTCACAGTAAAGCAGCAGGGCTGTTTTCACAGCATTGCTAAGGTTTCTTGGCAAATCTGAGTGATGAAGTTTAAATAATACCCCTCCCTGACCGTAAACAGTATTATCCATCTGTTGTTCTCACAAGCACAAACATTCCTAGTGAACTTCAAAAGCACTGGCAGGGGGTGCCAAAAGGAAAATGCATGATATATGTGTTCAACAGGTTTAAGCAGCAATAGATGATAGTGTGTAAGGATCATATTGAACAATCCTCTCTTCTGCTTCCCTCACCAGGAGCCCCAGGAATAGAAGTGTTAAGATGTTTAAAATAATATGAAATGAATTTGCATAAAGAGCTCAGATTTTGTCCTTCGTATTTTATAGCTGTATTCAATGGTAGACAGTACTTACCAACTCAGATGCTATTGCTGTACATAGTTCAAGTAATTTTTGTGGCCAAGTCTGAGAGAAAAGCCAGTGAAGATGGACGTTGCAGCATGATTTCCTTTGGGTGTGCTGGAAGATGTAAGAAGACTGGATAGGGTGAGGTTGCAAACCACATTGAATAGAACAGAACTGATGATTCAAGAGCTTTATTTTTAATAGTAATCACAGAAACTCCAGCCAGAAATCTTTACTCAAATGAGCACAAAAATTGGATGTTGGGGAATGTGTCAAACGTGCAAATAACATGTTATTTTGGGAGACATGGAATTTTTTTAAGGCTCTATGACAAGGCTGTTGCATGTCTATTTTTAGGAGATCACGTAGACTTACCTGCAGTCATGTTTCAGGGGAACAAAAGAATTACACAATTTCACAATATGGGAAGATGCAAACACATCTTTAAATGTTGATTAACTTTAATTTGTGCTTTAAAAACAACTCTTAATGTTTTCAACATATGCGTTTATGTTTATTTCACCTATTTCAACATTCACAACATCTAAAACTTTGGAGACATTTTTCAATTATTACCACTACATTAAAGTTATCAGCATGTTCTTAGTGTAGCTGGACTATTTTACTTTTGACGTTTAAGAAAAAAAAAAAAAATAAAACCTAGGTAACAGGACTAAAGCCATACAGTTAAAAATGAATTGCTGTTACTTTTTTCAGTTTGATTTCTCAACTGCTGCTTCATACTGACTAGAAAGCACTTCCATGTGTCCAGAAAATGTGTTATTTTCTTATAATACTAAGCAGATGAAAGTTGTGTTGCTATCTTTTTTAATAAATAAATTAAAAAATTCTGTTATCTTGGAAAGACTGGTAGAAATAAAGTCAAACTGAAGCAGTGTTTGTCTAAAGTTAGAAAGCGTAGTGCAGCCTAGGACTCCTGTGTTAATATTTTGCTTCCAAAAGGTCCATTCTTTCAATTTCTATGGAAAAACAGATTCTCAGTGCAGTGTGACACAGAAGATATTGTTGAAGGAAGACCAGAGTAGTAATTTTAAGAACTGGACTGTACTATGAGCCAGCTGCTGGCACTCCTGGCTTTACTCACAGAGATTCGTGTTGATTTGCAGAGTAGTTGAATTCAGCTTGAATGTGTGATGCAAGTCATTCCCTTTTTAGAAGTTATGTAGTTAAAAGACTTTACAAAAGCCCTACTGTCTTGGTTGCCTTTTAACCAATGAACTTGCTCTGTCAAACAGCAGAATGTGCAGTGCACTAAGTTCCAAGCTAATATTTTTTCTTAGTTTAAAAGGCAGTGAGTGTTAAGCACATGCTTAAAATTGAGTGTGTGATTGCTTGTCTCATCTGGACAATGAAATATTTTTCAGCCAGTGAATGTCAGCAGTGAATTACCTTTGCTCTCTCCCTGAGCAGGTGAACAATACCGTTAGGTCACCTCTGTCTTCTTTGTGTCTGTAATTTTCCTGTCCCTTTTCCTTCACCTCTTCTTTAATTGAAATAGTGGATTATGGGAGACAACTGACAAGTCTGACCACTAGGTCTGGGAGTGAGATCATAAATTCTGAGTGCACTTAGAACAGTTTTCTAATCCTTTAACATATGAACCACTTCTCTTGGACAATCTCTAGATATTAAACTATAATTTTACACGACCCACATGTTTACCCATATGTTTTTTGCAGGACTGTTAACTAGTAGATTTTTCTTGTATTCAGAGTATCTTTATTTGTTCCTACATTTGGGAAACCATAGCCAACTTACCTTGTTGAGAACAGTAACTGGAAAAGAGCTGCCTAATAATACCTGCAGCTGAAGAGAATATTGTTCCTGGGATGGACTGAAACCTTCTGAGACAGCACGGGCAGTCTTTTTGAGTGATGCCTTTCCTTTGTAAATTGCTGTGCAATCCACCTTAGCGGGTTGCTTTCTAGCAAGATGCTATGGCAGATAAACTTCCCTTTCTCAGTCCCACACAAGAGGTCCTCAGGCACTCGAATAGTATGAAAAAACATTAATCCTGCACAGAGATATGAGGTGCAGTGATGTAGGGATATCAGATCCCCCCATTAATCATGCTGAAATAGCCACAAAGGGCTTCCTGGAAAGTTCAGCTGTTTAAGTGTAGAATATATAGTCTGGTATTTGCTAAGTGGTACTGATTTGATAAGGGCTCTCAGAGACTGCAGCAGCAATTCAAGGAGAAAGTGAAGGTTCCTTAAGACAGGATTGCATTTGGCCTGAAGGAACCCAGTATCTGGAGTCTGTGCAGCTAACTCGCTTTGTTAAAAATAGGGGTTTGTCTGGCGTGCATATCCCCCTCCCTGTATACTTAAACAGATTGCTTTTTCTTACATAATACTTGATATTTTGTTGGGGTTTTTGTAAGGGTGTATTGAGAACAGAATGTGTGGTCAGGATAGATCTCCAAATTCGTTCAGTAGATTGACAATAACAATTTGATAAACCTCAGAAGAATTTTCCTTCTTACCAGTACATTCAGGGTACGGGTATGCACATTTCCTATTGCTTTCTTCATGCTTCTTATTACTCTAATTTACATGTATTTCCCTATTGCTGTGTACAGTACCAGGTAGGGAACACATTTTGAAGGTAGCAATATCACGTTCCTTTAGAGAAATGAGACCGGGTATACATGTACTAACATTTTTTTCAAATAAAGGAAGGAAACGTCATAAATGTAGTTCACAAATTCTCAGACAAGTTTGCAGGCCAGCTGAGTCTTGTTGAAGAGCCTTTCTACTTAATTTCAGCTGGTGAGTGGGCTAGGGGAGATTTCCAGTCCTTAAACAAACAATTTCAAGTTACTTTTGAGGGGAGCAAAATGCAAGTTGAAAGGAGGTAATTCAACCCTGGTTTGAAATGGAAATTATAGTAACATGTCTGAGAAACCACTTTTTTACCCTCTGTCCTCGTCTATGTATTTTAGAGTAAAATTAGACTGGATAAGTTTTGGGGCCTCTTGTGTTTCCTTATCCTTAAATTGATTACATTCTAATGAGTGAAAAATATAGCAATACTGACAGGCTTTCTTTTCAGGGTGAGGTGGATATCAACCAGCTGGTGTAGACAGAGTTATGTATCTCACCAAAACAAAACCTATTTCAGAACAGCAGCCTCCAGGCTGTTTTTCTGTTACAAACAAGAAAAGCTGGGGCCTCCAGGCGCATTATTTTTAGCTCATTAATTCTGGATATGAAGGTATATGCCTTCAGGGCACAAAGCACTCCAGTAAGGAGAAGCATGTTTTCAACTGCCTTGACTCCTTTAATATGGACTCTAGTGGGTGATACATTTTCAGACCTGTTCTGAAGTGGATTTTATGAGTTCATATTGACAGATTTTTCTCACATTACCAGCAGAGCCCAAGCATTGCTCTACACATTTGAGTATTCATCAAATTCAGATTCATTTCTGTCTAAGTATTAAGACTGCCCCTACCACCAGACTATCTGAGCAAACTACTATATCTGTTTATTGAGCAGGGTGCTGAAGGTTTTTTTTCCACCCAAATACAGGAAAGACAGAGACAGTCCATCAGTGTTAATACAGATATTCAGTTACTCTAGGCTCAAGAGTGTTAGAACTTGAACCAGGGTGTTCTTGTGTGCTGTCCAAAGGAATATCCTTCTGGTTTTATTTTGAATTATCTGAAAGTCCTGAGTTGAATGGCTGGTTTGAGTATATTCTTGGCAAGTTAGTATTTTGTTTGTCTTGGCAATTCATACCAATTGGAAAAAAAAGCCAAACACTTCTGAGACTGAGAGCATTTGTTGAAGCCATTTCTAGAAATTACCATGATGTTTTGAATAGTTAATGGGTGATCCTCTGCATACTCATTCAGTCGTGCCTTGACATTGCAGTTTACTGATGGAGCAGTCTTCTTTCTAATTCAATGCGGTAGTGACAGTAACTTAGTTTGTTAGAGTGCTGCTATTTTTGAGGAATCAAAGTGCCTATCCTCCTGTCAGGGCACTTGGGGTTAACATATGGAACTCCCAATGGCAGCTCTCTATCCACAGGTTTACTCATGAAACATGTTAAAAACTTTCCTGTTAATGACAGTAAACAAGCATTACAACATACCTGTTTGAAAATGCACCATCATTATTCCATTGATGGAGACCCTGCATTTTCTCTATAGCATATAAACAACAGCAAAACAGTTCCACTGTGTCTGCAGCATCTTTCTGTGTAAGTTGTAATCAAATAAATTACTGGCACATTTACATGCCTGCTGAGTGAAGCTGGTCGATTTTTGGGTGAGTGAACAATAGAGCATTAACTGGAAATTTTTATTTCCACCAATCTGAGACCATTTGGAAATTCAGCAAATTGTATCTGAAAAAAAATGGATGCTAGTGGTGAATAACTGGGGATTTCGGTGTCTATAAGTGTTCTAGTGGCAATGCCTTTTTCTGCAGTAGGCAGAAGGCTAGAGAATTACCTTCAGGTACTGCATAGTTTTCCAATGAAATTTGGGTAAAGGAAGTTATTCTAGCATTTTCTAATGTTTTATAGTCTCTTGTGAAGTGGATCATGTAATGAAAACAGAACTCCTGGAATTGGTCAAGTTACACAAAGACAAGAGAAAATAACTTTATATGAAACAGAAGTTAAAGGCTACCTGAAGAGTGTTTTTAATGCAATATTTGCATGTTTACCAGTTTGGGGCATGACATTTGTGCATCAGGTAGTTGTGTTACTGCTTTGGTACAGCAAAATCTTGCTAAACAATATATTCAGATAAGATGGTGCTGGTACCATCCCACTTAGCATCCCACTAAGTTATTTTTCTTTCAGTCACAGTGTCACTTAAACTGCACATTGCTGAGATGGTGCTTGGAAGTCATAGCACATTTTAGTGCCAGTAGGGAGAATTTGATTTTTGTTCTGGTATATCATGGTAGTCACACAGGATGTTCATTGCACAGGACAGCTTCTGTGGTGTGGTCTAGCTGAGAATAAGAATGCAGAAGGGCAGAAAGGGCTAATAACAATTCCTTTAAATTGAGTACTGAGATATTTCACACCTCCCCATAACATTTTCCCCACATTGCATCCCTTTCAGAGAAAAGCTCCAAGGGGTTGCTCTGAGGGTGGCTTCACACAATTTCTTTAGGTCTTAACATTTTTTACTTGTGTGAGGGTGCAGTTTAGACCTCACTATATCTTCGATTGGGATAATGGGTTATCTTTTGTAGGCACTACAGAGTTTTAGAACATGATTGTAGTCCCTCTGTCCCTGAGTGATAATTTCTCAGGAGTTCATGACTGGAGAAAGGGAAGCTATGAACTAAAATCAGATGTACTATAGACAAAGTTACTCTTTAACTGGGATAAAAACACTGTTGAGGCCACTCTGGGAGTACTATGTGCAGTTGTGGGCTCCTCGGTATGAGGGAGGGACATACTGGATAGAATCTAATGAAGGGCCTCAAAGATGAGCAAGGGACTGCAGCATGTCTCCTGTGAGGAAAGACTGAGAGAGCTGAGACTGTTCAGCGTAGAGAAGAGCTCAGGGGAAAATCTCATCAATGTGGACAAACGCCTGAAGGGAAGGTGCAAAGCAGATGGGCCAAGTGTTTTCCAGTGGTGCCCAGTGACAAGACCAGAGGCAGTGGGCACAAAATGGGCACAGACTGAAACATGGGATGTTCCCTCTGAACAGGAGACGCTTTTTTTACTGTGAGAGGACTGAGCGCTGGCACAGGTTACCTGGGGAGGCTGTAGAGTCTGGAGATACTTAAAAGCCATCTGGACATGATCCTGGGTGTGCAGCTCTAGGTGACCCTGCTTGAGCAGGGAGAGTTGGATCAAATGATCTCCAGAGGTTTCTTGTAACCTCAACCATTCCATGATTCTGTGAAAAAAAAAAAAAAAAAGGTGCCTTGATTTGAAAGCTAAGTGATGTGCAGAAGACAGTTGTTTCTGCAGCCGAACACCTTTGCTGTCAGTGCTTTTAAAGAGAGACTGCAATAGGCATCAGGAAAGACAATTACCCATGGCCTGGTGATTGCAAAAATCGTGGCATTAAGGATCTAGTTTTATAGTTTCTTTCATTTTATCAAGTTGAAAAGAAGTCTGATTTCAGTTATTGCATCAGATGACATTGTTGAATGTCCAGTTTTCCATTGCATGCAACACACCTTCAACAGCAGTGTAATTGTCTTCAGCCTATTAAAGGTCAGCTGTGCTTTTTTTTTCATCTCCAGAACATTAACCTGTGGGGCTGAAGCATACTCACACAGCATTTTACACTCCAATTTTACTAATACAACATTTTGCATTCTGGTTTTAATGTAGGCTTTGAGTAATAAATATATAAATAAATAAATGTAACTAAATGGAAAGAAAGTAATTAGCTGTACTTCCTAACAGAAATACTTTAATGCCAATGTAATGCCAATATGTTCATGCCAAGAATCAAAACCGTCTTTTGGGACCAACATTGCTACAATAGCACAGTATTCTAGTGCAGCAAGGGAAGAGCTATCAGTCTATTCACATTCAAAAGTTAACGGCTGTCTTGTTTTTACTTTTTTTACTTTTTTACTTTTGGAATGTCTTAATCAATTAGAGGTCTCTCAAGGCTTTGCTCTTTTTCGTGTTTGGGGGAGCTTTTTCTCTTTTTTTTTTGTGGTTTGGTTTTCTTGTTTGTTAGGGGTTTTTATGTTAGGGTTTAATGGAATTGTAAAAATATCTACACGTAGAGCCATACTGCCATGCCTACAAGACATGCTGTGTGAAAAGGGGGTGCTCCCTGGCACAAAGCTAGTGTTGCTGTGAACTGGGAATGTTCACCAGGGCTGGGATGTAGAGTAGCTTATGGGCTGTACATTTTTACTTCACCCTATTACTCCCTGATTCCTTGTAGGGGCAAGAAAATAGAGTTCTAAAGTAGGGAAAGAAATATTGTAGGTATGACAGGAAATTATTTTCGTTGCTATTCACCTGAAGATTAGAAACGGAATGATAATCACTTGAAAAACATAAAGCCACAAGGTAATTTCTGTGCTGTCCTTCTAGGTTTGCCTTCAATCTTTCTTATTCCCAGAGCTAATTTCTGCAGTTCTGATTCCTCTGACTAGTACTTTCAGTGCCAGAAATGTAGTGTTGAGCATAGAAAAATAGCATATAAGTCAGAAATGAGACTGTTGGTATGAATAGGGATTTACTGTGACTAGGTGACAGCCTGAAGTTTTCACTTTTTTTCCAAAGAAAATAATTTTCTTGTTCTAGTTTTGCAGTCTCCATTTTGTCACAGTAGTAGCCCTCTGCATTCATAGCACTGATATGTAAACCTGGGAGGAAAGGGCAGGCTTGGAACTTCAACCCTTTGATTAGAGATTTAAGCCCCTGAAAGTGTCAGCCAACAGCAGCTGTTTGAAAATGAAAGGGACAGAAACAAACTTGTTTGGGGTGTGGGTATGAGGAGAAACAAGTGTATATTCATTTGTCCCTTCTGCTTCATTTTGTCAACTGGCAGCTTTCTTCAAGAGCCTTTTAGGTCAATCCTTTAGGACACTTAAATCTAATCTCCAACAGCTTCAGGGCCTCACCACTCATATATAGAATGCCTGTGCCACTTTATCAGTCTTACAGCTACTGTAGTACAAAGGAGCCTTGAAAAAAGGGCTGACACAAATGGCTATTTAATTCCCTGTGAGCTTAATGGCACCTCACATTTTTTCTCTGGCTTGGAGAATACCTCACTAGAGTTTTGCTGGAACCTCAGTGGTTTTAGTTTGTGTTTTGAAACAACTCTTTATGAAATTAGAATGTAATTAATGATACAGTAGAACTTGCCTTCACAGATAATCAGAGTTTATATATCTGTGATTAAAATCTGGCTGTGGAAGTAAGAAAGAGCTAAGTCCTTGCTTAACAGAAGGCTTTGATGAAGGATTAGAAAATACAGGTTGCTGCATTTGAAAAAGCCTTTATCTTAACTCCTCTGTAACTTTTGAGTAGAGAAGTAGTTCATCATGTGTACTAATTTTGAATACCGTGTGAAAATTGTTCACTGAATTTCTGATATGAACTGCTGTTTCTAATTTGTGTTGTATTATTGTATTTAACTTTTCCACCTTTTTATACATTTACGTAACAAAGGGCTTATTGAAGAACCTAGTTGCAGGCTCTTTCAGATCCCCTTTTTGGCTGTTGTTTTAATGTGCTTTGCCATGCCAGAAGTGTGATGCAGTTGTGTACGTGAGGGTTACCAAAGAAGATAGGTATTTCTTGTGAAACTGAGACATACATCTGCAGAGGATTTTATGTAATTAACCATAAGCCCTAGTTTTTTTTACAATAAAGTCTAACCATTGTGTTATCCTTTTATCTAAAATATCTGTGTTTTACCCATAAGTCTGGGATACTAAAACTAAGAAATGTCTTTCAGTGTTTTGGTTTTTTCTTGTTTGCTGTTTTCGTTTGTTTGTTTGTTGCTTGATTGGGCTTTTTTGTTTCTAAATTTGGGGAAGGGAAAAAAGATTGAAAATAATTATTTGTTGATTGACTTAGGAAAATCATTTATGACTCCTTGAACTGTAGAAGAGTAATATACTATCTATTAAACATACCCAAAATTTGGAACAATGATGTAATGCTGAACATTTTTCAATTTTTAAAACCACTTTTCAGCCAGTGGTGTAAAAGTTTCAAAAATGGACAAGCAAAGTATATTAAAAAATTAAAAGCTCTCTCTTATTCAAAATTCTTCCATTTCTGAAATGGGTCCTTCTCATTTTATTTCATTATCTACTTTTCATACGAGATCAGAAGCACAAATGTCAAAATCATTTAAAATAAGCCTTTCTTGCAGTGTTTCTAAGTTGTAGAGAAGAGGAAAGCATTGGCAGTCTTGTTGGGAAGACTGTGCTATTAAGGTTAATTGGCCAGATTTTCAGAATCAGGAATCACAGTTCTTTTTTCTGTTTAATTTGACATCTGTGTGTCTCTACCACCTTCAGTCAAATTATTTCTTGTCTTATATGGGTTAGAGTTAGTCCAATCTAAGTGATGAAATAAGGCATTTTAGTGCCCAACTGTAGAGTACATATTCGCAGAGTATTTTTAAATTTTGTTTGTCATTAATTACCCAATATGAGAGTATTGATATATTTCATCATGTCTTTCTTAACCTCATCTTTTGTTTTCTTTGCCTTTAGGGTGAACCTGGTTTGCCTGGCATAGCAGGAGAGAAGGGAGCAGCAGGGCTTAAGGTGGGTATTGAAAATGGATTAAAAACAGAAACACAGAGTATGTGAGTGCATATATAGATGACAGTCATGCTTTCCAACTTGGGTTTATTTTCTGACTGGCTTTTAATGATCTGCTCCCTCCAGTGATCAGTGCTGTAAGAGGCTTTACACATTTCACCATAAAGAAGCATACTCTTCTGCTGTGCATGTTTAATTCCAGTCAGTGGCACTGACACATACACATCCACTGCCAAGTGAATCCAATATGCCTGCAAGTGTTTGGGAATTTGGGGACCTTTTCAGAAAGGCTTTGTTTATGCCCCTTACAATGTGTTTCAGGCTTCTTTTCAAGAACTGCTGTGGTCAATTCTTTGACAAATGCCAGGGTTAAGTCTTGAGGGCTGATCCTGCTATTATGAAAGTTAGCAACAAACCTCATTAGGAGCATGTCTCAGCCTGTATTTGTTACATCAGAATGACTCTTTCCAGCTATTTTATTGTTGTATAATTTGTTCTGCTGTTTTAATGTTGAACAAATGAAATAGAACATAAAGCTTATGATAACTCCATTTAAAATAAAGCTCAACGTGTCCAAGATGATGGGATCTATGGGCTTCTCGGAATGGGTAACACGGAATTATAATCCCGTCAGCTGTGAGCGTGTGTCTTTGGTGCACATGTGCTCCTCAGCTGATTCTGTGCATCATGCTGCTGCTGACAGACATGCAAGGCAGCCTCTTGCCATTTACTGACTGTCTACTTGTCCATCAGGAATGAAAACAAACCATTTGGGAGCATGACCTTTTCTTACTTTCTATACAGAAGCCAAATTATTGCAGTTGATACTTAATTCGTATTCACGCTGTAGTCTCTGAGTTGCCTAGCGACTGCCAGCCATCAGAAGGGGCAAATATGAGCCAGAGTGCAGCTCTGAGCCAGAAATGCAGAGATGAGTTCTCAGGGTCAGGCTGGTGGGCAAAAGTGCATTTGCAGTTTCTCAAGCACGTTTTAATTTTCAAATAAGCTAGTGCCTATAAGCTATCTTTTTGTATAGAGATTGTTGCAGAGAATGTAAGGAGCACTAAAGGGTCTTTACTCTGAAACAATTAAGAATTAGTTCAAAACACTTAAGGAATTTTTTCTCTCTCTCAGAACCTTCTGAGCCATTAACAGAATAATTTGGAATTTTCCTTTGTTCATTTCAAAAAAAGGAGAACCAAATGTCACCTAGGTCCTCACAGACCACCTCTCAAAGACATGCGCCTGTTTGTCAATGTTTAATCTAGGACAAAAGGGGAGGTAGGGAAGTCTTTACATGCAAATCATTAAGCTTTTAAAATCATATTGAAGTTGTATTGTCCATCGAGGTTACTTACATTTGCATATTTTATTGTTTATTGGAGATTTTCTTGTTGGATTTTATCATCTGAGACATTGTCATCATTAGTTACATAATTGTTAGTAATTGACTTACTAATGGTATTAATACTAACACTTTGATTTTTGCTCAAGTTAGTAACTTATGATATCTTTGCTCCAAATATTTTCATCAGGGTGACCCTGGAGAAAGAGGAGAAAAGGTGAGACATGTTCCACTTCCTTTGTGTTGGATCTGTTTTGCATAACTGCGTGGGGAATTGCCAGTGTACTGATTCTGAGTTTAAAAAGAAAAAAACTCAGCTATGACCTAGAACCTGAGAGTCACTGAGCAGCCTTTACGAGTGTCAGACAATACCTATAGTGGAAGTTATTGATCTGCAATTCCTGCAGTGGGATTAGTCACAGAGGGCAGTGCTTGTGTGTTAAAGGCTGCACAGCTGAGCAACCGTGCAACTGATCCTCACTGTGGTCAGTTTAAGAAAACAATGGGCCTGTAAATAAATTAGAGATCCATAGATTTCTCATACCTTGGATTTGATGCTCTGACACCTGTGTGGAATAAAATGATTAGGTAACAGAGTGATAGCTACATAGACTCTAAAGGTTATCTAGGTTACCAGTTCTCCACATGCTAAAAGTGGAATTCTCCATTTGTGTTTGGATCAGTTTAAGTAAGAACAAGGGAATCTGCCCCTGTGATCTTATGCTCTAGACTCTCTGGAGAGGTACCAGCAGCACAAATTGATACACTGATGATGCTCTGATTTGAAGTGAGTTAGGAAGGAACTACTTCTGTAATGTTCACAGTCACACTAAGACAAGACAAGGAGATGGAACAAGCTCCACGCTGCAAAATAGGAGTATAATTCTGCTCTTCCAGGGAAAGTAGCCAGTAGGAGCACTCAAGTACACACTGAGTTAGAGTCCAGCTTCTGCATCTGTACACAGGGGCAGATTGAGAGTAAGACACAAACCTTATTCTGAGTAGGAATCTGTACATGGCTTCATCTTCTGCAAGTACACCAGGACATGTTTTTAAAAAGTAAGGTACTTGTATAGAGGTGCAATTTGCACTTGAGAAATGTTTATTCATGTCTTTGCAGCTACAATTGAATTTCATTTCCAGATGTCTGTAAATCCAATTCATTTCACATTTTGAACAGCATATCATAAAAATAATCCAGGGAAATCATGGAAGTCTATGCACCACATAGAAGTATGTAACTGGGAACCTTTTTTCATGTTTCAGTTTCTTCTGTTAAAATTATATTTTTTTAAGTACTTCAGTAATCCTATGTTTGTTTTCAGACACAAACGGAATAACAATGAATTTTAGCAATACTGAGTTACTATTATTAAAATAATTTTATTTTTCCATAATTACCCTTTGTCTTTTCCTAAGAAGTGTCATTACAAATGTCCTCAATGTGCTTTATCATGTCAAATGAACTTGGGATGACATTCCTAAGAGTTACTGTTCTGTGTTCCATCAAGCCCTTAATTAAAGTGCTGCTAGATTGTTAGCTAGTTCCCATTGTGTCAGTGACTGTGATACACCATTTTTTTCAGCTTTGTGAAAGGGATCAGAGTTACAGTGAACTCTGTATAAGACATAGCCACTTCCTGACAGTGTAACAGAGAGACCGACTACCTGATTAACAAAATCAACTTGCTAATCATGTTGGAATGCTGATTCTTCTCTGCATGCTGCATGCTTGCATAAAATTATTAAAATATAATATGTACTTTAATTATAGGGGGATGCTGGAGAAAATGGACTGAAGGGTGACACAGGAGAAAAGGTACACTGCTCATTAGCAGAGAAGAAAATGTGTGCTTTAGGCATGCTTACAATGTAATAAACTAATGAAAGGAATAATTTGATCAAAACAAAAATTCATTTTAAGCTGGGGATTTTTTTAAAGATGAGTGATTTGATTAAGTTCATTTTTATGAACAGCAGAAAAATTGTCACTATTCTGTTCAACTAAGCATCAGATTTCAAACTTTAACCAGGAGTAGCTTTAGTAGAGAATACATCAGCATGTTTCTAACTAGCACTCCTCTTTCTTGAAATTTCCATCATACAGAAGCTTTGGTCACAACCTGTCAGTTGGAGCTAGGTCTATTGAGTTTTGGCCATTTCTGATGTATCCTTTAACTCTTCCCCTTCTGTGTTTCCCTCAAAGAGAGGGACCAAACCAATATGGGACAAAAATTATGGTATCATGATAGGTTATTTCCCCTTAAAATTGGCAACTGGACAAGCAAGAGTTGAAGATAAAAACCTACTTTCAGTCTGTATTCCAAGTGACATCAACAATTCCCTCACTTTATTCCTTACTGGCTCATTGTTGCAAAGTACCAAGATGTAGAAATCACCAAAGTATAGACTTTGTAAAAATTTTTATTTTCCTTAGTTTCATTTAATGTGAGACTCATGTAGAATCACTGCAAAAGAAAAAAATAAACCTGGGTTTTCAATGTTGCTTACTTACACAAGTTACGATCTTTAACAGTCAGGGTAAAGGCTGTGTTGCACAGAAGAATGGGCCAGACATATTGATCTCTTCTAGCCATCACTTTTGAACTCATCCACCTCTAAAAACATTTATTTTAGGGACTGCACTTGGACAGAAGCATAACTTTTTCTTCTGTCCTCACATGTATAATGCTTAACCACCTTACATCAGTTCAGTGCAAGGAGAAATTTATGATGGGTTTATCAAGCTGGTAAGGAATGCATACAAATCCCTCAGGACCTATCATTTGAATACAGTAAAGCTATACTTTGAAGAGCATAAGGATTTTATGGAGCATATTCTAAAATCAGCGATTAAAAACAGACATTAGATTTAAGAGTAGTCAAGTTACTTAATTCTCAAGGAGTTAATTTAAATAATGCTTTATCTGCAGTCATGTATTTTAACCTAGATGAAAGTCTAAAGAACCTTATTTAGTTGCTTACACAATGTATGCCAGTAAAATCATCTTGATCCACTTTTATGTGGTTTAAGAATATAATCTGTTAGCAAATATCAGATTGTTGTCCAGATAGATAGTTCTGCAAGAGGTAAATGGGAAGCTTATACTCTCTCTGGGAAGCCTGGTGCAGTTTCACTTGTTGCTTTTCTACTTTATCAACTGTGAGAGTGAGCTTGCATCCACTAGAATGCCCATAGTGTCCTGTGATCAGCAGTGTGCACATATCCCTCTTTCTGCTCAAGTATAAAGTTTTAAATATTTCTGTGTGAGCTTGCAGCATTTTGGCAGTCTCACTGAGATCAACTTGTGAGAAATATAGGTCATCAAGAGACATCTTATATTGCTGTATCTGAAGAAATTACAATAAACCTCTTCAACTTCATAATGCAGAGGTCTCCCATCTCTTCCAGGTTTCATATGAGTTTCAGAGGTGGGATGGTGACATGGGAATATATTCTGTTTGTTTAGAGTGCATTGCTTTTACCATAACAAGGTTAGAATCCTCTGCATTAAGTTTTGCAAGACTTAGCAGAATTGACTTCATTGACTTTCATTACATTCATCCCTTTTCCCTGCATACAAGGCAGTCTGCCACCCCCCAAAAAAAAGATCCAGTTCTTACAGGAATGCTGCACCTTAGTTTTTCTGATAGATGACTCTGCAAACAGCACTTTCTAGAGAGCTTAGGAGAGTGATTTTTGACAGATAATTTAGTAGAAGCATTAAACTTTGTGTCATTACTTTACACTTGAGCTACTCAACAGGGTTTGTATTCTTTCCTGTTCTTCAGCACAGGGGGAGGTTTTTGCCCTGTGATCATTATGTGTCATTCCAGCATGAATTTGCCCAGCAATTGCTAATCATTTAAGTGTCAGAGGAAATCAGGATGACTATTTCAGGCACATTTAATTAGCATGCTCACGAACTGGACTTGACTTTTTTCCTCCGTTTCTTTTCTATTTGTATTTTTGTCTGTATTATGAGACTTAATAAGGCTCTTTTAGAAGTGTGTTTGTAAGAGAGATGCTGGATCAACTCAGAAATTAGCTAAATCTAGTATCCACTCAGTTCTCGGGTGTTCAGCCTCATACAAGTACAAACCCTTCCTGCTCAGTAAACAAGCCATTAATTTTATGTAAATAAATGCAGAGAATATTGCACCAGATCATAATCCTGTGCATATGCTAAGAGATTTAATCCATAGTTCATACAACTTAAAAACATTTCTTTAAAGGCTTCAGTAATGTTTCTGTGAGATAATTGCTAAATTTTACTCATACGGTGAGAGAGAGATTCTAGATGCCAAGAGTTTCAGATTTGATATAGGAGCAGGTTCATGCTTGTGCAATTAATGTAGTTTTGTTTTCTGAACTGCTGTACCTAGTGACTCTCTGAAATGTGGACTTGGGTGCTTACTTCTTGACCTGAGGCTTTAGAATTAATGTGTTGTTATTGAATTGTCCTACTTTGAAGACAGTGTTAATGCCAAGTTGGAGTTCTTGCTTCTAATCTTCCACTGTAGCCTTGGTTCCTGCAAACTACCAAGTATATTCCTTCTTTTTACATGTTCACCTGCTAAATTTTCTTCATTTGCGAACTGTTTTACTCATCAGTGAATTGAGAACATAATTTTTTTCTTTAATACTAATTTTTATTCTTGGATGAAGGTGGATTATAGATATTTTATGTCTTATCTGCTCCACATCCATCATTACCCTTTAAAATGTTTAACTGGTTGATGTGTCTTACCAGTTGCTTTGCCACTTTATAGCTATAAAAAGTCTCAAGGCTTTCAGTTGTACATGCTTGTAAAGGGATATTAGCAGTATCACTCATGCATGTCTGTCAAAATGAGGCAGCTCAGGTTTCCATGCATGTATCAACCCTTCATAATACTGATTTTTGTGTTTTCTTTACACAAGAGCAAGCTGCAGTAACTGTGTATTCTTGTTCTTTAAAGAGCAGTGAGCATGTAAATGGGTACCATTTAATTTTATAAGATAATACCAAAGAGACCCCATACCCAAACCAACTTTAATACTATGGCATTCACAGAATGCTTCCTGCAGCTTCACTGAAGCCTCAGGAGTGGGTATCCCTATTTGTATTTTAATACAAAGAATATTAAGCATTTATACTCTGCTTATACATCTTCAAAGTAGATTACAGTACTAGCTTCTGGTCTACCTATGTAAATCACTAGCAGTCTGTTTGGGGAGCTTGAAATTGCTGCCATGTAGCAACTTGTTACTTTCAATGAACAATGTAAATTTATTTTGAATAGTGCATAATGAAATAGTTTTTCAAATATAAGCACTCTAGCCATCTTCAACAGTGTGGAGTTTGACTAGCAAACCCTTCTGTGTGTTGTTTAAGAAAAGAAATCAGCTAATTCAGTGTACAAGAGGTTTAAGGATTCTGTGAAAATTGTACAAAACTGGGAGCTAAAAGCTTCCTTGGCTAGATCATTCACTGGTCCTGTGCCCTTGTATATATGGCAGCTTATCAAACCCTCTCAACCCGGCTGATTCTCTGCCCTGTACATGTCACTACCTATCCAATCCAGTCAACTCAGTGAAACACAGGCAAATCTTTTTGAATTCTAGATGCCTCCTCAGAACAGAGACCTTTCCTGAATATGTAAATTGCCGTAGCTTGCCCGTCCTGTAAGGTATAACACATCACTGCATTGATCTATCAGTTTAAACATGCTGAAGTGCTGAGGAAATGGAGCTGTGACTTGTCCTGATGAAGAAAAACTCATAAATCGCTGGGATGTTTTTTCAAAGTGAATCTTCATTTGCACAAAAAATTTTGTCATTTGAGACCTGACACTTGCCATTTGCAGAATTAGGTCACAATAATCGCTCATATACTTGGCAAATAGCATTAAATTATTTTTAATGTAGATCAGCAATTTAGAGATGTCAAACTATGTCCCATCTTCTGTCTGTGTGAAGTCCATTTCTACAAAATCTGCAATTATTACATCTACATTATTAGTTGTAAAATTTGAGGTTAACTGTTGCACTGTTTGGGTGAGTGAAACTAAAGCTCTCTGCATGGTCTTGACAACAATACTGTTCCTTTCCTGAGTGCCACTGATTAAGTTCATTAGTTAAATTCCTATGTAGCAGCAGAGAGAACAGGCAATCTTGCCATATAGGTATTTTACCATATAATGTTGCAGTAGTTTTGCATGATTTGTTTTATGTGTTTCCTGGAAAACTGTATACGTAATAAGTGTGATTATTTCTTGTGGATTTTGTATCAGGGTGACCCTGGTTCTTCTGCTGCAGGAATTAAGGTAATGTAGTTTTAAAGTAGTTGTGCTGGTAGAAGAGGGGTGGTTGGTCTGTGTTACTTTACATTGTCACGGACATTTTGGGTATCATTAATGTTACGGTTTTCCACATCTCTGTCTTTAATTCATTTTGTCAGGTCTTGTCTTTCATATGTTTTCTTTTAGGGTGAACCCGGTGAATCTGGACGGCCTGGACAAAAGGTATTAGTTGGAATTGTTCAGTTTCCCTTTTCTGCTGGATTTGTGATAAATGATGTTACATCAGTGTTACCAGTGGCACTTACCTTACTAGGGTGAGCCCAAGGCAGTACAGTTTAGCAGCCCAAGGCCTGTACACGTTTCACGTATGTTCATTTTGTAATTTAAAAAAAGCACAGGAATGATGATACTAATGTACATGAAAAGCAATATTAGACTAACCCACTCTCACTTCTAGCCACAGCACACTTCTTGCATTGAAAACTTATGCAGTTGCAGCTGGTGAGACTAACAAAGAATGGCTCTGTTCTTTGAGTGATCACAAGCTAACTCAGCATGTTTGACTGACTATTAACCTTCAGACTACGGTACATTATTACATCTCATTAGGAAGAAAATAAGTATCGAGTAGAGTCTTTTTCACATGTACCTGTTAGGGGAAGAAAATAAGTATTGACTAGAAGACCTTTCATATATACCTGTAAGGGGAATCAGACTGTCAGAGGAATGTGGTATGTTTAGAGGGACATAGACCAGGTAATGTTGCTCTGTTCTTCCTTCCAGGGAAAGAAATGCCCCTGGGGGCTGTGTGGCTGAGGCTGCTTCTGCAAGTAAATGTCTTGCAAGAGTTATGACTCTGTCCTGCATGAGGCCATTTGAAGCTGGGGAGTTTGCTCTTTGAATGCATTGTACATCAAACACAGTGACTGCTGTGCATCCAGCTCCCTTTCATGAGAGTGGGAGGCAGGTCCTGCAGAGAGAGCAAAGAGACAATGAGAGAACCATACTTTTTGCATTGCAGTACTTGGTTTCCCTCAGGAGCCATTGGCACCATTCTTGCCTCTTACGACATTAAACATTAGCCACTGCTACCAGAGTGGAGCAGAGTCCATCTGCCAGTTGAGCTAACAGGTATTCCAGACAGACAATCAGGAACTAAAATTCTATAAATTGGATGGCAGTGCAACAGTTTTCTAATACTCCAGGTCTTTTAGTGACTGAGCAAAACCCCTAACCACAGATAAATAGGAGATAAGAAATTAAGTCTCTTTGTCTGAGAAATTATAACTGTCATCAATTATAAGATAATAAACAAAGACTGTTATGGTTGCAAATGCAGTTCTTTAGTAAAATACCGTTTTAATTAGGAAGGGTAGTCAAAGTTGTTTAAAGCTCTCTAACTACAGAGTCATTCATTGTGTGCATTTTGCTTTGTATGCTTTGCTTGGGTAATAAACCAGAAAATGCACTTAAGAGCCTGTGGAAATTCGTACTGTCATTAGACAGCTGCCATGGAGGCAAAACTAGCAGTGATTTATCAGCAGGCTCCTGGATCTGCGTCCCCAGGCACTCAGGTTTGATCTCATTTAGGCAGCATGGAGTGAGAGCTACACAGTTCAGACTTTCTATAATCTGTTTCTTGTTCACACCAGGGGGGACTGGGTGTGTTCTTTCCATTCACATGATAAGCTTCCAGGATGCCTCGTGTGTGTCCCAGCCCAGACCAGCCCAGCAGCTCCTATAATGCGCTCATTCAGTGTGTCTCCTCCAAGCAGGTGCCCCACTTCTGCTGCTCTGCACCCCTGCTTAGCAGGGACTTGTCACCCCACTAGAGATTGTGGGGAGTTCTTTTTTCAAATAGAGGCATGTCTCTGCTGTCTACATAATCTCAATACTTTTCCTTCTTCTGTGTCCTATTCCTGTTTCCTTCTTGTATCTTCTTTTCTTCCTCATATGTTCCTTCTGCCGCTCCTTTTAGTTGTTCCTTATCCATCTTCTAAGGACAGATATATGTTTAGCTGCCCACCTGAATATCATTTACATGAAATGAAATTTCAAGTCTGACAAAGCCATTGTGTGCCATATTGTGTGCAAAGGTGATACAATGACCTGCCATGCCAAGCTGAGCATTATGAAATAAAGTTAGTATACAGCCTTGGTTTCTTTAAAAGTCATTCCTCTCATAAATCATACTCAGATATTAGGAAAGGTCCAGAAAAGAAAATAATATGCATTCATCTACAATGCCAGTTGTAATTAAATAGCAATTTATTTAATTGTGTTTCACATTCTTTAATGTATCTTTGAGGGGCATTTTAATTGTTTTAGATTACTGTAACTCTGAACTGGCTTTGCTGGATCCTTTCTGCTTGTTATATGTGAGTCTATTGGGATTACCTCTGTCCCAAGACTAAATAGAGACATACTGCAGCAATACTATTATATTGTCAATTATAAATATTCAAATGCTATGCTTAGAAGTGAATACAGTGCTTCCACAGTTAGCTGAGAAATGTTCATGTTAGTAGTGTTGTATCTATGGCTACTCAAGCAAGAAACTGAAAGAGAGAAGGGGTTTGGAGTTAACATTTTGTAAGTGCAATGGAGGCCTTTTAAAGGATTATTCTTTTGCAAGAGTGGTAACGCATTTTTTGCTTTAGAAAACAGTAGTCGACATAACAAAAAATAATAGGGTCTATTGAAAATGGCATCCTAGCCTCTATTCTTCATTCTGATTTTATAGTTAATATTTTGAGACTGGAATCTTTCCTGTGCTTTTAGGCAATTTGAACAGTTAGAACTTTGGAGAAACTAAAATGGACAAAGAATCTGTTATCAGATCCTTCTGTGTCCCTTAAAAATCACTCCATTTGGTAAAGTGATTTGTAGCCCCTCTATTGTGTCTTTCAGTTTGTGGCAGAATGTAATTTTGTTATGAGCATTTCAAGTCTATTTGACAGTACTGCCTCAAAGAAGTGTCTTCGGGTACTGTAGTTTGATGAACATCTATATTATGTATACATGTGTTTATGTTTGTGTATGTATACACGTGTATTTGTGCATGTAGGAATATACATAAGCCTGTGTGTACACAGACATGTAAAGTACTTTAATAGCACAATCCATATGAATCAGCCCAAACCACAGAGTTGAAATCTGGATTTCTATAAAGCTCAGGATTGTACGAAATCTGGAATATAGTTCAACTCATTATAAAGGTAAAACTTGGCTTCAGAGTTCAGACCTGAGCTTCCAGAAAGTTCAGGGAATATTCAGATCCAAAGTGCTGGTTAGAATCCATCTCTGTATTAAAATAAAATCTTCAGCCTTTAAAATAATGATTTCTTCACATGGTATTGCTCTTTTTTTCTCTTCATTTCCCTAGACAACATTTTTCCATTTAGCTGATATCCCAAAATGACCATTTGTGAGAATGTTGTCATTCTTGTCTTAGACTAATTTCAAAATTAATAGATTCAGTTTTCAATACCTGTTACAAAATTACCCTTGCAAATGCAGTTCTGTAGCTCTTTTCATTGCAATTTTAAATAAGCAAGGCTTTTCTGGGTAAAGCAGTGAAAGGTTACATTCCCACTATCCTTCATGACACCATGTATATTCACAGATAAACAACAAGCTCTGAAATGGTGCTATGGATAGCTCTATAAAATTGATGACCCAGTTATAATTATGCATTTCTGCTTCAATCCTGCAATTTAAACTAAACTCTTCTGAATTGCTTTGTAGCTAAATCAGACAGTTACACACAGCACAATTATCTAGCTCAGAGTTGAGAATGGAACAGAATTAAACATCTGTCATAAGTATGGAACTTAAATGGCGGTGTGCAAAATGAACCAGAGCTACTTGTTTTCTTCTCTTTTGCTGAAGGCTAATGTGAATTCATATTTGGCTTTGCTGACATGAATTTTCAGTCTGGGTGTCATCTTCACATCCAAGGTTCCCAGAAGATATCTAAGTTCTTAACACAGCTCTTACTAATTGAACATTTAAGTCACTCATTTCAAAAATATCAGTCCTGCTAGAGCTGACTATCCGTCATTCCTGCTCTTTTATCTTCCTGCAGAATTTACAGGAGTGTTCACTGGATAGTGACCGTAACTGAATAATGTCTGTAATATTATGTAATTTTCCTGTATAGGGTGAACCAGGTCTTCCTGGGCTTCCTGGACTCCCTGGAATAAAGGTAAATAAACTGTAGTATCTGTTGTATTGGGCGAGGGTGGGCACCACGAAGACGGGGGAACTGCAAGAGTTTGGCTCAAATGAACTTGCTGTGCTTGACTTACATTTTCTTTTGAGTATCTGGTATTAAACTGGGGGTTAGAACACAAAGGTTTCACATGGATATTTGGTTAAGTGTCTGTGAGTAGGCAAACAGTATATCTTACATTAAAATGTGAATAGAACATTGCATTTTAGTCTTTTTATATTAAAAAAAAAATCTAGAATAGTAGAGGTTTTTATTTTTTATTTAATGGAAAAGTCTCATCATCAGAGTTTTACTTGGTTTCCACTTCGATGTGTGCTTTCCAGTAACAGTGGTCTACTGAATTTACCAAGCCTCCAGCCAGAGAACTGCATTAATTATACACAGGCTGTGGAGAACTGGCTCTGTTGTCAGAAATACTCAGTGCTCCATTACACAGCAGTGATTTCCACTGACAAGTCAAAATGTTTTAGTAAGATTCTTGTCAGTATTAGGTACAGTCCCTGCACAATACCTGGTTTAGTCCCTGGCTTCCAGTTTGTCTGGAATCTTTAGGCAAGCTGATACAAAAGGCACGTGGTTGGTTTAGTTCTAAGTGGTTGCCCTGGGAGTTGCAGACACTGGTACAGTTTGAGCTGTAACCATATAATTCTGCACAGTGAGTAGATTCACATATCCTGAGTAAGCACAGATTAGAATGGTGGCTTCTCCTTCATGGCAAAGACTGTTCTTTCAGGAAACAGAATCTCTTTGAAACTTTTCCTTTGCATTTCAGCATGGGCCTGTGTATGCCTCAAGGAGATAGTTTTTATAATTTCTCCCGTAACAAGGAGGATAAGTCAGAGACCAAATTCTTATCCATTATGGTAGGATTCAGGATTTATCTCATGGAATGTAACATTTGCAGTGGTTTTCTTAAGGGACCTCTGAATTGCCACAGCACTGAAGCATAATGTCTCTTCTGTGTTACTAATGAATTATGGGAAGAATTGAATGTGCATATTAAAGCTTGTGTGTTGTAGCAGCTGAAAATATAGTTCCCAGGGAGGTTGTTCATTTTCTGCAAGAATGAACCCTGTACTGGCTAGTGCAGATCATGTAGGCGGAGAGTCTTGTGCAGTTAAACTATTTTTATAAGGACCTTTGGCAGCAATCCCTATTCTATTTACTTTAACAGTGAGCAAAGAGGTAGCTCAGTTGGAGGTCATTGGGGTGCTTGCCTGGGGCACTGATCCTGGGAACCTTTGCCAAAAGCAACTGGAGTTGTGTCTGGTCTTTGGGGATTCCATCTTCATGCAGACCTTGTGTGTCCATTCATATAGCCAGTAAATAAAAGGCCTACATCTGAGCGTCTGCTCGGGGAAAAATCATTTGTTGGCAGTAAAAGTGCCTAAGAAGGGCAGCTTTCAGAATCACCTGAAAGGCAAGATGTGAGGTGAAAAATGGATGAAGTGTGGGAGTTTTGCCCAGTGAAAATTTGTTTCCGAATTCAGTGGATACAGTGGAAAAACAGTGCAGTTTCCTGCAGACTGAAGTGGAATCATTTGCTCAAATATTAATCATTTAGGAAAATGCTGTCTTCTATTTAAAATCTAGTCCAGAGGGAGACTGGTGGTGTTTCAGTGAAGAAATTTCATCTAGTGCAATTCTGCATTGAGGTGGCTTCCTGTGCCCTAGATGACAAACAAGCTATAGCAGAATGTGCAAAGGAGAGAGCAGAGCATATCTGGTCACATTAGGCTTGCATGGGTGCTGTTCAATTCAAGGCATTTGTAAACTCTATGTAATGAAGCAGTCTGGAGGAAAAAATCTGGGTTTTTCTGTCACTGAAACTATGTCTGTGGCATGAAAGGAGATAGCAGAAAGCAGAAAATGGCTGGAGCATGGGCGCTCACCAGCAAAGATAAAAGCAGTATTTGTCTGCTTTTCTTGCCACCTGTTTTAGCAAAGATTTTATCTACCACCATGGTAAAATCATCACATCAATTTCCAAAAACAACATCAGTGTTATCTTACGGAGAAACAAATTTCCAGTGAACTGGTGTTGATTGAAAGCTACTTTGAAATAGCAGTGACAGGATGAGAAACTTGAGTGTGGAGGCAACCCAGTTGTCTGAACTTGCAATCACTTGGTGCTGTCATGTTGTTACCACACAAAACACTCAAGAATCCTATTTGGCACAGTGACTTTTTTTCTGTCTTTTTTTCCCCCCTTTTTTCCTTTTTTTCTCTTTTTTTTTCTTTTTTTTTTTTTTTCCCCCTGGTTGATCTTTTGTTGGTTACAATTCTTTCAGAGATATTTCAGGATTTTATAGAACTCTCCAAGTTATGTCTTTGCTATTCTATCTTAATAGTGATATGCGTTGGTGGTGTATTGCAAAACGTGTAATACAAACCTCACACAATGTCGTTAAAACATCTAGGAACTTGTCACAATATGTAAGTTTCCATAAGGGAAGTTTTTCCTAGCAAATGGATGACAGTGTTCCCATGCATTTGCGTGCCAGCCCAGTAGCTGTTGGCAGAGATTTTTCAGGCTTTTTCCGAACTTTGTGAGAGGTAAAGAAAAGAAGATCAAGATAGAGGGCTATTCTATACATAGAAAATTCCTGCGTGTAGTTCTTAAATATTAAATAGTAACTCCCCTTTTCTTTAAATCTGTTGAACTGAAGTTTGCTTCTTTGTGAATGAATCTCTACAGTGACAGGCTGTATTATGAAATGTTTTAGGTAACTGTAAACGTACATAGCTCTCTTTACACATGTTAAGTCAACCTGTGAAAACTCAAATGCCATGCCAGGCAATGGACTATATCTGCCCAGCTATGTCTCATCTTTCTTCTTATGGTTGAAGAAGCTTCCTGAGACATTCAGTCCAGTGTGCTTGAACATACATAAAGGATTAATAGATACTAATCACTGAGAAAGTTTCAGCATCTTATAATGCCGTTTCAATTAATTAATCAATGTTCCTGGGAACCTGTTAGGACTCGGCTGAATGTGATACTGGAGTCTGAATGAGCAGCAACGTTGGATGGACATGCAAGTATCCTGTCTGAATTCAGAGTATGCAGCAGGGTCTTTTATTACTTACTTTTCTAGACCCATTCACTAGGCACATGCGGATGTTTTGGGAGTTCTTCCTGTTCCTTTTTGCTCTCTCCTCATTGTCAGTTGGTGCCATGGAGGAAACACAAGCGCGGTCAGTTATTTCCAAGAGAGTGAAGAAGCTGTCTGTGATATGCTGGAGAAACGTTTCTCAAGCACCTGTTGCTGTTTAGGAATGGCTGGAAACTTAATGAGCCCCTGAATGCATTCCACCATGTCACTTGGGAAGCAAGTAAGGCACCTAAACACAGAATATTAACTCATCACTCTGCAATCCCCCAACTGATGCCAAGCAGACGCAGAAGCCTGTCTGTGAAACACAAACTTCATATATCTGCTTTATCTTGTAACTTTTGTAGGAAGATACATACAAAGCAGCACTTGCTTACTGTAATGGAAATCATGTATACCCTTATTCACTGTAATGTCAGACATCTCTTAAATCCATTGTATTGCATTTTCTGGAATTTAGGCTGTAAAGTCCTCAGCTTCTTCAGTGAGTGAGATGCCTTCATGGAACACAAGCTGCTTCTCAGTAGCAGCACTTTATGCAGGATCTAGATTTTCAATGGCATTTCTGGCAGTTTCCATTAGTTTTTATGACAGATACTGAACCAAGGGTTATGACTGCATATAAATTTTTATTTTATCCTGTTCAACAAAACTGAACTGTTGAATGATTTGACATGAGAAAAGGCAGGCTGCTTAGTCCTTCTGTGTTTTCTGTGTTTTAAAATCCAGTGGAACTGGCTGATTCAATAGACTTGCCAGTATGCAGCATCTTGTATCTTACTATACGATCGCTTTGGATTGACTTCCCTGGGACTGTAGCAAGGTTTCAGAAGAACCTGGATATGGGAATTTGAATCAAGTTTATATCCTTTCCTTTTTATGAACAAAAAAACAGTTCTAATTTTCTTCTATACTTAAATTTTTTCTTTTACCTACACAGACATCTTACCTCGTGACTTCCCTAATTCCATGTAAAGACTGAAAAATTCTCCGCTCCACAGAAATTATTATTTTAAGCTCTAGAAGAATTATTGCTACTTTCACCCAGTTGGTTCTGTTAAGAAAGAGAACTTTCAGAGAAAATAAGAAACAATTTTCAGGCTGGACTCACAGAAGTTAGTCTCCTATTTAAACTCTTGTGGAAAAGAGAGCAACTGTTGTTGAAACTGAGGTGTTTAGATATTGCTTTTATCATCTGGCAGCAAAATGAAAGGAAATCTGAAGTAAATTGGTAGTTCTAAGCATTTCATTTTGGAGTCAATGCCATTCACCACCTAAAGGAAAGTTCTGCAAATTCCTCTTTTCTCACAGGAGTTCTTAGGAAGGCTCTGCTCATTTACCTAATGCATTTTTTCTTTTCCATATTTCCATTCTTCCTGTTTTTTCTTTCGTGTCCATCACTGTTAACAGGAAACCTGCAGGGCCTCTCTCTCTGTCTCTCTCTCTCTGTCTCTCTCTCTCTCTCTCTCCATTTTCTCCAGTACTCAGGTATTCTTGCTCATTTTTATCTGATGGGTCACCATGTTCAGAACTCTTTCTGTCCTGAACTCAGGAGCTGGATGGGACCAGCTGACGTTATGACAGGCATCTCCAAATTCTGGGTACAGAGATGTGTTGAACATGTTAATTGCAGCAATTGCAATTTGAGGGAACTCATTTCTCCCTAATATGCATTTGCCTTAGCGGATGTAGATATATATATGTAAATATTCAAGTGTGGATGACTTTTCAACCTTTCATTACTCACGTACAGTGTTCTTGAAAGTGAGTCATCTGCCTGAGCAGAGGTAAATGCATAGTGTAGTATATGTTAATTACTGAAAAGTAGACTATAAGGATGCATGTTCTGGATGAAAATGGCAATTGATGTAAAAAAGTAGAACTTCATGCCTGCATTTGGTGGGTTAGTTTTCAGAAGTAGCACTATGCATGGGTAGGTAAAATACATTACGCAATTGTAATTCATTGTGCAGTTCATTTTGAGTGTTCACTTTCCAGAGTGGAAGTACCTATACAAACATGTATCTGTATGTATGTAGTTACACATCTAACTTTGTTCCTTCATTCCTGGCTCTCTGGTTTCCATGCGTTATGTCAGGAATCATTTGCATAGGGTAAACATGTCATTTCCCAGAAATAATTTTGAGAATCTGGGCCGGAAAATGAAATCATCATTAACATTGGATGGTATGCGTGTGTCAGGTGTGTTTACTGGGGTGTTCTTCAAGATACATGCAGTTCTTATGAATCTGTCAGAAACTGTATCCTCCAGATCATGAAAGCTCTCATTTTCTATCCTGGTAAAAGCTAAAACATAAGTAACTGAAACACAGAATGTAGTTTCGTCTAAAGCTATTACTAGTTGAAAGGTTGAACTTATAGGGAACTATTTTATAGCATAGTTTAATTTTTATTTGTACCTAAAAAAAAAAAAAATGCAAAATTGTGAAAACTGTTGAATAATCTGAGAGTCCTTCATCCCGCTTTATTAAGAAATTAAGAATTTTGCCATCCACAAAGAAGACTTGACATCAGAAATCTGAAAGTATTTCTGTGCTTCACATTTTTGTAAGGTCAGAAATTGTGGGCATGCAATAAAGTTCTTCATCTTTCAGAGTAGCAACAAAAATTTCTTAGATTTGTCATTTTAACTGTTTTCTAAAGGAAGCAATTTGGAGCCAGATTTTTCATAATTTAGCAATTCAGTCATTGCAAAGAATTAAAAATTAGGTTCTCATTACAAGAAGTGTTTTTATTCCAATCCTCAAAAGTAGTTACCATGCTGACTTGAATTGTAATTAGCCTTTAAATAAAAAATACCTTATATGATCAATGCACACAGAATTAATCAGAATTATTGCTGGTTCTGTTAGCACCCTCACAAAGCAACATACTTTCTAAGCAAACAATACTTAAAAGCAAGGAGAAAATTAGACTCACTAAAAAGCAATATATTTTGTACAAAGTGGGGCTTGTTATGAAGCTTCAGGATTTTAGCCAGGTTGTAAGGTTTTACTTCTCTAACTCTAAATGAATCATAAAGACTAAATACGCATTTGGAAATTCTAAACCACAATTGTTTTTCTAAGTTTAGGAACCGATTAGGGAGTAAAGATATTGTTTCAAATGCGATGAGTGAGCCAAACAACCTGTTTTAACTGCCAATTTCTGAAGCCAATTCTGAAGTGATACTAAAAGCCTTAAGAAAGGCCTTATAAAATGGGCTTAAGGGGTTTTTATTATCAGATTTCCTTGTACCTTGTTCATTTCCTTCTTAGGAGCTGAATACTGCAGTCCTCCTGAGAGGAAAATTCCCATGGACATCAGGCTATATATAAAGTCCCTCTAATGCCCTTTGCAGTGAAAAAGTACTCTCTGACTTGCTCAGTCTAAGGCGAGCTGAATTTCTGAGAAATTGCTTTACTGGAACTAAGTGCTGCAGGCAGAGTCAGGGCATGAGCAAGCACAGCTTCGTCAAGCACCATGGGTTGCTCTGTTCCAGGCTCCTGAGAATTTAGCCCTCACTCCTTTCCAGAGTGAAGGAGTTGCAGTGGTTTGATTAGATAGCAACCTTGGAAATAAAGCCTACGGCAGCATATGCACAAGCACCAGTGAAGCAAATCCAGTTTATTATAACTTCATAGCTGTTCTCCAAATTGTCTTGCATCTGGGTTCGGTGTTTTTATTATTTTTTTTTTTTGCTAGCTCTTCTATATATCTCCACCTTTGCTGGATTCTTTCAGTAGAGTTAGGCAAGGAAAGGGCATCATACTGGGTTTGGGTTTTCATATGCATGTAAGTGAGCCAGTGTAACACTGAATACAAGCATACCTTGGTCACTTGACGTGATTAAAATGAGGACCCTTCTGTGTCACTGCTTGTCAAAAAGGATGCTTTGGGGTCTCCCAAGGTCTGTGACTCCTGAAGAATTTGCAGGGTAGCCCATGCCAGACACAGGAATTTTTGGAGTACCACTAGACCTACAGGCAGGAGTTTGGAAGCTCCAAGCCCATCTAAAGCTGTGTGTTTGAACATGGACATGGTTTTCCTTAAGCTCACACAGCTGGGTTTTCTGTGTATGGAAAAGGTGGGGTGAATCCGCCTTTCCAGAGTCCCCCACAGAAATTCTGGATGCTTTGGCGTGTTTTACTGACTCAGGGGTGCGCACACAGGAGTCCTGACCTTGCTACATTCAGATTTCCAAGAGAACACCAGGGAAAAGTGTATGTGTCCTGTCATGTGGCAGACCTGCCAGTCAGCCCAGAAGGCCAAGAACTTCCATGGTTTTGGCACTGGGGCAGACACTAAATAAAATATTCCATGAGCCATGAACTATGTAATAAAAGTAAGAGCTTGACATAAATTTCTCTGGCTAATTCTAGTGCAATGCACTAGATAAGACTAAGGATTGAAATTACATTACTGCTTTCAAATTCATGGACTAAAGGTTGGTTTAGTTGCAATTCTGTAGCATAGAGAACATAATGTAGTAATCTGTTGTATCTGGAAAACAGTAAGATGGCCATGAGCTTACAAGTAGGATAGTAATTTCAGAAATGAAAGTTGGTGGTTTGGGTGCCTTCCTGCGGCACAGGTTTCTTTTTTAGGCAAACACTGATCTGAATGGGAAAATGTGTGTTACGGTCATGAGAAGAATAATTACAGAAGGAAGAACCTTCTGTGGGCAAAACAGTGTATTCAACAACGGCTGTTCTCTACTGATTGCTTGTATCAGCACAGAGCTGTCTATTTCAGGCACTGGGAGTGGATTAGGTCTGTCTCTAAGTTTCAAACAGTGCTAGTGGTGTGTGTCTCAGCTGTGCAATGAAGGCTAATTCTGACCGAATGTAGTATTAGAACTACATTGTTAATAAACATTTGCCAAATTAGGGATATTTAAAACATCAATCAGTGTTGCAAATGGTATTGCAACTGTTGCACCCATTTTTAGCAAAAGTCCAAGTTTTAGTCAAATACGGGTTCTGTAAAACTTAAAGATGACAATGACAGTAAACTTAAGTACATCTTAGGGTTAACCTCTAATATCAAAGCTAGCCTCTGCCTCAGCCCATAAAAACTTTGATCATCATGAAAACCAGTTGTGAATATGTCTAGATAATAATCCTCATGAAAATGTGACTATTGTCTAAAGTAAATTACAAGGTGGCTTTTTAATGTTGAATTCTGATGGAGGTCACATTACTCTAGGTGTACAGCATGCCATTATAGGGCCCTTTTATGGTTCAGACATTTTATGATAAGAGGTAAAAATGAACATTAACAGTGTTTGTGAATAGTAATATATAATTTGCCACCTGACCCACTAGTATTTCTAAAGACAACAGATATTTGAGGTAGTCTCTTAAAATATTAACACATGAAGCCACTAAAAATTATTCTTAAGATCATAACACATCTCTTCTGTAAACTGGATGAAATTCACAAGCTTGTTGATTTTTTTTAATACCAATCTGCCTGTGTTGTGATCAATACAAATGGGTCCAAGTCCTAAAAGGAGATGAGGTTTGAAATCTGAAATTTGTCTTGTTGACATGTTGTGCAGTGTGGTGGTTCCTAGGGTGATTTGATAACAGTACTGAAAGGTTAAACTAAAATGTGCAAAAGAGCCATCACTTGCTGATGGCTTTCTATACAGCTGCCAAACAGTATTTCAGATGGGAGAGTTCCTTACTTTTATTTCAAAACATAACTGTTTAACTCCTGTTTCCAGATTCTATGTTCCCTACCCCAGCTTTAGCAGGCAAAGAAGCTTGTGGTAGATTCTTACTAGATAAAACTTTGATATTATCGTCAGAAGTTGTAGTGAGATGTTTAGAAAAGCATTATAATTCTTGGTTACTCTGATTGCTTTAATTTCTCTCAGCATTTCACAGTAGTTTTGAACAAATTCTTAGGTCATTTAAGCAAGGTCACTTGCTTAAAAATTCTTAGGTCACTTAAGAACAGGAGATGCTTTAGTGAACACCAGAACTACAATGCTGTCAAACCAAAGTACTGTCACAAACAAGCCTTCACTCTTGCTTTCCTGCAGCTATATGCCAGCTAAATAATAAATGTCATATATTTACAACAGATAAGTAAGACACTTAGTCCTTGATTTTCTAACCACATTCTTCTATGGCCCTGTAATCTTGTTTGTGTGATGAACTAATCATAATGGTCTTCCCCTTGCCCTTGCATAACAGGGATACCAGCATACCTTTCTGAGAGACAGGTGTTTTCTTTGCATCTCACACATCACTGACAGTGTTAATTTTGATAGATTCCTTTTCTTTTTTCCCCCTAAGAGACATAAAAGAGAGCATAAAGCATGAAGTCAGCAATATTTGCAGAATATAACTGCAGGATTCAGACAGTAAGAGGACTGGGCATTGCTTCTCACATGTACTTAACTACTCTTCTGAATAACTGAGATAGAAATGCCAGAAACAAACTTGATACAGCTGTTATCTCCACTGACTTTGAATGTTGCAACAGTAATACCCAATGAGCATTTTACTTAATACCTTATGCTGCGGATACACTCAAGAGATTTGAAATATTATAGAAGACATGGCTTAGTTTCAAATCACCCAAATATGTTGTCTTTTTACTTAGAAGCTTAGTTCAGATGGCAAATCAGATGTGTCTTTTAATCTCCTTATCGTCACTGGCACTGGATAGAGAGAGAATTGCATGTTTTCCTTAATGTAGCCAGGTTTTATCTGCTGTGGTTTGTTTCATGTGTGACAAGAATACAGTGTTGGATCATGTTCAACTTGGCATCCACCATAGCTGCTGCGTCTCCCAGCAGAGCTGCTATTCAGCCAGTCAGTTCCTAGTCTCTGCTGACACACCACTTCTTCCACTCCACATTTGAAAACATTCTAAAGCTCTCTGCCATGTATTCTACTTATCCTAATTAAGCCAGTTTCTGTTATCAATACCAGCAGCTTTTGCAAAGCATCCTTTTCTTACCTCTTTAGAGATTTTGTAGTAAGGTGGGTCTTCTTCTTGGACTTTGGACATAAGTTTTCTTGTGGTATGCAACTGGTATAGTCCTGAGCAAAGAGCAAGAATTTGACTCAAAAGCTGTGCATCAGCCTCTGAGTGACACTTCTAAGCCTTACCACTGAAAAGATTAAATCAAGTAGTCACTGCATATTTCTTCTGCCAGAAGTCATAATAAACTGGCCAAGAAATCAGCCCTGGCAAAATTCAGTGTTAAAACAATATGGGGTTAATGAGTACTTGCTCATTCTAAAATAAATGATTGCAGCTGCATTGTTCTTCACTTGCTGACATTAAAGTGCTTCCATCTGCAGTGAGAACCTTATGTTACTTTTGCTGGTGTGCAAGACATAAACTGTAAGGGTTTTTTGTATGAGAGCAAAAAAACCCCACATGCTTCTCTGTGACATGCTTGTCTCAGTTTATTTCTTTGTTGCTGTATTTTCAATCATGACCAGCTGGAATTTCATGTGAGAAAAACTCATTATTTACTTCTATTTTTTTAATAATGTAAATTCAGGTCTCTGAGAGTTTTCTTTGGCCCTTGATATAGCCACATGTAAGATTTCTCTGGTTATAGGTTTGCTTTGAACTGCTAATGATGGATTGCTGATGAGAGCACAAATGAACGTGCAAGAATACTTCCTAGTTTGCTTACCCTGTGCAGCATACCTGTGTTTCTAAGGAGGGGAAGAGGTGAAGAGAAATATTATTCAGCTGCTCATATGTCTGTATGTTGTCAGTAATGATATCACTACAGGACTATGACACATCTGTCTTTTAGCTATTTGAAGAAGCATTTGATGGATAATTTTTAGGTTTTAAGTTCAGGGATATTGTTAAACGGCTAATAAGTAAGTATTAATTGGGTTACACTACTGATTTTAAAATTTACAAGAGCTTGTGGTTATATCTTCTTGATTCACAGTTATCTGGAAAAAGTGCAAGATTAAATAGAAGGAAACCTTATTCAGGAGAGTTTATGAAGGAAAACATATGGCTTATTAATCTTCCATTATCTCCCTTTAGTTATGGAGATAGGCAATAAAATATGGTCTTGCTCCTCTTCTCAATGCTGCTTCTGCTGCAGCTCTGCTTGATTCCTGCTGTTTGTCTCTGTTTGTACGAATGAGTGGGAAAGAAGGGGACAGAACAGAGAGGGAATGGGGAGAGCTGTAGCTCATTCCCAGCTGTTCACAGCCAGAGAAGTTGTCTGGGTGCAGAGAACTGAAGTATTTTTCTGTCAGAATGAGGAGAGGGAATACCATGGTGCTGCAAGTTTCTGACTTGAAAGGAGATTCAGCACATTACAACAGTACCATCTGGCCTCTCCATTTGTCATTGCTTTGCCCATCTATTAATGTGTTGCAATAGAAAGCTACCTCATAACATGTGACTGAAATGAACTGTCCCTTTTAAATTTAGGAACACTCAGAACCTTCTTCCTGCCTTCAGACTTGCTTTGATAATAGTTGGGTGTGTAACGTCACAGACCAGCTGCATATTAACAGTCCCTAACCTCATAAAAACCGTGTTTGACACCTTCTGCTTCATTTGCATTTCATGTGCTGTGTGATGGCTTGCTATAAGAATTCATGCTGATGAAAGTTACCCATGATGAAAGGTACTGCTGTATAACTGTTGCATCACAGCTGAAGAGCTGTAAGCAATACAGGGGAAAATAACTATTCAAAAGAAACTAGTGTTACTGTAATTACATACTGCTAAATAAATAAACTAACATTCCTCTCATATTTTTAAAGGGTGAACCAGGTTTCATTGGTCCACAAGGAGAACCTGGCTTGCCAGGGCTACCAGGAACAAAGGTAAGGGTAATTGGCCAATGCTCTGGTGTGAAGTCCCTAGAGCTGATGTCAAATTCAACTTCCTCAGCAATTAGTGGAGACTGAGGGTGTACTAATGGAGGAAAATGCTGCAAAGTTAATGGACCAGTCCTGATAGATAGATAGATAGATAGATAGATAGATGATAGATAGACAGACAGACAGATACTGGTGCCTTCAAAAATTTAAAGGCAGATGTTGTCTCATAACTTAGGTTATTAAATAGCCTTTTTCCATCTTAGAATCCCAAAACGGACTTGTTCAAGAGGCAGAATATGCGTGACTGAAGAAACTATATTTTCATAAACCGGGATTTTTTCGAAAAATAGCTTGAAAGTGTGTGCAGGGATTAGAAATTTTTAGAATCAAACTCTGAAAATACATATAAACTAAACTTCTGTTTCTTCTGTTAGCTTGATTTCTTTGGTCATGCTGATTTGGTGTGCTAAAGACTGCCCAGTATTTTGTGATATTTATCTGTTGCAACAGGGTGACAGAGGAGAGGCAGGCCCTGTCGGGAAGGGTGAGCGAGGTGAACCCGGAGTCCCTGGACCAAAGGTCAGTCTGATTTCACATTGGAAATGTTTTGTTAGCTTTACACCTTATGGACACATCTTTTACTGCAGAGAAATTGAACCAAGCTTGTCGAGTGAGCTTCTAAATGAAAATGCTGTCAAATACTCTACTTCAGTCTGGAAGACAATGGCATTTCTGTGTTCACAGCTGTGGAACTGCAGTCTGAATGGACTCTTATTTGGTCTACAAAGTAAAGACACTACCTACATACACTGTCATGGAATTGGCCTAATTCATTCCAGCTGAAGTCCTGACCTCCAGGTCCCTAACTTTCAGCACTGAAGTTTGAACTCTTTAACCAGTGTAGTTATTGAATGCAGAGAAAATCCATTTTGCATGCTGTTTTCTAACTCTCTAAGAAAGAGATCAGTCTCACTATATTTCAGCATTGTCTTAATAGTTCCCCCTGTGTAGATACTGTCAAGTTTTTCTTTCCTAATGCATCTTAATAACAATAAGGCCAATTTTACACTCCTTGGCCCATTAGCTTGTGTTCACCTGAACTGTTGGGAAAAGAAGTTGTGGTAGCACTTTATTTTAATCTCCTTATGGTAGAATATTTAACTATCTTCTCTGTCTCTTGGATATAATTTCTCAGGAACTATGGAATGACAAAGGCCATTCCTGAAAACCAGTGTTAATGATGCCTACTCTTTACTAATGCCAATACTACTTTCTCTTTGAAAGGGTGAATCTGTGACCTTTGCACTCTGGTGTTAAAGAATATATTAAGCTGGATGCTATTAAATTCAGTGCCTTTACAGATTCAGTACCTTGGTAGCATTAAATTAAGTACTTGTGCTGTTTCATACTGTAGTTAGTCATTACTAATTTCTTTTTCTCTGTACTCCCTTTTCTCTATCGTTTTTCTCCTATCTTCCTTCAAACAGGGGAAAACAGGTGAACCTGGATCTAGAGGCCCAAAAGGGTCAAAGGTTAGTAGTAAAGAATTAGTCTTTAGTGGAGTAATTAATGCAATGACTTTTAGAATAACCTATTTATAACATTTCACAGCAACTTCACTTACCTCTTTAAAAGAACCTGTAACAACAATCTGCAGTGTTCTTTTTAAGTGAAATCTTCTAACTTTCAACTTTAGCTATTAAGTCAAATGCTATATGTTTTGCACGTAGGATTCTAATCCTTTTTCTATTATAATATCCATTGCACTCTGCTTTGGTTTTCCTTGTGCAACTTGGTTTCTCTCTGCGTAACTGATGCGGGTTAGTGTTCCCACGTGCCAGGACCTGACTATGCTATTACAAGTTTTGAAAAAGTTTTGTGGAGCCACACTTCAGTGAGTCAGAAATCAGTGTTATTGCAAGTACTGCATGCTGAGATATGATGGCCAGAAGTCCTACAAAGGCAGGAGTTATCAGTTGTATTGCTGGTTTGCCTACTTGAAAGAATCTACTTTGAATATATCTGTCTGTCTGCCCATCTGTCTCTCAATAGATACAGTTGGTTCACATATATGGAAAGATAAAATTTTTGCTTTTCTGTTACTTCATCTGTGTACAAATACTGTGCTTACTAGATTCCTTCAAAACAAAAGCAAAAGGAAAATGTATTTGTTTACGTGGTTGTTGGGTCTGCTGTGAGAATAAAGGTGACAAGAGGACATTTATGATACTGTTTGCAGTACTTGTAAAGTTCTTGAAGAGTGGCCTTAAGTGCTTTAGGATATGATTAAATAAGAGCATTTAACCTCATTTATTCTCAGCAGAAAGAAGCATTGGAAAACAAGGGAACTGATGAGGGGAATAAAGTATCAGAGTGAGAGTAGAAGAGTAAATCAACCTCTCATTTGACTACAGTACCTGAGCACATCCCACATGCACCAAAATAATAGATACCCCTTTTAATTCCCTTTTTATATAAAAATTATATATGACTTTACTTTTACCCGTACACCTGTCATGAAAATCTAGCCCACGGAAGTCAGTCTAGTGGTTGGGAACTTCTTTTTTAAATAGTTCCAATGCCAAGTTCACTAACTGCTGCCAAGGCAACACTGAAAGGAAAGGCAGATGGCACAACCTTGATTATGCCCTGCCACCAGCCTGTTCTCCATATGTCTTCATTAGCCCTATGAAAGTTTTCTGTTTTCTATGTGTTCAGGTGAATTAGTCATTCTTTCCCGATTTTTACCAAAGTTCTCTACATTTCAACAGGAGCAAAAGGTGCAGTTCTTATACATATTAATTTCAAGTAATATAAAAATATCAGATCTTGCTGTGAAAGTTACTGAAATGAAATTAATAGTGGATGCTGGGTTATGAATGCATGCATGTTTGAAATTCCCTCAATCATTTCAAACATATTACTAGTAGGAAGAAAAAGCTGTGTGTAAATTGGCAATGATCTTAAGCCTTTCACAGAAAGGGAGTCAAGAAACTCTAATGCTGACAGTAATGTTGTGTTTGTAGGGGAGGTAACGACGCAGAGCAGGAAAGTTCAGAAAGTGGAATCATGATCACAGAAAGAAAAGTTAATATGTTTTGAAACACACCTTTGAAGAAGTTGTTGACTGTTTTCAGACTGACTGATTTAATTTCTCTAGTGTTCTTTTCAAACTTCTGATAATAGTGTCATTAAGAAGAGCGACGTTATACAAAATTACTTAATTGGTAATCTGTCTTGTTTTATTCTTTGATATTTCTTATTCCAAACCAATACAACACTCTTTCACACAGAAATAAATTCATCATTGTCAACTTTACCATTACACAGATTTTGAAAGACTTTTTCTTTTAATTAAGACCCACATTCTGTTTAGGATGAGAGGCCCTTTGAACCAGTTTATTTAAGAAAACGTACTTTAAAAGGGAAGAACTATGTGATATATTGTTAAATGGTGTATCTGTTTTCAAATATCATTTTTACATAGGGTGATACAGGTGACAGAGGTGACACAGGATCTGTAGGTCCTCGGGTAAGTCTACTTTTCATCACAGCTCTTTATTTTGTACTCTTAGATTCAGTCCACATCAATTGAAATTGTAGCAGTAATTCTAGTTAAAAGTCCAGATGAAATTGGGCACTAGAATCCCTTGGAATGTGTGCTGCTAACTGGCCTTTAATCTGACTAACATCTCACTGGTATTGCAGTCTCCTGTTGACAGTTCATGGGCAGGATGTTAAATGCCAGGTGTTCTGGCATTGCTCACAGCCAATACAGAACTAGGGTATAGGAACTGCTTAAATATTTCCCCACAGAAGTTTCATATATTTGCTTTCCCACTGCAGCACAAGTCACTGTGTACTAACCCGCTTATTTATCTTTCTTTTAAAAATTGTTTTTCTTTAAAAACAATTTTAATGCTATTTTTTGTGTTTTCTAGTAGTATATTGTAAGTACAGTAAGATTCCAACACCACATAATAAAGTCAAAGCATGTATCAGTACCTGAGAGTCTAGAATAGTCTTTTGGCAGTTGTCTCAAATTTTTCATGGAAAATGTATTACAGGGACCACCTGGACAGAAGGGTGATCAAGGTGCAACAGAGATAATTGATTATAATGGCAATATCCATGAAGCCCTGCAGGTATGCAAACATAACAAGGCTAGACTGGATTAGTCTGGTTTGGGGAAAAGCAGTTCGACGGGATTGTATTTTTGTTTTGCATAGACGTTGAATACATTTTGTGTGCAAGATTGTTGAACTTATTAGTCAGGAATCACTTTCCATATTTGGAAACCAGGTTTTCTGTTTGGTGTTAGTCAAACCATTTCCTTGACAAAATTTAGCGGAGTGAATTAGTTCCGTGTCCCCTGGAGAGTATTGATGTCATCTAATGAGGATAAAGCTGATTCATTGCTGGCTCTAGTGTTTAGTGCTGAATTCGTGTAATAAACCACATACACAGGTTCAACAGAAGTGTCTGCATTTCAATTCATGTAGTATAATATTGACATTTCTTTTTTTCCTTGTTTTCCTCTTCCTATAAAATGCAAAGAGCAGAGTATTTGAGATTTGAAAACCACGTAACATGGTTCCATTAGCAAGCTGCAAATTCAATCAGCAATTTGAGTATGTTAAATAGACCAAGCACCAGTCTTCTCACTTATTCATTTCTGGAAAACCTATTTTGACTGGTGTGCAGAAAAGTGTGGAGGATTAAAGTGGGGTTACAAAAAGAATGAATGAGTGTTTGCATAAAAGCAAAGGACCAAGATGACATATGTCATTGCAGTCAAGGTGATTTACATTGCAGCATACTCAGATGCAAATTCTGTGCAGTATAACTCCACCAAAGTGAATAGCTTGCTTATGTGCAGCTGAAGACTGGATTTGGCTCATTGTGCATCTGATCACTTTCTCACTGAGGCCAATGAACTTTTTTCTTGCATTTACTCAGTGGGAGTGGGTAAATGTCTGACCAGTCATTTGGTTTTGAAGAGTCTTTTGGAAAATAAATTTAAAAAAACTCTCATTGCCTTTGCTAAAATCTAAAAGCCTGTATGTTATTAAGGCTGAGTCCACTTTTGCATCGTGAGTGGTATCTATGGGGAAGCCTGCAGAGGCATGTTGTGAGGCTCCGCAATATTTTTGTCTCATTTGGTTTGCTGCTAAGGGAATTTAGACACACAACTTTCAGTCATTTAAGTCATTCTCTGAGTTACATGCCTAAAGTAGCCTGAAATTAATGTTGCATATTACCAGACACAGTTTTATCAGGGGCTTTAGCCCCGGTATCTCCTGTATTCTGTCTTTGTATCTTAACTCTGACATCAATGTTACTTTCAAGCTTCCTCAGAAAACCTGCAGCACATAAAGAAGCCTTAAAAAGAGATTAGAGCCTTTTGCAGTGATTGAAACATATTAGAAAGCCTTTATCCCATTGCAAATCATTTCAAATGTCATCATCTTTTGATCCAGGGCAACAAATAATTGATATTAATGGGAATGGCTGTGCAAGGAAGGTGTAAGTGAGATTATATAGGATCAGTTGAAAATATGCTTGCCAAATCCAGCTCAGTCCTTTCAGATGGCAAACACCCATTCCTAAGTCTCCTGGTGCCAAATTCTTAGGGGCTCTGAGATTTGCAGTTCTCTCATGGAAGCGCGTGAGAACTTTTAGTGCTCGACACTGAGCTAACTTGCACATAATTTGACCTGCTGATTGAAGAAGTTGACAAGAGATTGCAAAATCTGGGCTGCCTGTCTGTTTTTTATAATTTAGTAATAAATCATCAGACAGTCTTGCAATTCAGTTACTTTGCCTTATGCCTCCTACTCAATCTCATGTGACAGTGGAGAATAAGGTGTCTTAGTCCATCAGCACCAAAAATTGCAATCTTAAAATTGTCATCATAGTTCCAGCAGTACCCCTGCTGAGAGTATGTGGCTTTCACTTGGAGGACCAGATACGAAATTCATGTCTCCATTGAAATTGCTCTTCAGACCTATTCTGCAGAATTTCCCACAGCAAAAAGCAGGAGCTTCAAAAGTTTTAACATTTGTAGGAACTACAGCATTAGATATTAAAATATCTGCCAGTGTAAAGGAATCCAGTAATGTGAAAGTGTAAACCATAATTTTACAGTGCTTACTTTAGGTTTTCATATCTAGATAAACTGAATTTATCAGTATTTTTAAAGTTCTTGATATGTTTCCATTAATATGTTAAAATACAAAGGATATGAAGATATTAAAGCCTCATGTTAGAGAGCAATTTTTTCAAGTACTTTGCATTAAGAAGGTTTCAGATTCTTCCCAACAGTACGTATTGTTGCATGACACTAAGATTCTTTTAAAACTGAAAACAGAAGATCTGCAAACCTTTATTTGCACATGGGGAAAAAGAGATTTAAAGCAGAATTTTAGTATATATAGGTGGGTTGTGAACTGGCAGTTTTGGATTTAGAACTGCATTTCTCTATGAAAATCAATTTTATATCTCCACTCTAGGAATTGTTTTTATTAAGTAAACATTAGCAGAAAAGCTGTAGACATTACAAAACATAGGACTAGTCTTTTAGTCAACTTAAGATACCAATTCCTTGTGTTTTCTTAAAAAGTTTAAAAAACCTTTTTGAAGACTTCTGCTATGATTTGGCTGTTTAGGCATCGTTTATTTGATCTCTTAAGTTGTACAAAAAGCTGAAGTCTTCACCTATGTAAAACCCTAATTGCCACAGAAGCCAAGCAGCAAGTACAACACGAAGCGTTAAAAATAGCAGATTTTATTAATGTTTTGGAGGCACAGTGTCTCCCAGATGCAGCATAGGTTCTGTGGAGATTATAATTGTAGCAAGCAGAATAATTTATATCATTGTTTAATTCTGCTAATGATGTCTCTTGTTAACACATTTTGCCAACAGAGGATTGCCACCCTGACTGTCACGGTAATTCCTATTGCATGACTTACTGTGTGTTGTAAAACTTCTCTTTTGTTCATAACTCTGCTAGCTCAGGACATGTGTCTTCATTGTACGTCAACCTGGTTCATCATAGCATGTATTCATTTATTTGCTTGGTGTTCCCGTAACAGAATACCCATTGTTAAAAGCCATCCAACAACGGAACCAATTCCGCTCCTGATGAAATTATGGGAAAACCTAAGTTCACTTAAGTAAGAAAGCAGGAAAACAAAGAACTCAGTAGTGCTTTAGGTACACATCTAGGCAGATAGCTGCTTTGGAATTTTTGGTGTATGTTCCCATCTGCAGGTGCCTACATGGGAGTCGAGGCAAAACATGAAGCAGGATTTGAGTACAAAACAATTTTCTTTTCTGAACCTTATTTTCAGGTTAGAAACTCAGTTCTTTCAAATTGGCTTGTGAAGTAACTTCATTTGGGAGTTTTCAGACCAGATGAAAATTAAACATTTTCTGAAAAAACACCTGTCTCAGTCACTTTACTTACTACAAAAAAGTAAAGTAGAAAGCCCAAGTACAAGGAATACAGTTTTCCCATCTTACCAAGTTTCAGAAATAAAGTTAAAATTGCCGGCACCAGTCCCCAAAATGGGTGGACAACTGAAGACTCCAGTCCTCTTATTCCAGTCAATTTCTGTAGAAGGTTTAGCCACTTCCAGCCAGACACAATATCTGAGAACACTGACAGCATCTAGGAGGTGCATATAGTGTTGGAGGTTCAGCCATTCCTTAAAGCTGCAGACTTGGGATAAACAAATTATTTTGTTCTTTTTTGTTTCAAATTCTTCTTTGCAAGATTGATGTTAGTCCTATTTTCCCACCTGTACGTACCCTTTCTTTATATTAATTCAGAGGATTTTTAGATGTTGCTGTGGGGTTTTTTTAAAGCATCCCCACTATGCACCATCCAGGCCAGTACTTGACACATGACGCTGTGTCCACAGTCTGAGGTAGAAATGAAAGAAATACTCCATGGCAATTTCACAAAGTACTGGATATCCCCAGATGCACTTGGCATCTTTTAGCGGAATCCTCTTCGAAATTGGTTGGTGTTTTCTCCTGATCTTAGGTTGTTTTGAATTAGGCTGTGAGGCCTGTCAAATGTGGCTGAGGTGAGTTTTGGTCTTCCTTCCATTAAGAGGAGCTTTGACATTTCATAGATAGGAGCAGAGGACTTTATTATAAAATATGAGCTGTAGTGTTATTTTAACACTGGTTTTTTTTGGTACCCTTCTGGTTGTTGAGAGTTGTCATAGATTAACAACTTGTCCATAACTGGTCTTTGTTCCCTTGTGTTAAAAATCTAACCCATTTTGTTACAGTAGCTACATTAACATTCACTCTGTGCTTACGTGGCAAGTTCTTCAGGAATTTGTTTAAAAGCTGAGAGGTTTGTATGTTTCTGTTTAGGGACCACCAGGACCACCAGGACCCCAAGGGCTACAAGGACCAAAGGTGATCTTCCTTATTTTACCCATTTTATCTTAAGAGTAGAGTAGTTTGGTTTTTCAGATGATGTATGCACACAGGTAAATGGAGCTTTCTGGTACAGCCTATTGAGCTGTAATTTTACCAAATATGGCATGTTTCCAACGTTGTATCCCAGATTGTTGAAATGTAGCTTTCCAGAATTGGTGCTTTGGTTGCCACACAGAGATGCTCAACTAAGAACCAGCAAAAGTAGCTGGTACTGACACTGTGCAGAAGCATCCCACTCAGGGATCTGCGCTGAGGCTGTTCCTTAGGACATTGCAGAGTAGCCACACAACCAAACAGTGACTCCTTGTGCCTTCCTTGTGGCTGAGTGGGAATGAGGTAGGCAAAACTGTATGCAGGACACCACTGGCCACAGTATGAGTGTGTGTGAATGCAGCTTTTATCGTGGTGGTATCCACCCAAATAAGTGCAGTATTTTCTGATGTCAGTAAAAATTAAAACATACACGTGGGCAGGAGCCTGGCTGGAAACCCAAGCCTGCTAATACCACCTGGCTGGTGCTATACGTAATACCAGAAGGGTTAGTGAGCAGCCCACACAGAGGCAATGAATACCATATGCTGCACTTTTCTATAAAATTTAAATAATAAATTTTAAATAATTTTAAATAATAAATTTGGATGTACTTAAAAAAAACAAAAAACATTGAAGTTAGTGGACTCTTCCTAAATTGCTTTTAAATTAGCTGAGATAGATACTGCACCTTCCCTCAGTATCTCCAAGCTCTTCCAAGAGTGAATAAGTGCATCTTCAGTAACAACACTAGACATTTCAATTTTAGACTTCATCCAGCGTTTTATATGGAAATACATCACAATACACATGTTCGTTATTTTGAGAAATTTTGAGAACAAGGTTCATTCTTCTATGTGAAAATTTATATACAATACACAGTTAAGTGTGCAGAAATTGCTTTTTGCATTATCATCTACCAGCATTTCTGCAGCCTGGAGTATGTTGTAAAACACAGAGGAGTTGGAGTGTGGAAGAGGTTGTGTTCCTTCATATAGGTGAGCGATACCATTCAAAATTTATGATACAAAGTAGAGTTCAACATTATGGGGGTTTGTTTCCAATATCATAGACTCCACCCATCAATTTAACTTGCTCCCTTGGAGAATGCTTCTCAGAAACTGGTCATAGGAAATGCTGTGAATGTGAGCTCCTTCCCTGGATGATTCATTTAAGCCAGGAAAAGAAAACATGAAGTCTCTGTCTGTCTTATATAAATCGAGAGCCATGATTCCATATTTATTCTGGTAGTGGGCAAAGTTTGCATTGGATTGGGGTCTTTTCACCCCTGGGATTTTGCCTTCTTTTTCCTTTCTTTTTATATATTTGTCTGGCCTTTATGCAACCCAAAGTTTGTAAAATGTCTTAATCAGCAAGGCTGTTTTTTCAATATAGGTTTTACACACATGCTGGGGGTTTTGGCAGAATATTCTGTGCTTCTAATGTCTGGGACAATTGGGATAATCCAATTCCAATTTGTCTTTTGCAGGGTGAACCAGGATCCCCAGGAACTCCTGGAGTTGATGGAGAGCAGGTACATTATGTGTAAATCACGTAGTGAAGAACATGTGAGCAACCATAGGTTATTTCTAGAGATGTCCATGATCCTAAGTTGTAACTTAGATTTTGTAATCTAAATAATATGATTATAGTAACTAAAAAAGATCATTATTATGTTGCTGCGTACTCTGTGATCTAATAATTTCTACATTTTGATAGCAAAGGTATATGCATGCACATGACTTACTCAGCTTGTTAGGAACAAAGCTAGAATTCTGTTGGTGTCTCTGTTTTTTTACATGACTTGCTGAGTAAGTCCATGTTTTAGGGTCCTAAGGGCTCAAAAGGAGATGCAGGTGATCCTGGAATGCCTGGGGAAAAGGGAGGAATTGGACTGCCTGGCCTGCCAGTGAGTATGAAAAAATAATTCATTCATTTTAGCTAAAATACTTCTATTTTTTTTCTCTCTTCCATTATCAGGAATTTCCAACAGTGCTGATAAATTGCAAATGGGACAGAAAGCACTGGGAAGAAAATTCTGAGATTGTTCTGCTGCTAATCTAGGAGGAGGTGTAAGGTTGTCAGAACTTTTCGTTACACTTAGAGTCAAAAGAAGGATTGGGAAGAGCGAGATAAGTTGCCACGCTGATCAGAATTGTACCCCTCTTGGTCAAGTGTAGCTTGTAGGAGAAAAGAGCTATGTTTTGAACATTTGTCAGGGATTTCAGATGACTGAGATTGAGGAGAGAGAGAAAATGCATCAATATGTATGGGATGCATTCTTCATATGTATATATATATGAAATTTCTCAGTAAAAATAGAAACAGTTCCAAAACGATGTCCATAGTAGAATATATGAATGGAGTGCCAGCTTAAGGAATTGTCATGAATGTCATGTAACAATTGATAGCTATCAATATAAAAACATATCTTTACATCTGGTAACAATTATTTATAAAGTAATCCCAAAGTATTTCCTTTATATGTGTGCTGTGGTATTCTTTTTAAAAATTATAATTTTTTTCAAATAAATACTGTCATTTCTCGATTGATTGCTAAAGCTGTTTATAAATTCTGTTTCATAATGATTTTGTAGGGAGCCAATGGTATGAAAGGCGAAAAAGGAGATGTTGGTTTGCCTGGTGCCCAAGGTCCTTCAGTAAGTCTCAATGTGGTGTTGCAATGAACATAGGAGTCCAGCAATGGTTCTCCAGCTTTTGATTCTGAGCAATACTTCCTATTCATCATGACTGATCTTCCCTGAGAATAAACAGACTTCTGGTCATAGAGCTAAGTACAGGTTAAGAAGTTTTAAAGGTGTGATTCCTGTTCTGTTCTTTTCTGTCACTCTAAACAACAGTCCTGCTTACTTCAGTGAAAGCCTTTTCACTCTGTTATGAATCAAAATATAAATAGGAAAAAAAAAAACAAACAAACCATAATCCCTCTCAACACCTTATATTCTGGGAATCTCAGAAAGTTCAGTGAGAACCAGACTGGACTGACTTCACACATGTGACCCAGGGTGGGGACTGGTTTTATGAGACCAGCCATTCTCCTGATTTTTTTCAAAGCATTGCAAAGGCATTAAAAATCAAACAGAAAAACAAAAACAAAACCGAAAGCCAACCAAACAAAAAACCTCCACCAAACAAATGCAAACCAAACAAACAGTCTCCCACAAAGTACCTTTATGATGAGTGATTAACATTATCAGAGCACAGTAAGATAAGAAACCTCAGAGCAGAGGTTAACTGCCACTACCTTGGCACTGGTGACAGAAGCCATAGCTCTGAGGAGTCAGAGGACACAATAGGCCCCCTGCATCTCCCAGTCTCTTTTCTCTGAAATGAAAATTAGTTTGTTACAAGTTAATTCACAAACTTGTTCATCTTGTTCTGCTTCTTTTCACTTGGAGGAAGGCTTTCGGTTTTCGGATTTCACAGATGGTCGAATCTGTCTTAAGTTTCAAAGTGCATCTGTTGCCACTGTTGCCATCACCAACAGCAGAGTGGTTGTGCATAAGGCTGGAGACCTGATTTAGCATCCCTGCTGCCACTCTGCAGGTTATGATAACAGCCCGTTAGAATGAAATCCAGGGAGAGGTGATACTAAACTGTATATATCATCATGAAATTCTTTCCATGGATTTGTTAGGAACACAGAAAACCAGAGCAGAATATGCATGCACTAAATGCTGAGCAACCTGATTAGCTGTTTTAATGACTTTAGAGCATTCTTGGTGCAACTGGTCTAAACTAAATAAAAGAAGAGAGAAAAGGTAATTTTGAAAATACACCAAAGCCTTACTTGAATTTAGTATCTCTTCCATTCATCAGTATTGAGGAGGAATAAAATAACACATCATCATCTGTTTCTCTAGATTAAGTAGTTCAAGAGAGAACTAAAGAGCACAGACCATAAAATATTAGAAGTTCAAGCATCCCTGCTTAGTACTGCTTGTTTTACAGAGATTTTTGTTTAATCCAATAGCATCTGAAAGTGTATTGCAGACCCTAGGAATAAGAATCAGGAGACAGGCACGGTGCCATATGGCACGGGCAAATGTACACTTTTGGTACCCTGTCTTTCAAATCAAAATAATTCCCATTCCTAAAGCCCTGTCTCGATACGCTGTCAATGTTCACTGTTGCATTGCTGGTTTTGTAAGTGCTTGCCAACAGAAGAAGGGTCAGTCTGACTTCTGGTATTTTTGCAGGAGTTCTTTACTCTGCATAACTTAATGCCATTGTTTTTTATCTGTAGATGATAGGACCACCTGGACCACCAGGGCCACATGGTCCTCCAGGCCCTATGGTAAGCTTGGGAGGAAGCGTGGGGCTATAAGGGGCTTAAGCTCTCTTGCCACTTTAATGCCTGCTTACTAGAAGTGTTATGAGAGTATGTGGCCACTAGAGAGGGACCTAATTTAGAAATTTTCTGCATGTCTCAAAGTTCATAGGAAGTAGAGAAACAAATTGCCCCTGCCTATGTTACTGTTAATATGCTGGTGGTCTGGTTCATCCTCGGAATCAGGTGTTTACAGTTGCTGTATTGACAGCTGCATTTTGCTTGTGAGTACAAAAATAAAGGTGCAACTTGCACCCCTATAAAGCAACAAACTCTTAAAACCATTTTAATAATGAAAAATGGTATCTTTATTTTCAGGGACCTCATGGACTTCCTGGCCCAAAGGTAAATTAATACCTGTCTTGAATAGTCATTCTCTTGATGTCTGCAAAGTGTCATGCTTTGCTCTTCAATGCATGCCCCTATGTTTTGTCATGTCTCATATAATAAATGTTTCTGATATTCTTAAACCTTAAAGCAGATTTTAATATTATAACTTAAAAGCTTTTTAAATTTTCTGTGATTCTTTCTGAGTAGTATTTCTCTTCATCATTGGCTGAGTCATATTTTGCATTAATATTTGTGATGTGGCACTAAATGATTTAGTGTCCTGTTTATGGGCAAGCTGCCATTGCACTTGAAACTACTTTGGAACACAGAAGCATATTATAGGCTCAGGAAGTGGAGTCAGATAAAGTCTTCTTCATTTATGCTCTCTTGCATCTCCTGCTTCCTCCAGTGTGCGTGGCCTTTCACCTTCTTAGGTGCCATGTATTTTGCTGATCAGTTCCTTCACTTATTATGCTAGTTCACCATCACAAACCAGTGGGTGTATTTCCATGTTTTCCAGACTGGAATTCCTGATCAGGCAGGTCTGTAATGCTATTTGAACGTTTTCCATAGCATATTACACAAAGATATACTGTAGGGACTCTGTAAGGCCATGAAAACAGCTCAGGAGGCTGGAAGTGAATTTTGGCACAGTTGGAATATTTTAATTTGTGCTTTAAGTCAGTAATCATCAGTAAGCTAAAATTCAACATGACACTATAGCATAGCATTCATAAAGGCCAGGCATGGCAGGCATGAACATTTGAGTCACTATGGCTCCCTCATCACATCTACGTTTCTCAAAAAGTTAGAAAGAGGAGGAGGGTTTAGTTTTTGGAGTCTCTTTTGGTTTTTTAAGCTGTAAGACAGAAAATCACCGGTTTGACTCCTTATGAGACGGTTGTGTTACCTTGGCTCAAGAAACCTGAGTCATAAATCATTTTTTGAAATCAAGTCTGTTCCATCTTAGCACCAGCCCTGCCTTACCTCAGGCTTCTGGCCTGAGACACAGTTTTTGTGGGATTTCTCAGGTCTGTTTCCAAAACTTCAGCTTCAGTGCTACTGCTCTGAAAGTCACATCAAGTCAAATAGGAGAAGAATGAAGAAATGGCTACTTAGGCAGGGTGCAAAGCAGGCAGATGGTGTCTGGAGTTACTTAAGGATTCTACTGAGATTTTTATTTTTTTAAAATATGAATATGATATAAGGTAACATAATACATCAAAGAGAAAACTAGGAACGAGCCCATAGGGAGCACCCTGGTTGAAATAACCACGTATTTCTGTTTCCCAAAAGTGTCAGGTGTGGTCAGTACTCTTTTTGACTGAACAGTCCTCATGCTGATACAGTTTTTCATTATGAGAAAATGATTTATTGGCAGCTCTGAGCCCACCATTATCCTCTTAGAGATGTTTAATGTAACAGCCTAAGCATTATTTAACAATCACAAGTGCCATTTCTTACATTGTTAAAACTTCTCTGTATGAACAGAAACTATAGACCTCTCAAATAGCTCAGCATTGTGTAACCTATACTGCTTCTTTTAATTTGTTACTGTTTAATTGTGTATGCTTAAAGGTTTAAAATATCTTTATGTAAGATTTTGCTGCAAATTCCAGTTTGCTAAAAGGAAAAGTATTGCTTCCTCACCAGATACACTTTTCAGGAGATCCCACTGTAGAAACCTACTGTTTTGAGACTTATTTTTCTGAACATTTTCTTTCAGTTTGAATTATCTGCATAGGGTGGTTTATGGAATTTGAGGAATTTCCAAAACCCCCTGAAACTCATTCTTAATTCAAACCATCTAGCTATAGTGACAATTATTAGGAAAAGGTTAAAAAAATCTGTTACTCCTAAGTTTCCTGTAGGTTTTTTTACACAGATTTTAAAACTCCAGCAGACACCTCCCAAGTGCTTTTGCCCAGTATTATAGCACAATGTAAATTGCCAGTAAGCTGAGAAGGTTGAATTTGTGTCCTCGTTTCAAACTGGAATTTGCAGCTATTTCTGAGTCTGGCTTCTTCTATCCCAGCTGTAACACCCATTATAGCACCAAAAATTTGGCATTTATACTTTTACGTTTAGGGTGAACCAGGGTTAAATGGTCTTAAAGGATTGAAGGGTGAACCAGGTCAAAAGGGTGACAGAGGGCCCCTTGGTCTTCCAGTAAGTAAAAACCCCCAACTATTCAATCTCAGTGCAAATCACAAACTTCTCTTTCTACTCCTGATGAACAACTCTGATTTACTCAATAGCATACACAGAATATACCATGTTAGAGTAGAACATCAGTCTTGTTTCGTTGTGTCCCAAACCTGTGCTATCGTTCAAAGTAATGTCCTGTAACACCCAGTGCTGTCAGCTTTTTTTTTGTTATGTGTCACTTGAGAGTGTTCAGTGTCACAAGGATGCCATCACCCCCATTACATTAGTCATACTGTTACTTAAGTGTTGTATGGTGTTTGCATTTAAAAAGGAATCTTCCCTTTCCTCCATCTCCTCAGTTAGTCTTCCTCTCATTGCCCTTCTACAGTTAAAATGGAGAGGTCTAAGGAAAGTTAAAAATTGGTTTAGGAAATTTAATTTTTTTTTCACGGATTGTTATTTTTTTTTCCTCTTTCCATTTTGAGTGTTTGACATAAATTCTGTCTTAGAAAAAAAATTAAGAACCTTAAAAATATGGAAGCATTATGGTTGTTAAAATTTAGGATGATAAAATAGAAAATGCTTTAGATGTTTGAAAGCATGCTGAAAAGGTAGCTTTATTTCTCGCCTCACAAAAGGAGTTCAGTTTTCCTTTTGTTGTTACTGTTGTGTGAGGATTACTCCCTCTGATTACACTGTTAGCAGTAAAATGGAGAAAGAATACTTAGTTGACCCAAAGAAACACAAACCTCTCTGATTAATATTTTCAAGAATTATGTGCAGGGTCTCTGGACAAGGTCAGCTTCACTGAGAATTGTAATTTATTTTGAGACAGAAAAGATCATTTTAACATTGACAATTACATCTTTATAAAGAGTGAGCTTTGGAAGCCTCAGCCAAGATCCTGAAAACAGCTAAAAAGATAGAAAAAAGTTTTAGTTCTGTCAGAATTGTTTGTTCTAACCCAGAACAAAACATGCTATTAGTTTTTCAAATTTACTTAGATCTTGTCTTCTGCTTACTGCTTGTATATGTCATTTTCAGGAGCAAAGTTGAATTGTTTAATGCTCCAAAAAATCGCTAATTTTTCAGTTGGGTGGAGTTTTTTAGTTGGTTTTTTTTGAGAGATTTGAATTGAGGGTTTTCCTGGGGGAGTGTCCCCCAGATTATTCCCCATGTCCCGACTAGTGTTGTCCCTGCCTGCCCCAACACCCCTGCCCGCACTGCAGCGCTCTCATTGCTGCTCTGTTATTCCCACGCAATCCACGAGGGGTCCCCCCGTCCCCAAGGATGCTGAGGCACAGAGCCTGGAGTGCCGGGCGCTGCTACTGCAGCCCTTGCCTGTGCTCTGAACTGGGAGTATATTGGGAAAACAGGAAATGTGATTGTCTCCCGGGCTCTTGGAAATGAATGAGGCCATTGTAGTCAGGATCCAGATTTTGTTGGCTGCATAATGCAGTATTCTTGCACTTAAATATTTCCTATCACAGTTAACACATATTTTTCTTCCTTTGTGTATAGTATTCAGTATTGTCGTTATTTACAAATTAGAAAGCATGCAAGTAAATTGCAAAGTAAATATTTGTGTGTTAAGGCTCAAAACCACCCTAACATCTGGTGTTTGTAGCACTGCTATAGCTTGACAATATTCTGGTCTAATATACTGTGACATGAGGGCAGGAGTGGGTCAGAGTTGTTAGGCTAAAGTGAGAACAGAATCAGGTTCTTGATGTTTTATGTGAATTTTTAACTAACATGCTGTAGTAATGTGATACCCATTCCAGAACCCTGTCACAACTTGTACTGTATGTTTGGATTATGTTTATTCATCAGCACCACTTACTAATCTCATGTTCTTGTCATTCGTGTTGTACCCATCATCCATGCTTCCACCTAACCACACAGGGAGCATCTGGCTTAGACGGAAAGCCAGGAGCCCGGGTGAGTCCCTTGTCTTTCTGTGTCCCTCTGCATTACTGAGTCCATGTCCTTCCCAGGAGCTCTGCCAGCCATACTCACACACTGCACAGAGGAAGGAAGGCCAAATGCTGCAGGCATTTTCCGTGCTCTGTTAAAGGGAGCTTGCAACAGACTCTTAGGGCAAGATGTGTGGGAAGGAGAATGTAGTTCTCTGTAGAAGGAGCTCTGAACCTTAAAAAGGTGGTTTAGTTTTGATTTTTGATTGGACAACTGCCTTGCTTGGGTTGCTTATTTTCCTGAATAAGGTTAGGCTTTTAATAAACTCCACCTGGCAGAAGGATGGTTTACCTCATAACAGGAGAGGTTATAGGTGGAGTTTTGAATGCCAGATGGATTTGTTCAGCTAGGTCCCAACCTATTTTCAACCAGTGAAGACTGATTCCATGTTAGTTCTTGGCTAGAAGACTAACGAGTTGTGAGAACAAGACTTTGCTCTTACCCTCTTTGTTTCCTTTTGTAGGGTATAGATGGCCCAGTTGGTCCCCACGGCCCTGCAGGTCCTAAAGGAGACAGAGTAAGTATATGTTCTGTGTGCTTCTCTTTACAAAGTGACTGCCACAATGCAAAAATGTCATATAGGTACTTACATTTTACCTAGATATTACTAAACATAACATTATCTCATCTATTTAAGGATCAGCCCAGAACTGTATATGTGTTCTAGTTACACACACATTTATCTGTTTAAGGGTTGACATTGTAACTCATTAACTTCAGAGAGCCTGGTATTTTGAAATGACTAATCAGTAAGAAATTGACAGGACTTTCAAGTTCACTGTACCACACAGAACACAATTTTCATTGGTTTCACTGTTTTGTGTAAATTGAGAAAACAAGCTGGGACAAAATATTGTGTGATCTGGTTATAAACAAAAGCAATGGCAAAAAAAAAGAAGAGTGTTTATCTCCTATATGCACTTAAATGTTTTTATCCAGGAAAAATGTCTCCAAGCTCTGTAAAATTTAAAGTTTTCTTCCCTTTTTTTTTATGAGCTTAGAGGATAGGAGCCCTCCTATTTCTTTTGAAATATTCACAATAAATTTTCCCCAGTAGAAATGGGATGGGAACTCCAATCTTTAAGTGTGAGCCTGTCACCTCTAACTTATACAACAAACCAGAAGATGATACCTCATACTAGCTAAAACCTCCAAGGAGTTGCCAGTCCAGAATTTTGTCTCTGACTTCCTCACTTTAACAAAACAACTGTGCTAAAACAACTTCAGACTTGCTGTATTAAGGACACAGCCACATGGCAAAGGTCCAGTTAGTTTCAACAGCAATATGTCTGAGAAAGATATGATTCATTTTTACAGAGCTGTGTACTGAGAAATAAATTCATGCAATAGTCCAAAATAGGAACAGTAGACTGTAGTTACCACTCTAGTTAACTGTCTGAAGGACGTGGGAATTTTTCTTGTTTTCATAGGGGATTACAGATTCAATTCTCTTTTTTTTTTTTTTTCAACTATTTCTTCTATCAACTCTATGAAAAGATAGTTGAATATAATCCTCTGATTGTCAGTAAATAATTTAGATGAGATATGCATGTAGAAATATATAAAAATACCATGCATTTTAATCTTGCATTATGAGCTTTTATGTTGAGGGACATGCACATGGTACTACCAGTTGAAGTGTCTTTGAAAAACAATGTGCTATAATATAAACTATTCTCCTACTCTGTGGAAAATAGCTATTAATACTTTTTCTTGTGAAAGTATACAGTCATAAGAAGCCATATATCTGGATCTAGAATCAGCCCTACTATGGCTGTTGATGAGTAGTACTTACAAAGGGGTTAGAATTGCTGCGATGTAAATCAGTTCAGTAATTGCATGAGCACAGAGGGAGAGGCTTGCAAAAATACAGAGATTAAGGTGTGCAAGACATTCCTGCACACCCACCATTTTCTGTGTAGCTAAATGAATAGAAGGAAGTTCACAGGACACGTGGAAGGTTTTTTCCCAAGCAATCAACTAGCAAGAGCATTGCTGTAATTGTTAGTTTAATTATTCAATACAATTTGGGAGAAGTTGTTTGTAGCATAGTTATGTAACAGGTGCCTGGCGTTGATATGTGTCTCATTATCTAAATAAAAAAGCATGGGTTTAATGCAATTTTAAAACTTGCATTTGCAATTGTTGAACTTGTTTATGTGACAGCAGGGGAAAACATTTTTGCCTGCAGATTTCAGATTTTACTTTTCAATTAAAAATAGTGGATAGTGGCACTGCTTACTAGTGCTGGATGGGACCACATTTGTTTGTACTGACAAGAAAAGCCTTGGGTCAGTATTAACCTAGAAGGACATTAGGGTTATTCTACAGAATATTTGGATTCATTTTTGTACAGGATGCATTCAAAGCAATGGTGAATTATTACTCTGAGGTAGAACATACCTCATGCATACCTAATGCAAATTAGGGTGGGTTGGTTGTTTTTCAGTTTAGCTACTTAATTAAAATAGAAAACATCACATCATCTTTATAAAAAATTTATTTAGATAGTGAGAAGGTAGACTAAGAAAATCAGGCATGACACTATAGTGTGGTTTTGTGCATTTCTTTTAGTAGAAACTGAAATAGCAATGAATAGTGTGAACTATTAGAATGTATTAGGCTGGTGTCTTACAGTCCTTGTTAAATTCTTCAGCTATTGGAAATATCGTTTTGCTAGGTGCTTTGAGAGGTTTTACTGAGATCACCTTTATTAAATGGAGGAGTTGATTGTAATAGGCCTCTGAAATAGTGTACCTATCAATCTCACTTATATACTGTCTTGAGAGAAAATAGAGAACAATGGAAAACAGAAAGCCATCTTAAACTAGTACTAGTACTAGGCATGTACGCCTGAAGAGTAATGACAGGCATTGTATGTATGCAACTTCCTGACCGTCTAAAGAACCTGAAAGCTGGAAATGCACATTTTCCCTTTTTTTTTTTTTTTCCTTGATGGCAAAGACCTGGTTTTGAGCTTGATTTTGGCTTTCACATGTGTGATCTGTGCAATGCTGTCATCACTAGACACATTTTGTACCAGTAGGGAAAATGCATTCTCTTTAATTTGGTTAAAATGTTTCTCACTGTGGCAGTGTTATGAAATCCCCCTATCTATCTTAATGGGGTCACCAATTATTCAGCTTTATTCATACAAGTGGTAATTCATATTCATCCATGATTCTGGAGACTGAAGAGAAATAGGAGGCAAAAACATAGGCTATGGTTTATATTCTTTGGACTCTGATGGATTGTCTTAAAAAAATGGTAAAAACCCTCTTGAAGTTTGTGAATATCTGCTTCCCTGAAGGAAATGCTTTATTGTGACGGCTGAGGGGAGTAAGCTCATGACAGTCCATCAATCTTATATAATCCATAAACATTCAGGACCTCCTCTGATATTCCAGACACATTTCAGCATGTGCTTTGTATTGGAGGCAAAAAATTCTAAGATACACTTCTCCAAATATATTCTTACATAACAGATGAGATTATTTCCTAGACCGATACATACAGTATCTTTATGTCTACCATATGTTTAGCAACGTTATAAGCCTGTCTTGAGAGGACTTTGTACAGTCATCTTTGCTGTTGAAGATTTTTTAAAAAAAGATACTTAACTAGTCTTGACATATTTCAAGTATTGATCAAAGAGTTTTGTAGCTGTTACATACATGGGTCAGCACATTATTTTCTTCTTAGCAGAAAGCTTTAAAGCTGCAAGGGATTTGTTGTTTTGAAAATCAGCTGTTACCTCCTATTGTTCTGGAAGGGCATCCAGCCTAAGTGCTCCTCAGAAATAGCTGGGGAATAATAGAATCCAGAAAGATCAGACACTGCACATCTAATCACCACTAGACTAAAGCCTAAGTAAAAAATATGAAGTATTTAAAACAGATCCAATGTCAGTTACTCTGACAAACTCCTTATTGCTGTGATTATTCAACCACAAGTTCAGATTCATTTTTTTCTGGTGCTGCTTTTTTGTATCATTCAGTCAATGAAAATTAAACTCAGGAGCCCACTTTCAGAGCTGTGCCAAGGACTTGGCTGTGCCAGTGATAACCACTATTAATTAGGTTCACATCTACATCTCTGTCTTGTGCTTTTAATACTAGAGTTATTAATTAATGAATAATAAGTAGTAAACAATCCAGAGGATTATTTCCAGATAATTATCTCAAAAGCATAATGCAGCAAGTGCTAGCATGAGACACAAAGCCTTGCATTAGGTTATTTCAGGAAAGTGAGGGAAGAAGGGATCCATCTCGCTCTGCCTAACAAATCCAGAGTAGGAGCTCTGAAAACTAGAGGTGATCAGGGTTTGGGGTTTTTTTTTATTTCAACAACATTTGGAGCAGTTTAGTACTTGAGAGAGAGTATGGCTTTTCTGGTGGATTTTATTCAGAAGAAAGAACACCACAGTCTGAAACAAGGCTGCTGCCCACACCTGCTTACCAGCCCTCACTCCCTAACAAGCTCACAGGGACTTGTGCTCGCAGTTACCTGGGCTAATGCTGGCTGACTTGGAAAGTTTAACTTCATATCAGTCTTGATGAATGACAGTTAGAGAGCAAAGATGATTAATTACTACTGTCAGCCTGAAATTTATCGTCTTGAAATTTCACTTCATTCGGAAAAGTTTGCCCTATATTAAGCTTGCAAAATGATTTTGGTAACCACCCCTCTGGAAACTGGTAATTTTTTCATAGATTTTAGTACAGAATGAGATCAAACTTCTGGAATCTTCTCTGTGTTTGTTTGTCTTGCACTTTAATACAGTTTTGATTTAATAAATCAGGGTATTTACATCACTAATCTAGAATCCAGTAGATCATTTAGCAACACAGTACAGAGCATAGGATAATCTTCACAATGTCACTGTTAATAGCATTGCCTACTTAAATACAAGCTTTGATTGACACTTTATTTTTGTCTGTCACTATGTCACATCTCAGGTGCTGTGTTGGAGTTTGATGCTGTATATCCTCAGTTTTCATTATTATGGCATTAGATTTTTACTGAGAGCAATGTTGCAGCTGTTACAAGTCTAAAATTGACATTAGTGCAAGTTCAACTTGAAAAATATTTTCAGTTAATAATGTATTTAAAAATTAATGTAATATATGCCTAAAAGGTTATTTTGCCTAGAAATAATAGACCCTTTTTCTTTGCACCTTAAGTATTTAATAAAAATATATGAGTTTGGGTATTTTTCACTCAAAATATTTAGAAATGCATAAACTTTAACCTAAAACACTTGGTAGAGATCATTCCTAAGATAGACAATGTTTTTGTTTGCTTGTTGTGTAATCTTTTCTTAGGGTGAAAAGGGAACTGTAGGTGACCCTGGACCCAGAGGACCATACGGTTTGCCTGTAAGTTGCACAAAGTTTGTACACACTGCTCTTTTCATCACTCCTTGATTAAACTTTCTGTGCTTTATGGCTGCTTTTCACCTAGCAATAGGATTACTTGAAAAGGCAAAGATAGATAATAAACCCTGACAGTGCAAGGTCAATGGTCTGTGTCGCAGACTTAGATTCCTACCCATGCACGTAATGAAACAGACCTGACAGAAACCAGCAAGAGAGAGGAAATCCAGAATGCAAGTACTCCTGTTTCAGCAGCCTGTGGCCATCAGCTGCTCAGGGACCATGAGAGAGTGGCAGGAGTTCAGGATGAGCTGTGGAAAGCTGTGAATTTCTTGATGTCAATAAGCTGCTTGGACTTCCATACTGCAAGGCTACTTCACCATTATATTTCTGTTTTGTTTTAATTTCTGTGCCATGTGCTCAGAAGCACTATGAGAAGTTCATTGTTGCTCATTTGTAGGTGAAAATGGTATGCTCTAAATCAGCCATTTAAATTATATTATCCATTTCTAAAATATAAGGGAGAACTTCCTTTGGCTTAAAAAGGATATCCCCAATAAAATGAGTTGACTTACCCTGTTTACACTGTTAATGACGGGATCAGGTGTGTACATATACACATGACTTTTCTGTACTTTCACGCAAGAAAAGCCATGTAAATGTGCTTGGCCAGGCACAACCAGCCTTTCCAAGAGATTTGCAATGTTTCCATACCCTCTCCAGTCTAATCTGCTTGATTAATTAATTAAAGCTGGAATACAGACCTGTGGTTTAATTGGATCCATTTAATTGGATCAGGAGTCAGTGACTAAAGACAGTTTTCAGGCTCCATGAAGTTTTAAATTAGCTTGCCATGCATTTTTATCTGTGGGTCACTTTTGTGAGTGAAATTGGAAAAAAAAAAAACCAACCCAATTGCTATTTCCCCTTTCTGTGAACTAAATATAAATTAAAAAAAAAAGAATTATAGGCTTTTCTGTAGTTTTAGCTTGGTCCTGGAATCTGCCTACAAACAAAATTTTACAGTCAAGCAAAATTTTTACATTCAAGTTATCAGTTCCTGGAAATGTTAACCACTGACAGCAGTGTCCTTCACTGACAGCAATGCTGTGTGTACAGCCTCAGCAACGTGTGGTGTCGCTGTGCAGAGGGGGCACAGAAGCTGAGCCTCGAGGTGGCACCGCAGCTTAGGGATGTTAATGCAGTTTATGCTCTTTGGCAGGGCAAAGATGGCGAGCCTGGCCTTGATGTAAGTAATATCTGTGACCAATGCACTCTCAATGGTCGGTAAGCGTCTTCCAAGAAATAGCTTGTGGAGCGTCACATCTTTGTTTCCATTTAGTGTGCATGCAGTACATACTGAGAGTGTGCTAAATGCTGCATTTGCTCTTTTGCTATGATAAAAGAGGACAAAGATTGTGTAATATACAGTCCTTATCAACAGACACCACCAGACACAGTGCTCAGCAATGCAAGTAGTTGGTCGTTTGGATGTCAGTATGCTGAAAAACTGTGCTTGCTAAGAAAATATTCAGGCTTGTGACTCATTTGTAGAAGAACAAGGAGTCACTAGTACTCAGTTAAGTAAATGTATTCTAATTAAATAATAATTCCATAACCTCTAAGGGGTACGTTTCAAAACATAATCTCTTTCTTTGGCATGCTAAAAAGGCTTACTGAAAGCCTTTTTCTCTAGTCCTACACCTAAATCCCTAATTTGGACGAGTCTTTTTCAGAACATACATGTGTTATATAGCATGGACTGTTGCCATTTTGAGTAGTGTGATTTCTTTATGTAGCTGACAAAATGTCTCTACCAATCTCTGTGACTTACTTGTCTCTCATACTTTTGTGTGTATGCATGTGTCCACACAAAACATACATATATACAAAGCATGTAGTGAAATAATCTTTTTATGTTTTCCAAGAATATTTGAAAACTTACCCTGCATGTGAATACAAGTGAACCTTTGTCCGCCTTTTTTTTTTATAGGGTTTCCCTGGTCCCCGAGGAGAAAAGGGTGATATAGGAGAAAAGGGAGAAAAGGTGACCACAATGTTATTAACTGTTGCTTGGTTCCTCAGCCTAGTCAGTTCTGTTGTCTTTATGCTATAAATTGTCCCATTAAAACTTACCTTTGTTTTTACTGTGTGCCAAAAGGCAGGTCACAGATACATGCTAAGCAAAAATCATGAAAAACCACAAAAATGTATGCACAGAAGTAGTAATGTCAGCTTGTCCCAAAGCACAGCTCTTTTATTTTAGACTCATTTTCTCTAATCCATCTTACACTTGTTGAAAATCCTGAAATATTTAATGCAGACATTAGTCATTGTGGTAGTAATTTTATACTGAAGAGCCCAGCTCTGTTCCCTGGCAGTATTTGCAGTATAATTGTTGGTCCTAGTGTACCATGCCTGTACAGGCTATCTGTCCCACATCAAATGGATAAGACAGGAACTGTTTGAATTTTTTTTGTCAGTGTCTTATTTACAATTAAGTACTTTGTGATACCTGTGGATTGACATTAAATCATATATTCTACCATTCTGGTAAACCAACTAGACAGTGAAGTTAACAGAAAGAGTGTAAATTCATTTTCAGTGTCTAGACACAGTGACTTGGAAATATGTTTAGTAAAAAGCAATTCAGGACTTAATATGTGCAGAGAAAGCTCACAAGCAAATCCTTCCCATTTCTATCCAGCAGAGAGCCACAGAGAGCCCAGTTGCTGAAACTGCTGAATTACTCACACCAAACCACTTAATATAAGTCTGTACACTCAGCAGGTGATTTTTCTAGGTCTGTTTTTTCTACAGCTGTTTTTCTATAGCTGACATGTGTAGGGTTATACTAGGTCCACTTCCCATCATGGATGTCCTAAACAAGAAATAGGGTTAGAAAGTCACTGGGTGTTAGAGCTCATCTTTGTTTCTTAATGCTGTCAGGCAAAACACTTCCCAAGAATGGATTTAAAGGGGTACTGTGAAATGTATCATTCCCTTCTGTCCCTTGTTATATTGCTTATCTCGAGCTCAGAGATCACTGGTAAGGTACTGATTCTGCAGAACTGTTGGTTAAGCAGGTGCTTCATGACTATTATAAAGGCAGCGTCTGACCTGGTGGAGTAATCACAATGAATGGTGAGCTCTTACTGTTGTCAAAGATCACAGGTCTGTCACAAGTGAACAGCTTTTCTTTTTTGAGAGCAGTTATCAGCAGAAAGGTGTAACTGGTAAGTGCCAGCTCTGAGAGGTGACTTGGCAGAATGGCCAGCATGTGCTAAGTGGGAGTTACAGCAGGTGCCAAACTGAGTGAGCTTAACAGTGTTCTCATACTGGGATACATTAGAAGGGTTGTATCGAGAAGATAATAGTAAGTTATTACAGCTCTCTAATCGATCCCAGTGAGGCTGCTCGAATACTGGAGATGGGGTTTTGAGCCTCACAGTTCACGAAAAACTTGAGAAGTTGGCAAGTTAGAAGACTGCCAAGCTGGCAGGGCCCTGGGGTAAAAGCAACTGATAGAAGAAGTTGAAGGAGGTGGACTGGCTTAGTCTGACAAGGAGACCAAACTGCTTGAAAGGGGAGATACAAAGATGATGGAATAAAACTCTTCTGGGTAATAGCAAGTGGTGAAACACAGGACCAGAAGCTGCTCCTGAGAGGTTCAGAGTGGCAGCTAGGAAAACCTTGTTCACATGAAGGGCAGCATGGCACCGGGACAGTGTCATGTCCCCAAGGAAGGTGGCTGAACCACTGCCCATGGAGCACTGCAGAAGGTGATCTGGTGTGACCTGATCTAGTGTCTGGAATCACCCTGCTCAGGATGGGAGGTTAGCCTAGGAGACCTCCAAAATTCCCTTCCAACCAGACCTTCTGGTTCAGTGTTCCCATGTACAGCTACAGACTGGCAAACAAAATCCAGCCGTCAGAGCACCAGGAGATCTCTGGGAAAAAAGATGGAAAACTGGTAAAAAGTTTGCTTATACAAATATGGTATGAAAATGGAACAACTGAGATTCTTACACTTGGGATGTAAAAATGTTTTAATGTCCCAGAGTCCATCATGCTGCTTTTGGATATTAGTCTGTTATTCCCAGGGACTGACTAAATAGGTCAAACAAAGGACTTCCAGTTGAAAGGGAGCAAGGGAGTTGTGCGTGGGATTTGTGTCTGGCCACAGGCACAGCTAGGCCCTTTTTGGAATCCAGTTGTCATTTAGGCTGCCTGTGCAGACTTATTCTCTTGAACTGCAGGACACATCTAGAAGGTCTACTCCTCCATCCCCCTAAAAATTCAGGAAAAGGCAAAACCTGTTTCTTGAGGCGAATGCATAGGATAAAGTAGTTAGTCTGACAGATGCTTCAAAACCCACATTATTTTGTGGACTTTCAGATTAACAGGATTCCCAGGAAGTCTGTAGAGTGAAAATGGAGCTGGCATATCTGCCTTAAAAGTTCTCAGAATATTCAAATAAAATTGCAAGGCAAAGGAAGGTCTTTCCCAGTGAAAAGTCAGGGAAGATACAGCTGAAAGCTTTGTGAAAGAGACTTCTATTGCACAGTTTTGACACATTTTTTTCCAGAAATTAGGGAATATTTGTATTGTGCAGGTAAACTGCACCAAAATTACTTTAACTGCATCAATAATTCCTTTTCCAAAAGGAAGGCTGACTCTCAAAAGACACAAAGTAATGCAATAAATAGAAGATTTCATTATGAAAAAATGTCTCTGTTCTGCTGGTTTTCCTTATGTAAATTACTGATTATCTATGACCAAATTGGTGTAACAGCAGCCATTTCAATAGAGATAAACCAATTTACAAGTTGAGCATCCAGCTTATGATTTCTTGGTTTTTAAATATTTCTTACTGTATTGGCTGTTGGACCAACATCACACAAATTGAGATTAATGAGTTTCTTGTTACAAAATTTAACTCAAATTTCACTTCAAAAATATATATCATTGCTAACATTCTAAAGAGAACCCATGACACTTATTTTTTTCATAGATATGCAGGGAATAAATCTTTATGTCTTCAGTTTGAGATGAGACCTAGACTGCTGATTTCTGTTTTAGCCCCCCATCATTAGTTCTGCTACAGTGAAAGCAAGTCAGTATTTGCATTATAATGTCTGATGAACTTGTCTGTAAAAATATTTTTTAAGTTTTCTAGCTGTAATTACTCATACAAAATTATAGTCCAGGAGCACTCATCATGAAAAAGATTTGTATTTTCATTGTATAAATAGAAGAAGAATCCTTTTGAAAAGGAATAGCCTTTAACAAAAGTTAGGGATTGTGTTGTGGGGAGAGAGAGGGAAGAGGCCCCTGGTCCCAAATGCATGGTTGTGTCTGTTGTTATAAATTTTGACAGAGGAGTATGATCTGTCTGAACGGAGGATGAAAAGGCATTATCCTTTTCCCCCTACACTCTGCATTGATGAAATTCTGTGCACATGAGGATTGGAGACTGTTGCAGCCATAATGATGTTGCAGAAATGCCACAACTTTATATTTCTCTAGGCACTGAGGAAGGGCAGAAAGGAATATTTTTTTAATTTTCATCAGATGTAGATTCTCCGTATCTCCTGTGGATTTCTGTAGTTCAGGATAAGGAATAAAGATTAAAGATTAAAAAGAAATAACTCAGTCTGTGGAAAAAGTAGTAAAGTACTCAGTAAATTCAGACTATTGTCTACACAGATGACTGCTGCGTTGCTTTGAATAAGATCATATATCTGCCCTGCAAAACTCTTAAGTTTAAATAGTTACCTGCTGGCTTGTAACACAACAAATTAAAGAAATGCAGACCCTAAAGATATAAAAAAAAGCATCAGAAACCAAACTGTATAGTCCATTTTCAGAATCCTTTTCGGAGGATATCCATGCTTTGTGCTTGCATACATTCACTGCGGTTATATTGGTGTTACACTGAGCACAAATAACAGGAGAATTGACCTTGAAACTGTTGGGTTTCTCTGCTACGCTGCCATCCATGTAGGTTTAAGATGGAAACTTAGCCAATTTACAGTTCTTGTTTTGTGAAGTGGTTTTTTTTACATCATAATCTTATCATTTGATAAAGAAGGGTAATGTTTATGTTGCTGTTTTCCCAAATATGATCCTGTGACTTTTTGGCACACAGAAAAGATAGACAAGTAACTTTGCTTCTATTATGACATGAATGCAATATGTGTCACTCATGAAACAGTTTTTTTTCTTTTGAATGTGTCGTGTTCTATGATATTAAATGACTAATGTGCTTTCCTTCCTTTTTAAAATCTGATTTATATAAGTATTTTTTTATCTGTAAAAATGTTTTTTCTCTCTTGTAAATGAATTCTTTCTGTACTGATGTGGAACAAGTTAAATGTCTATTTACTATGCTTCACCAAAATCTGTCTGTTTTTCCAAAGGGGCATTCCTTCCTTCTCCTTTTACCCTATTCCTTACAATCCCTCTGTCTTTTTTACCCTTTTCCTCAGAAATTAAATCCTCCCAATAGCCACAACCTCGCTTGCTGGTTCTCCAACGTCATACTAATTTTCCTATGACTATTTTTCCCATTTCTATGTGATATTCCTGATTTCCTCATCCTTCCTATCCCACTTTTTTACAATCCTAGTCCAATTTGTTAGTTTTTTTTAACTGATCCTTTTTGATTTTTGTGAAATTGAGAGCAAAACCTGAAACTCATTTACCATTGTGATCAACTGGTGTGAAATCAATTATAAAATGAACTCTCTAAACATCTTATACTGCTTGAAGGTGAGGTCACTTTTGCAAGTAGCTTTGTTGAACGGAAGTCAACTCATTTCCATAAGAATTAAAGCATTGGAAGTTTAACATTTTAAAAAGAAAACTCTGTGTGAAATCAAAGGACTGACATTTGATAAAATAAGGTGAAACGATGAAACATTGCCTGCAGTAGAGAGAATATATTTAATGTTGAAATATTTAAATAAAGAATCTAATTATCACTTCTGATTACTTTATGATGTCAAGACAATGTGAAATTATTGAAAGTGTCATAGCACCTCTCCATCAAGCAGTTTGGGTGTTTTGATTCCTGTAACAGGGTTTGAAATGGTCATTTGGAGTGACAGGAGTGCACCCTCAGTGATGTCAGTGGGTTTCTGTGAACAACACAGAGAACAGGATTTGTTCCAGACTCTGTTACCAGAGTGCAAAGGGTCACTACAGCAAAGGATGCTCTGGGCTAAGTTCACCCTTGACATGACACATGGAAGCTGATAGAACTGAGTCGGAGTCCAGCCATCCCTGTGAAGCATCCATGCCACAGGTCTTCTTTCAAAACACGATGCTGATGGATTCTGTTCTCACAGAGCGGTAAATCCTCTGGGGAAGCTGACAAATTCAGGTTAGTGTGCATGGGCACTTCAGTGCTACCACTTAGAACAAATAGGAGACTTCTTATTTTGGACTGTGGATTTGGGGAATTTGCAGGTTTGCCTTTGTCTCAAGAAATCAATGATTTCAAGCCCTGTTCTAGGTTTCAAAACATCCATAATACCGAATATGAAATACCAGCACAAACTAATACAAACTGATTGCAGTTCTTGCTTGTGATCATATAATTTATTTTTCCACATAATGCACCATCCAAACCAGAACACAGTGGTAAGTGTCCTTTCAGCTCTCCATTGGCTTAAAAAGAAAAAACCCAAACTTTAAAACCAATCTTTCTTTAATTTTTTTTCAAAACAATGAAACTTGTTTTATCCAAACCATTGTATCCACAGGGGGAAAAGGGAAAGAAAGGCAAAAAGGGGCCTAAAGGGGAGAAAGGAGAACAGGGTGCTCCTGGATTAGATGCACCTTGCCCATTGGTACGTCTCACTTATGTATTGGAAGATCAATCATCCTGCTGTAAACTGATGGAATAAGAAATGAGGGGAGAGGAACAAGCACCAGCTACTGTTTAACCTATAACCCTTTGTTAACACAGCTTTATCTGAAGTTCTGGCAAATTCTGGAGCAGACTCCATTTGTCAACCTCCTAATTTGGTTTAAAGCACCAGACCTTTAGACCTTCAGGCTAAATTTGTGAGATTTGATGGTGGCTCTTTTCACCATTTCTGCCAATCTCTTTGGAAAGAAAGCAAATTTGGAATGTGCTAGAGTCAGTGCCCCACAGGTTTAAATCACACTACGACAGTCAGCTTGCTCCTCTTGCCTCTCTATTGTTATTTGTTCACTCCATCTAAGTCAATACTGAAGGCATTTCCTTGACAGTAACATTGCAAGTTAATCTTTACAAACAGGGATTCCGTGGAATTAAGGGGGAAAAAGGGGAGCCAGGCCAGCCTGGCCTGGATGGGCTGGATGCCCCTTGCCAATTGGTACAGTATTTCTCTTTCCTACCAACCCTGCATGCAGTTCCTTTGTTTGTAGTCAGCCATTCTCAATGTAAAGTAATACTATTCTGAGCTGACTTTACATTATTCACGTAACACATGCATGTGCATGAACGAACCAGCTTCTTCAAGTGATCATAACCGCAATGAGAGAACACAGATTTTTGTTGGTACCTTAAACCTAACTCTCAGCAGTTTGCTCCCACGTCACATGGTAATTTTTAAGTTTGTGTCCTTCCTACATTTTCCCTGAGAATCGTTGGTTTGTTATTTTCCTCACAAAATACCTATTGCCTTACTCACCCTGAACGCAAGTTGTAGAAATCCAGTACAATGTTCACTTCTAATCAAGTCTGATGACTGCTGTCTGCACTGGCTCAGTTCTGCACCCTAGCCTGTCCCATAGCTACTCTGCACCCTGGACTTCCTTTCAAATCCATGCAGTCTTAGGTGCACGTTGTCACAGTTTGGCCAAAATGAGAGTCAAGTACAGAACGGTGCAAATACTGTTTCTGAAAATCAAGGTTTTCAGTAAGCCAAGCTGGAGCTTGGCTTCCAGGCCATACACAGGCAGTATTTTTGGTGTCTGGCCTGTTCATCAAAGAGTGTTCAAACACGTCGAAATAAGAAGCTTACCTGAGGTTTGTAAGAAGATAACAGTCTGCAGCCCAAACCCTGTCTTTGTTATTTAATGTCTCCAATTTAATGGTCTTACCCTTGGAACTTACCTTCCTGGAATACACACGACACTCCCCACCCTATGTTAGCATGAATTCAAGTTCCCACCTATACTAAAATGCTACTTCTTGACCCTCTCCCTTGTACCAATCTGGCAACAGTGATTTTTTATTTAATGGTAAAGTAAGTTTGAACTCTTATCCATTTAAGAAGGGAAACCCCAAATCAATAGTACATACACATTTAATAAAGATACAAGGAAGATTTTCTTTTTAGTTGTTCACAGTAATTTGATCTGCATGTTCTGATATTGTTTGGTGGTTAAGCACGGTTCTCTGAGATGAATGTTAAATAGATTTTATTTCAACTATAGCACTTCTAATTTGAAGTCAGTGCTTTTTAATCGTAAATACATAGTCCATTAAAGTTATTCCATAGTTCATCTTGTTTGCTTCCAATTAATGGTAACCATATATCATATTTGGTTGGGAATAATCAAGCATGCTTTTGTAATTTTAAAATATTTCTCTGTGTTATCATTTATATCTGGAGATTCACTGACAATGACTGATGGATGAAAAATATTCTGTTCATAGAGAATTGCTAGAAAAAGCTGTTTAGCAAACAACACTGTCTCTTGTTTCATCAGCAAGCCATTCCCATCAGACTACATGCAAGCAATTCAAAAATCCTCATTACCTGCTATCTTCACACATACATTCACATATTAAGTATTGGTATTTTTAATTCTAAAAAATGTCAAAGCCTGATTTTTTTTCTGCTCATACATAGTCTAGTTACATCATATATGCTCCTAATTCTGACCATATAACTCTCTGGATAAACCCTGGATAGCCATGTAAATTGGAATTAAGTCCATGAGAACCAGTATGACTGTGGTCAATACCTGGCCCTGGTCTTACTTGGACACATGGATATATGTTAAGGTAGGGTAGTAAGAGAAGAAAAATGGAGTGACTCTCACTAACATGAGAAGAAATTATATGGCCATATCAACCAAGCACTGAAACAATCAGTGCTGCTGTACTGCCCTGTCCCCACTGCAGATGTTTTCTTCCACTGTGGCACTTAAGGTATGTTCAGGCATTAAGATTTTGCTGCTTCATTCAAAATCTAATACTGAAAGTGAAAAGATCCTACTCACGTTTGAGTCTTTCTATCTTCTCATGGGGTTACCTTTGTACTAGGGGCCATTAAAACACAATACCCTCCAGATAAAAGTGATAGTATTTTTTTTTCTCATTGATCTTGTACAATCAGATACAGATTGTTGTGAATAAGACAGATTATATTTAAAATAATATGTAGCCTGAGCTCTAACAGCAATAAGAAACTGATGTTCTAATGATTTAGAGAAAAACAAGTCTGTAAGTAGAGAGGTGCACGTATGTATTTACAGTGGAAGCGTTCTCTCCTCTGGCTGTTATAACAGATGTTGATGGATTACCTATCCTATCAAACTTACCTATGCTTTTTTTAATTTTTTTTTTTTTCTTTTTTTTTTTTTTTTGCTTCCCCTTGAAACAGGGTCCTGATGGATTACCAATGCCTGGCTGTTGGCAAAAGGTAGGATGGGCAGAGCTTTTTCTTTTCAGGGGCAAGATGTCCTTAGCACACAGAAATGCCTGTAACAGTCGTATTGAACAATATCAAAATATACTTCAGAGCCTTCTAGACAGATGTATGCAGCAATGCAAGATCAGACTTCTCCATGGCAGTAGTTCATGTGATACATTGTAATATATGTGGAAGTAATAATTCATTGAGACAGTATTGTACAAACAGTTGGCATTTGTTTTCTGGAAAGTCCAAGACTTTTTTCACACAGAGACTTACACACCCTTTGGTTTCTGCATATGATCACTATTTCCAATTCATTTTAAAAGCTCATGGATTTTTGTCAAATATTTATATTGATCTATTATTATTCTTCTGGAATACTGAGAAGAACAGTGTATCCTGCCCTTCTCTTTGCCTTACCTTTTTGTTCTTCAATATATCCTCCTGAGTTTTGTGTTTAACATTACTATTAACTGGCAACATTATTTTAGTAAAGGTTTAACCTAGGCAGTGCTAGATTTGAAAACATAGCATTCAGAATAATGTAGGTGGAGGGATACTCACATATAATACTTTAGAAAACATTAAGGATAAGTGAAATCCTAGGTGCATTTTTCTTTGAAGAATAGCTGCCATTGAGGAAATAACTATCCATATTTGCAACTCTGCCTTATCTGTGTATTTGTAATAGATGTCTGAAATATATTACTAATTGGATTAATCTGTATCTCTTTTTGTCTCTGCAGTGATGAATCTAACCTTACAAGCATGAAGTTGTGTATATAGTGCTCCACTTCTTTTATTTATAGTTGAAAACTGAAAATTTGATTTTATAAGTCTGAGACATGTTTACATGTAGCTGCTTCTTCTTGTTTGCAATAGTCCATACGACTTTTTCACTTACATCTGCAGTTAGATGATACTGCAGGGTAAACCTGCAAAGATTGTCTCTCTAATGAGAGAGAGATATTGAAACAACAATCAATAATAGAAATTAATATTTCTGTAAATTCTTATATTTTGGCTTGTGGATATGCATGGACAATGAGTGCCATGAACTAGTTTACAAGAAATTGTGACCAAATAAGATGCTATGAAATGTACTGTACCAGCTGCCATTGGAGTTTACTGACTTGGCTTCCATGTCCATCTTAAGTACTTCACTGATTCATGACACCATATCTGCTTGTATGAACTAAAAGCATGAGTTTGTGTGCCAAACCTGCTTGTTGTGTGATCACGTCATGCGCTAAATGGCTGCTCACGGTGACCTTTGATTCCAGCTTCTGAATCATTTCCTTTTGTCATCTCAAGGGAGTCACACCATGGCTCATTGCTAAAAAGAGATAAACCAGAGGAGCATAGAAAGAGGCCTTGAATTTTGGGGAATAGAGTTCCAGCTGCAGGTGGATGGCTTCCAGTCTTGCGGGATACTTGGCCTCTTTGATCAAAGAGGGTCCCGCCTGTTAATCAGCGTCGGTTTGCCTTGCACTGCTCACGGTCGTGAAGATATTCACGACAGGCCCTGTCGAGTCCTTAATCAAGAAGGAAAGAAGTTTGAAGAAGAAACCAGACTTCTCTGTGGGTTGTTTGAAAAGGTTGCAGAGGTGCTGCAGGGATCATTTGATGGCAGACACCGCCTGAGACCAGAAGCTTCTCAACCTTACTCAAGGATGGACAGAGTATGTGCTCTGCACATTGTATTTTGGGAGTGCTGGAGGAAAAAGCATTCTTGAGGTGGGGATGAATCAGATCATCCTCCAGAGGAGGATAGTAATGGAACTGACCACTGATGTATGTACCATGGTGTGGTTTTCAGGTTATTCACTTTAAGTTACACAAAACTAGCTGAACTTCTCTGCAGGATTTTGGAAGCTCTGGTTCATTTTGTTTCCTTTTCCTGTAACTGCTGCCATAAAGAATGCATTTCAATAATCTATTCAACATTTATGATGACGGCATTGAAGAAAATACTTCAAGCCACATGTTCATCTTGTATCAGTATTAACAGTTTTTATTTTAGAGTCTTTGAAGCCTTTAAGTCTAGAAAAGAGTTTATTTTTGTGTTTCACAGACTGATTGGTTCATCTTGTTCCTTTTTTGTTGTTACGGTGACTTTAGTGGACATTATTACTCAAAAAACATTGGAGAGAAACAATTCTGTGTAATTACCACCGCACACTTGTCATCACACTACCCTGTTAAAGGTGTTGATATTTTCTGTTCAGATGACTAGCTTTCTAGAGAAACGTCAGTAAATCTTTCCTTCTCCACTTTTTTTATTGCTAGAAATATGTCATTTGTGCACATTTGTAGTTTTGCCATGAGATATTTTTTCCAGTTTTGAGTCTTCATATGGTGCACTGAAGTTAGTTTGAGAAACTGGTTTATGAGAAATGGTGCCATATTTGGCAGATGGAAATTCTTTTTATATTGCTTCCGTTCCTAATGTATATAGCAGGATCATCACAAGCTTTTTTAGTTACTTTTCTCAGAGTTGTCTTTCATATGCAGACCAAAACTGAAGTTGAGGAAGACAGCCTGTCTCCATTCATGTGCGGGCGCCTTATGTCCTTCGTGGAACACACATTTTTCCTTGCTTCATTATTTCTAAATCATGTGTAGATGGGGACCTGCTGTGGTCACACTTTTTGTGTTGCTTCACAATCTCAGATCAATGGAAATGCCACTATAATGCAACCTTTCACTTTGATAAATCTTTACTGTCATTTTGGTATATCGAAGTCAAACCCAGCTTTTCATTGAGGAAAAACCAGATTTTTAGAACTAAAAACTTAATTTATTGGCCTATAACTAGTAGTATCTTTCTAAAAAAACCAAAATTCTGACACTATATAGATATATACACTGAATACATATCTATTTTTCTGCCCAGTTCCATCTTTTCAGTATGAAGAAATACACAAGTGTTCACAGATATAAGGAAATATGTTTTTCTCTGTCTAAACTTTCAGAGATGCAAGTATCAACCTCTTTGAATAGTCATGATTACAATAGTAAAAGCCTTCCCACAACATAGACTGAAAATAAAGTGTTAATAATCAGAGTGCTGCAGCAGTAATGCAAATGAGGGCCTTTCAGAGAGAGGACAAGAGGAGCACCGTGTAAGGCCTCTGACTTGCCCCTTTTAGTCTGCTTGTTTAAGAAGCACTATCTCAAAAAAAAACCAGGCTGAGGAGCCAGCTGTCCACCTCATAGAGAAGTCTCTTATGCCCATGTCCTGACTTGGCACATTTAGCTAGGTAAGTTGAATGTTTTCGTAAGATACTGAATACTGGCAATCATACAGTAAAATGAAATATTTTTCAAAGGTCCCTCAGAGTATTTACATGCAAAATCAAGTAGGATGTTTATTATCTGGCTAGATGTTTTAGTAACTCCATGTTGAGAGTAGCCACAAACAACTCATTTAAGAAACATCAAGATAAAGAACTACTAAATGCATGCTGTCATTAGCACTTTTTTTTTTAAATTTGTATACCTATATTTTTAAACTGCCCTCACTGCATCCATTATTGATATCCATCAATAAAGGTAGCAGAACCTTAGTTCATGATCTTGTCATTCAGGAAATAATTATAGACTCTATTGTTAAGTCAAAACTCAACTCTCCTTTAATTCCCTTGACACTGAGATCCTCCTGAAGAAACACTTAAGCATCTTGGTTTGCTTTCTTTTCTGTCTTGTAAATTAATTTCTTTATTAAATTCCCACCAGGTAGGAATACTTGGGGTTTTTTCCCAAATAATCTTACTTAATTTTTTTAGCCTTTGTGTTGTTCAGTGTCATGACAGGTTGATTACATTTAAATGACCATGACTGAACAGCAGATAATGTAATTTGAAAAGTTAAACTACATACATAGATTAATATTAATATTTGCATCTTAAAGATTGAATTGAAATGAAACTTAAAAATATCTAGAAGAGTTGCATGGTCAGGACAAGAATAAAAAAAAAAAAGACTTGGGTTTAACATTTGATCAAGAAAAGCACCCTGTGAAGACTTGCAACGTGTTTTGTTCAAAAAGCAACTATTTCTGGTGCTAGTATGTATTTTTCCTTTTGATGGCAAAGCTGCAGTTTGAACCACCAGTGTGGTGTTGTATCTTTTAGTGGCCTTCCTCCACATAGTTATGATTTGTTTTGTTTAGTTTGTGACAGGAACAGTAGTTCCTCTACCAGTCTTTTCAATTGTAGAAATGTGTAGTGGTATTAGTCTACACAGTTTCTATATCCCCGACCTTTTCAGGTATAATTAATTCTTGTTTCTTTGAGAGTTTTCAGTATTTGTTTCATACAAAGTTTTGTAATCATCTGTCACTCCAGTGCATTATAACCACATTGTGCAGAAGTCCAGCTACAGAAGCCACAAGTCTTTTAAGCACTATATGGAATATGTCTGACATGTGGTCCTTGTCTTCATATTCATAGATTACCTATGGGGAAGCTTTTTTTCAGGATGCTTTGGACACCTTTTTATTTTTTCCTGAGGTAAAGCATGAAATGTTAAATCACAGAGCAGTGATACAATGTTTTGTTTTTTGTGGAGTTTTTGATTTATATTTTTATTTATTGCTGATCTTGATGTCATATTCTGATAGTGTAGCAAAGCAGAATGATACTCTTCATCCAGCTGTTTATATATTCTTTTAGTCTATGGTGTAAGTAGTATGAATGAGTTTCAGAATTATCAAATCCATATACCTGCACATGTGTAAAGTATAGAGTTTTAAAAGGGATAATTCTTAAGACTGATGTACAGTGTGAAAAGTTAGCATCGGCTCCACTGAGCATTACTCATGGAAGAGGTGCATGTGACCACCAGTTAGTGGGTTATGCCAGCAACAGAGATGAAGCAACCCCAAATGAGATCAGCAGACCTTTGGTCCTTGTGGGAGGGTGGTGCTGTCTAAGGCTGGGGGCAGCGCCAGGAGACATGGTTAGATTCTGGATCCCGTTGGGGTTTAGGGAGAGTTGTCCCACTGACTGCCCCAGAACTGGGATTGTAAACCTGGGCTCTGTCATGCAAAGCCCTTCCCTTGGCTGTGTTTCCCTATCCCAAGAAATGAACTGGGGAGAATGATGCATCCTCCCCTTGCAAAGCTCTTTGCAGAGGGAAGGACCCAGGTGTTGTGCTTAGTAACAGGGGGAATATTATCAACTTCAACTGCGGGGTTTTGTCTAAATCAGGGCCACTTCAGTAAGAGCTCCAGAGATATGTCCAGTCTATTGGATGTGGTGAAGATGTTCAAGGCATGCAGTAGTTGATCTTTCCCTTCAACTTCCTGACCTCTGCTGCTTGATCATCTTGAATTGCATTTTAAAATCTCTGTATTTTACCTAATGAGATTCCTAAATTTTCACACTAAAGATTCACACAAAATACTAATATCTGCAAAGATACTGTCACAAGAAAGTCTAATTTCTAGTCATTGCAAAAATTCTATTGCAATGCCTGGAATTAAAACTAACATCTATTTTTTTTTATTTTTTTTTCCTTCCTGCAACTTGGTTTTATGGATGTGAATGTTGCTGTAATGTACAAATGAAGGTTTTCTTGCACCCTCTGTTACTGACATATTTTACATGGTGGTTGGATTCATTAAATGTTGTTAGAAACAAGTGCCTGCCACCATCATATCTGAGAAAGATACTCTGCAAAACAAGTGGAGTTTTTATTTTAAAAAGGGATTTGGAGTGTTGTTTTTGTTTTGTTTTTAAATGCATCCAGTTATCAATGCTGCTTGGAAATTGAATTGTCTTTGGAAAGCAGGGGGCCTTAACTTAACTTGGGACCGTTAGTGTTTTACTTGTTTCTATTTAATAAAAAAATTGTATTAATTTCCCAGATCCCATTGGTACTTGCACACTTCTCTGAAGTATTATGGAGAGTTGGGTTGGTGGAAGAATGTTTTACATATTGTTAACATATATGTGGATATTCTTATATTATTGTACATGTTTGGGAAAATATCACACAACTTTAAAAATGTTGCTAAGATGTATGTATCTGACTTTTTCCTTTGGAAAATATTATATATTTTTATTTGTATTTTTTACTTTTTTAAGTTCATCTATATGTGCCGTTATTTTTGTATTGCAAATGGTCTCATAAATGATGTAGAAGAGATAAAAATACAAAGAAAAGTAATTTGGCAAGGATTTCAATGCTGGGGGGGAAAAACACATGGGTCAGCATCATATCATCAGTACTAGAAATATTTTGAGTGTCTTAGCACTGTAAATACGTCACAAGACCTCTTTTGATGAGTAGTATAAAGAATTGCAAAGTTTTAATCACTCATTTTAATTTGTTATTAATTACCACTTTCTTGTGGCCTCTGGTCTTCACTTAATTGAACCCGATCAAACAGCATGCTTTTGTTTTTATTATTAAAATTTCTCCTTGTTTTTCAGTTGAATATTGTTTTGGTTTTCTTCAGTTTTGTACTTGAGGTTTTGTTTCTTGCTTGTGAGAAGTTGATCTTCAGAATTATTTTTACACTATTTATGATTTATTTTCATAATGTAAAAAGCGTGTAATTATTAAAATATTAATCCAACCATTGGTGCTGATTTTGCGTAGTTATAAAGTTCTTAGTGTTGGTGCAAAAGATTTTTCTAGCCTGTCTGGACTGGAAGAAGTGTGTGCTGTGTTGTGCCAACCTATAGTCTCAAGTCTAGTGCAGGTTGTGTCAGTAGTAACATTCACACAAAAATCAAGGCCCCTGCAACATGTTCCATTTCCCTACAATGTACTGTAAGAAAACTCACCTTCCTCTTCCTATTCTTAATGTGCCTTTTCTCTTCAAAGTCAAGTCTGTTCAGTCATCTTTTCTAAACAGGCAGCACAGGCTGTTGGCATTCACAAATTAGGTAAGGAAGAAGCTTTGCTGCAAACCTTGGAGCTTTTCCTCAGTCTAGAAAAGCTACAAGGATCTATGTATTAGCCAGAAATTGAAACTATTGCTTAGGCAAGTTCAGAGACATCCTAGAATCAAAAGAAATAAAGCTGAAAATCATTGGTCTCCCCTTTCTATAATTCTGAAGGTGAAAAATAAACCTGAACTGCTAAGAAATAAAGGTATGTGCAGGCAGTGTTACAAGTAACAGTGCAAGTTAGAAGATGTGAAGGTCTGTTTTCCACAAATCCAGTTCGTTCAGATCTGTTTTCCACAAATCCAGTTTGTTCAGAAATGATAGAATGTAATAATTATTGCATAATAATTATCTTTAAGCACCCTGATCTAAGAAGACATATTTTTGCAGGAGTCTCCTTGAACAAAAGATTTAAAAACAACACCAAAACAAACAAAAAAACCAAAACCAAACAAATATAAAAACCAACAAACCACTGGGGAGCGGCTGTAATCTCTTCAACACATTATTTAAATGTTTGGGTTTTCTGAATCCCAAAATATTTCAGACAAACAGAACACTCCCCGTTGTTTCCCTTTCCTTCACCTCAAAAATTCAGTCACTGTAGGCAAAGAGGGTGAGAGAATGAGCACTGTGGAGTTTGACCTCTACTCTTAACTCTTGCTAATCCCCATAAATGTCCATTAATCTTATCTAGCTCTGGTTTAGACTCTTGGAGGGACTAAAAATATCTTTGCTCCCTTTCCAAGATGAGGTACTTGCAGCTTAACGTGCTCTGCTGTGCCAGGCTGACTGTGTGGCCCCAAGGGCTGCGAGCGCTGCTGCTGCCCCAGCCAGGCAGCCCGGACACAGGTGAAGTCCTTGCTTCAGCTCTGGCCACTGTTGCCCTTTTCCTGCTTCCAGTTTCCTCCTTTCTTCTGCTTTCATAGAGGATGGAACGTGGTTCTAGATCCTGCTGGAGTTGTCCTGGCAAAAAACCAAATGTGTTCTGGACTTCTGCCAGAGCTAATACCCTGCAGGTTTCCCATGCAGTACTTTTACATCCTCCCTGTTATTTCTCAGTACTATGCCCCCTCTAAAGCCAAACCTCAGCTAACCAATTTCGTACAGCCTTTGCATCCTCCTACTGCACTAATGGGACATGCCTCGCCTCTGGCATTCCCTCCTATTCACATGCCTCCTTGACAATTTTGTGATGTGCCAAAACATATACAGGACTGCATGTGAAATGCCTGTCACTTCTGCCTCTCGTTATTTTTTTAATGGAGCTTTAATTAAAAACTTAAAAGGCCATTACTCACATGCAACTCTGCTTTGTGGCCCTACTAAACCTGCTAATCCCTACCCATTTGTAATAAGGACTCTACACAAATAAAATGTCATGCAACAGAATTCTCTTTTTATTCATCATCTCACACAGTTTTACCTTGTGGTTCAATTATAATAACCACTCACAAATGTTTAAAAACAAAACAAAAACACCAAAACAAGCTGACAAAGCATTTTGTGTTCCAGCAAGTGGTAACAACTGCACCCAAATAAATATCAAAACAAACAAGGGAATGCCAAAACATTTAAGTCATGTTGCTGCAAGCAGTCTTTCTGTCATCCCAGGGCTACTGATGTGTCCTCTCTTCCACTGGCTTATGGGAATTTCCAGACTGAGTACTCACAAGGCATTCTCCTCTCCCATCTCCTACCTGCAGTAAAAACACACAGTGGTTTTGGATTTGGAGCTTATATGCTCCATATATATGTGTATGTATATATGTCTTCATGTGTCTACGATGTATATATACATGAGCATATATAAATACAAAGATATATACACGATGAGTAGTGTTCAGAAAAACACAAAGCTCTTCAGAGAGATCAGTCTGCTAGTATAGTTATACTCCGGCTGTTTTAGTTTGTCTCCGAGATCAAAGGTGGGCACAGCTCCTGTCACATAACCAAGATGCAGGTTTTTTCACGTGCTTACACCAAGACAAAAGGTTCAATAAGTAATAAATACCCGGATTATTTTTGTATGTGCAGGTTGCAGCTTGACTGAGTTTTCAAAGTGCTTACACCTAAACCAAGGAGTCACGAGGTCTCTCTGACATTACCTTTGGCTTCTTCCCTCCTGAAGATGACAAGTACCTGACAACTTTTTACCAGCTTTTAGGAGTTCTCTCCTCTTTGGTTTATTAAGGTCATTGTGAGGTAATTGATTCTGGCTGAGATAAAACTGATAAAAACATTAACACACCCTGTGATTAAGTGACTCAGGGGCCTGCTGAACCAATCACATCAACTCACAGGCAAGTCCATTCCCTTTTCAGAGCAAATGCCAAGCAGCTGGCTATCCCTGAGAGGATGCAGACAGGTACAGTTTGTCCGTCTTTAAATTTCAGATTTAAAAAACAGATCTTCAGTGCAGATCACTTTCCACTAACCATCTGCAATGGGTTTGTTTCTCAGAATGCACCAGCAATACATTGTTTTTCAGAGGTACAGTAACTCCTTAACAGGTAAACGGGGAGCCAAAGGCACCTTACTTGGATACTTTGGATAGCTCTTAGGAATATTTATTCCTTTTCATCCTTCACAATGGAAGGCAGGCTGCTGGTTTCTGGTACCGTGCCAGGCAAACAAGTGTGGGGAAAAAAATATTCATAAAGCAAACAGAGGAGATGGAATAAATAGCATGTTTTGGGTTTTGTTGGGTTTTGGTTTTTTGGGTTTTTTTAATAAAACACCAGTACTTTTAAACAAATTTTATTAATAAAACTGTATATTCTATTGTACATTGTACATGGAGAAATAGTTGCTAGTATTTACACCACAGTATTAGGGAGGCAGGTGGAGGAGTCTGAAAAAGTCAAGTGACAAGGTGCTGGAAAGGCCTGTGTCTGGGTCAGGGTCTCTACTAATCCGAGGGGGAGAGACTTCCTCTGCTCTACATATGATACTTAGCAGGCTTGTTCCTGCTGACAGTATCAAAAGAGTGTGAGAAGAGCCAAGAGGGAGGGATGTTCTCTTTATTGTTAAGCTTCTTTCCATGGCTTTGAAGGAAGAGAGGAGTAACCTCCCACTTCTAACATGCTCCTTCACCTACACTTGGAGTTTTCCTGATGAAGTTTAATATTGCTTCAAGCAGTTACTAAGCTAGTTGTGAACAAGCTTGCTTTTGCTAAACCTGGAACAAAAGCCCTCACACAAGCAAGGCTGGCTGCTGATGCATGCTTCTAAAGGAGTAGCAGCACAGTATCTTGCATTTCTCTTAAATCTCTTTGTGGTAAAGGGTTTCTGTGTAAGCAAGACAAGGCAGGTCAGCATAAGCAGCTGAGATTTTCCAGTGTTGGCACTGCCAGCAGCCCCAGAGGAGGGACAAGGCTGTACTCAGCACTGACAGAGTGCAGGCTCCAGCCTGGTGCAAGGAAACCTCTCCTGAAGTGTCTTGGTACTCACAGGCTGGCATGCTGCTATTCACTGCCTGGGTCCCAGCCTTTCTATGCATTGCTGGTACGAAGGTCCAGTATATAATGTGCACAATTTGAACTGCATCTACCCAAAATACCATTCCCCAGCTTTCAGAGATGCAGGCAAAATGGAAAAGTGTTACAGACAGTATTCCTGACAGATTCTAGCCTTGGCCCCATTTGGATGTTAGCAGATCTAAATGTGCCTTTTCTTCTCGAGACCCATACATGAATCTCATCGCTGCCTGTACAATACTGCCCTAGCTGACAGTTTTGGCAACTCCCTCATATCTTTTAAATCTTTCTGCCAGGAAAAGGCACTGAAGACAGGCAGCTGCTGTCTCCTCTGGGATATAGAGGTGTAGCTGCTGGTGCCTTCTACCACTTCTGCTATGTGGCTGTTCTGTTGTTTGGTGAGGCAAGGGTTCCAATGGAGTAGTGCAGAATGCGAAAGCTTCAAAATTGAAACTGTGAGGAAGCTCAAGAAAATGACTGTATGGAAAGAAATACTTGACTAGAGAAGCAGAAATGTGGCTTGCTGGCAGAGATATTAAAAGTCTGTAAAAATCAGGAAGTGTGTTTCTTCCATCTCAAAATTTGGGATGACTTACTGGATACTGATCTAGAAAAAACAAGTATCATCAGCACAGGAAATTGTGTGGCTTTGCATATGCTCACTGAAAACTCTTCCACAGAGCTGCAGGTGGCACAGACGCGCTACAGATGGGGTAGTAGGGATGTGGGTGAGAGTTTTGCTGCTGTCTGCCCATGCAGCTCAAGGAGCAGCCTCCAGCAGGGAGAAAGTACAGCTGAGGTGCTCTACCAGAAACTTCACTGTTTTTAAATGCAGTATCTCCTGATGTGAATTATTTCTTTCCATACAGTCATTGTATGGATATGTATGTTATCGTCCCCTCTTTTTCATGTGGGCTTTGATGTCCAGTGAGATGGTTATCAAGTATAATGATGAAAAAGAGCCACATTTAAGCAAGTCACTTCTATATTGCTGCTGAGGTTACAAAGCGATCATAGGACTAGTTATATTTAGATGTTGCCTAGACTTAAGGGTGTGCCAGTGTATCTGAGCACCAGGGCCCCTTTCTACTTACGTGTATAAAACCTTGGAAAACCACAGCTCGCTAATTTGCCCCACTTTACAAGAAATACGGAAAGATGGATAATACTGGCTTTGATGGACGTATGAAAGTATGTATCTCAGCTTACTCTTCCGAACACATTCTGGGAGATAAGAAGCAGGGAAGGACCTTGAATTATGACCCTAATTTGGATTAAACAGCCCGCTTTGTTACCCCTGCCCTTCCCTCCCCGGCTGTCTGTGGCTGAGGCGCTCGGACCACCAGAGTGCCCGACGAATATCAGGCACGGCGCTCCCGTGCACCCAGTGGATTGTTTCGCGAGTTTGTCCCGGTTTGCACCCCTACGAAAAAAATAAAAAAACCAAACCTCCAAGGCACAGGCTCAACAGGAAACACGAGCCGCCCGAAAGGAAAACCCAAGGGGATGGATGGGGGAGCGGCCGGGACATCCCGTCCTGTCCCGTCCCGTCCCGTCCCGTCGGGGAAGGCAGGAGGGAGGGAAGCAGGGAGGAGGGGTTTGGCCGGGGCCAGCGCCGGCATAAGAGGCGGGGAACCCTCGGGCGGGCTGGGGCGGTGTCCTTCTGTGCCGTGCCGTGCCGTGCCGTGCCTGCCGGCGGGATGGAGGAGCGCTACAGCAAGGCGGAGACCCTGGCCCTGCGGAGGAAGCACATCGGGTAGGGGCAGCGGGGCAAGGCGGGGAGGAGGAGGAGGAGGAGGAGGAGGAGGAGGAGGAGGAGGAGGAGGAAGGTCCTCGGGGGCTGCCAGGTGCGGGGCGGGGGACACGGACACACACAGGACCTGTCCGCCCTCCGGCTTGCCAGGTGTTGGGGCCACCTGGCACTGCCCAGGCGGGCTGCAGTTGTTAAAACATTGTACATCAAACGCTGCTTCACTTCTTTAATCGATCGAAGCGAGCCGCCAAAATGTGGTACCCAGGTGTATGTCTAAAATGAGGCTGTGCAGGGTTTTGTCTTTTGTGACTAAACCGCATGCACCTCAAAAACAGCCGTCTCTGTTAAATGGGGTGAGGCTGTTCCTTAAGCTGAGTGTGACTGGGGGACATGGAGAAGGGCTGCCAGAGGCTGTGACCTGAGCGATAGTCCTGGCTGTGCATGTATCTCTGTGTTGCAATGTTAGTTCCAGAACGTGCAGGTTTAATTCTTTTTACAGTAGGTGTTGCCAAATGAGAAAGAAGTCCAGTTTGCTAAAAACAGTGCTATTTCGCTGACTGCATCTTTTAAATGTATGGCATATATAGAAAGCTTACTAAAGATTCATAACTCACTAAAGATTCATAAAAGCAGTGGCCTCATAAAGAGACAACATCAACAGTTCTTTAGGGGCAGCTCAATGTTACAGGACTCCTGCCTGTGCAAGGATTGTAGGATTGAGCTGTGCTGGGTGATCAAAAAGAAACTTTCACAGAATGGACTGACACATTATAGAAGAAAAATCTCCAGTCAGAAAACAGCCAATGTTGATGCAGTGCACTCCTTTTAAAGTATACCAGAGAAATAGCTGAAGATGTCAGAAAAGATCGATACAACAGGGCTAGCAGCTTTGAGAAATTGCTTTCTAGGAGTCAAAGGCTTTACAAGTTCCTAATCTCAGTAAACCAAACAATAACTCTCAGACTTACCTGGAAAGAACTGTGTTTATCCAAGGCCATATAAACATTGCTAAAAGTTCAAAAGACTTTCCTTCTACTCAGTAATATCATTCAACATAATTACACAGCTAGCACATTCTCCAAGGGGGTGGTGGGGAAGTGTTTAAAGAGTACTTTGGATAATTTTAGAAGGAGCCTGAGTTTTTCTGGAAGTCAGTGTAATTTAGGTGCTCGTAGAAAGCTGCTTTTAATGATTTTATCCAAAGCAAACAGGATGAGATAGTGAGATTTTTGCTCAGCACATCAGAAAGTAAAGCCTTCAGAGTATTAGTGTTTTGTTCTTGACTGTGACCTCTATATGTTACAGTCATCCATTGTGTAATGAACTTTTGGCTATAGTATAAAACAATGCTTAACAGCTTGGTGTAGTCCCAGTGAGTTATTTGGCCACAGATGTCTGTAAGGCATGTAAGCAAATGGAGCTATAGCGTAGAAACACAGCAGGACATATAAGGACCTGAAATGACGTGCAGTCGCTGTGTTCCTGTAAAACCAATTGCAGAGTCATCTTTGAGAACACCCTCATTAAAGACCTACTTCTGTTCCCACTGGGCCTGGGGAGGTGTGTGGGGGCTGTTTTCACTTTCAGCAAGAGCCCCCTGCTTGAGCACCACCTGAACAACTCACGAGCTCTTTGCAGGGGGAGTCAGTTGTCTCCACAGCTGCAGAAGATCAGGCCTCTCAACGTTCAAAGGAGAGGGAACAACAGAAAACTAAAATGGTGTTATTTTATAATTATTCTTTTTTAGGCCTTCCTGCAAAGTTTTCTTTGCCAAGGACCCTCTGAAGATAGTGCGTGCTCAGGGCCAATATATGTTTGATGAGAAAGGAGAAAAATACTTAGACTGCATCAACAACGTTGCACATGGTAAGCAGTTTAACTTGTGAGACTGCTTCCATTCCTTAATTTCTGCTAGGGATCAGAACACACTTCTGCCAAGTGACAGTGCTCACCATGTTACTCTGAATGTCCTTGTGTGGTTCAGTATCTGACTGCTTGCTAGTAATAACTAATTATTTTATTCTTTAGTTGGCCACAGTCATCCATACGTGAATCAGGCTGCAACAAAACAGATGGAACTGCTCAATACAAACTCCCGCTTCCTGCATGACAACCTTGTTCAGTATGCACAGCGTCTTACAGCCACCCTGCCTGAGAAACTCTCTGTTTGCTATTTTGTTAACTCTGGGTATGTCTGAGTTTTGGTTTTTTTCCATTATGACTATTTTGCTCCTCTTTGAGATGGACACTCAGGATAGCTTGGTCTCAATTTTACTAAGTAGGACTTAGTAATATTCAACAAAAATATTTACAGTACCAGTCAAAACATTCTTCCTATTTGCAGCTGTCATATTTAGTGTGATGGCTCAAAGCAAAAGAGCTAGAACATGAAACTGACTTGCTGAACCCTACCAGGGGGTGGGGGGGAAAAGGCAAAAAAGAAAATCAAGACTGCAAATTGGTGAATGTTATGTACAGATTGGTAAATGCCATCTGTAAACTGACACATAACCTTGGAAATGAATAGTCTTCTTTAGTCAGCCTGTTAGTCTGTGTCACTTGTGCTACCAGAACAGACAGCCCGCAGGGACCTGTGAGCAGAGGGGCTGTGACAGGTCAGGCTGGGAGCTTGAGTCTCCTTCCTAGGTGCAGATTTGCATTCTCTGCTGCCTAATGATGTCGGTGCTGGGGAGGACAGAAACGTTGTGAAATGTGGGAGAGGAGGCATTGCGTTTGGAGAGTTTATGGCTGCATTGTGTTCTCAGCTGCAAAGTGGTCTCCTTTGTACCAAGAGGACGTAAATATCTAGAAGCAAACCGAGGGAGGGAAATAAAGCATCTCTTTGTTTGCTGTTTATACAAAGAGCTGTTTTTTCTTTGCCTCCTTACATGGCACTTGTAGTCTTAACCTTAGCATTGTCATCTGTAGAGTAACAGAGCCTGGTGTGTTGATTTATTAGATCCATTAGTCCCATGTGTTGTGTTCTGTGTTAGAATACCCTTTAAATTGGAAGCACTTCTTCACTATTTTGCTGCTGTATCTGTTATTTTGCAGGTCTGAAGCAAATGATCTTGCTTTACGACTGGCTCGGCAGTACCGTGGGCACCAAGATGTGATCACTCTTGAAAAGTAAGTACATAGAGTAGTTTGTGTGAACACAGCCAGCAACTCCTGCCATTACTTCAGAAAGGGCTTTGCAGCAACCCCCTGCTGTTTGTACTCCCCTGCCTGCTGAAAGAAGAGCTTTGTTGCTTTTGTATTAGAACAGGTCAGGAAATCCCTTTTTCACATTTGGATAAACACAAGTTTTGAAGATCTCTGAAAAATAAGCTTGTCAGTCACCCCAGAAGGTCAGTTGCTTGTTACAGGGCATTTCCCACAGGCACTCCTAAAGCAATTCAGGCCAGAGACTTGAATGCTGGTTTTCCACAGCAATGAGTGGTCTGGCCACTGGGCTGCTCTGGAAAAGGGTTTTCTGGTTATCATGCTTTGCTGGGCCTGTTTCATTTTGCACAAATAATTATTCATTGACCAAGAGGAAAGATCCTGTAGCTTTGCAGTGGTGCTGCAATGATGCTCAGCTTTCCTCCAGTGGACACAAGAATGCATGCAAAACCAAGTAGCTCCAAAATGACAATGGACTGAGAGGGCTGTCAGCCACAGGGAAGGTGGCCAACCACGTTCCTGGGTTTTGCTATCCTAGATACAGCTGTAGGTTTGGTTACACTGCTGTAGTGCTGGATCTTCTTCTCAGGTTATGATTAGAAAGTCCAGACAGAGAAACTGCAAGAGTACATGCCTATCTGAACAGCAAAAAGCTTGTTTGACTCAGCTGTGCTCACATTCCTGTTAGCTCAGATCCCTGTTGGCCACACACTAACCTATGTGTGTACTACTAGGAGGTTGTGCCATCTGAATTGGTTTGAGGTTCCCTTCATGTTTATGGCTGAACAAAAGTGTTTATTAAGTGTTTGTTAAGTGTGGCTTGGGTTGGCCAGAGTGGGGCCCACAGGTTGGAAACAAAGGAGCTGGACCTGCCCTACAGCTGCTAGGGCAGCCACCTTGGAGGTGGTGCAATCCAAGGGACATTGCCTTGGTTTGTCCCCATGCTGGCACTTCATATTATGCAAGCAAAAAACTCTACTGGTTCCAGTCTTGCTAGTGAATTAAAGCCAACAGCAATTTCGTATTGCCTTCAAGAGAAAGACTGAGTAAATTAAATCAAGTTCCCTTCACAAACAGGCTACTGTGTTGCAGATACAGTCACTGATTCTGGATTATTTATAGACACAGTTGTAAATTTAGCTTTTCTCTACATTTGGTGAAAATTGACTTGGATATTTAACACTCGTGCAGTGCTTACCATGGCCATCTTACATCTCTGATTGACATCAGTCCCTATAAGTTTAATCAGCTGGGAAAGGACTGCAAGAAGGAGTATGTGCATGTGGTAAGTGTGGGGCTTTTTGATTTGTGGTGGTTTTTTTGTGGGTTTGTGGGGTTTTTTTTCATTTTTATGCCTGTTATGCAGCATATTGAATTAACCTCTTCTGGTGTAAATACACTTTCATTTTATTTTGCTGATGCTAGACTACCTACACTTGGCTGTTTTTCAGTGCTTTTGGATTTCTAAGCAGGTATTCACCTGTGAGGCTGATTTCTTTTGAGTGCTATAATTTTTCTTAGTTGCTGCATTGTTTGATGAAATTAGCTGATATACATTGTATTGGTTTGGTTAAAGATACGCAGAACTTTGAGTCTACTTCCAAAAACTGGGAAGGCAGACTGCAGAAGTTTACACTGATCTGGGTATAGGGCTTATGGGTGTCCAAGTGAGTGTGATTTTTCAACCTAAATTGGTATATCTTACAAAAGTCTTTCTCAGCCCAGAAATGTACACCAAGCAGGTCTTTCCTATCTAAACCTCCTTGAATTAACTACACTGCCAAAGTAGTATCCACCTTTTTATACCACTTCCTTTCTCTTATTTACTGAACCTCTCCCAAAACTATTTGTAGAGGCTTGAATGTCATACAGATTTTTACCATGACTAGGACACTTGAAGGGAAGTGACTGGAAAACCCAGTGCAGAAATGAATCTCCTGCAAGAATCTGAACTAAGATGATGGATGAGGACTCATTATTGTATCTTGAGAGAGAGGAAGGACAGTCTTGAAAGGTGGATGAGGTAGATGATGGCTCTTTCAACAGTTGTGTCCAGTTACGTTGAACACATCATAGGGGGCTATATTGAGTTTGAGCTCCTGTAAGCATTTTTGTAATTCCAAGCAGAAATTCAGACTGTACTGACTCCTATTACTTATCTGTGTGGAAAGCCAATAAAGCAGAGCAATGGAAAAGAAAGTAAACATTTCATAGAATAATGGCTTTTATTAAAAAAAAAAAAAAATTTGTTTTTTTTAGGCTCCTTCTCCAGATATCTACCGAGGGAAATATAGGGAAGACCACCCAGATCCAGCAAGTGCTTATGCTGAAGAGGTGAAAAAGATTATTGAAGAAACACAGAAAAATGGACGCAAGGTGTGTGTTTTGTGCTCTAGAAATGCTGAGGCTTTGTCTACTGAGTGTGGCGTGGAGGCATGTAACAGGCGACTAAGGCCTTGTTTCTTTTCTCAGTTTCATATGCTTCCCCCTCCCTTCATTTTTCTATGATGGGTTCTGTGTTCAAAATGGGTTATTTATCTACCTGATGCTCTTATCATAACTTTTCTAGGCATCAATGAAAGGATCGATAATACAGTGGTATATATGCAGATACAATCAAAGCAGTTTAATTTCCTATTTTATGCACTGAACTGGTAGATTGTAAATATCATAGGGAAAGGTTTGAGGACAGATGAGAAATTACATCACAAATTCTAGCAAGGATATATAAAAGTCTCCAGGACATGGAGAAAATCTACTAGATAGAATCTAGTAGCTTAAGATAATATTGGAGTACTATAAAGAGGTGAGGCCTTCACTCATACACAGTATGATTTTGATAGAAACAGACCATTTCTGAACAGGTTTACCTAAAATGTGTGTTAATGTTTTATATGATGGCATTAGTGTGTTGAGACATGTAGGGCTTGATCCAAAACCCACTGAAGTCCCAGAAGACTTCAGCGGAGACTGGAACATGTTCCCTTCTAGTCCAATAGACTTACATCATTCTTCTTTTAGTTTCTCAATCAACTTTTTTTTATTCTCCACTAACGGATAGTTTTGTTTTTTCTTCCCTTGTTTCCTTTCTTTTGCATATTTCATAGGTTTTGGTGACATAGACCTGTGGCAGGACAAGTTGTGCTAAAGGCTAAGCCTCACATGCTATGGGAAGCTTCGTACTCTTTGGCCGTAGCATGCCTCTTCAAATATAGTGTACGGTTCTTTACACGTTACTGCTCGGCCTTGTTTCCAGGAAGACTGCGCCAGCACAGAGACCTCTTGATGCTCAGGGAGGGGTTCAGAAGTGGTGTGGGGATGCAATCCCTTAAATAGCAGACTTATGGCTGAGACCTTGGGGTAATATCGTATCTCTGCTGCATAGACCTCTGCTGTTGACAAGAAACGAATTTTGATGTTCCGGTGTATCTGATCTGCTGTTCTTACCCTTCCTGAATTGAAATAACTTTCTTTTTCATCCCTAGCAACTGGAATTACTTCATCTGTAGAATTTTTCTCCTCTTTTGTCAAGTGCCTCGTGCTGACATTTTACTTGTGTAGTTGTTTGCATTAGGCAGGGGTGCCCAAAGGCTGGCCACAGGTCATCTTAACAGTTCAGCTTCTACCCACCTCTGTCTAGTATTCAGGATTGAACAAAAAAGCTGGTCACCACAGAGACCTGCAAGTTTTTCTTAGGGAAAATGGCACACACTGTTGTGTGTCTCCTGTAAATTGAAATGCGTAAATGAATTTACATAGCTTGCAGGAGCCTGATAGAACATCCACTGACACCAGTAAAGTGTTCGATTCAACAGCTGTAGGACAACAGCTTAATGGTGATCCTTGTATTCCTATCAGGCTGCAAAGGTGACCCTGGCTACTGCAAATTTGGGCACTCCTCATTACAAAATGAATAAATTCTTTAGCCATAGCTGTTCTCAAGAGCCCTCAGTTGTCCAACCCGTTGCATAATTAAATTAAGGCACATATTTAAATGTTTATTTCTAGACTTTTAGATGTCTGTGCAAAGGCCAAGTAGATGAACACAGCTCTCACATGAGTTTGTTTTTTGTAGATTGCTGCCTTCATAGCTGAATCCATGCAGAGCTGTGGAGGCCAAGTAATTCCACCTGTGGGCTATTTCCAGAAAGTGGCAGAGTACGTACATCATTTCAAAAGGGCATAACTGAAAAATTAACCAAAGAAACAGTATTTTCACTACACTTAACTAATCAATTCAGCTATTAACCTCTCTTGTTCTTAGCTATCTGTCATTCATTTCTATTTATTGAAGGGCACGGTTTCACTCCAATTTTTTATGGAGTATCAGCTGATTGGTTTTAGCTGGATAATTGCCATTCCTTTCCTATCTTTAATCCTCAGCTATAAGTTTGACAGAAGATGAGGTTAAATTATCATAGTTATAGTCCTGCAGTACTGCTATAGCACCCCTATTTTGCATCAAAACATCAGATTTTTTTTCTTAACATTGAGCTTACTAAAATTTTTATAGCTATAAAATAGTTATAGCTGTGTTCTCTTTTTTCCTAACCTGGTCTCACACTGGAGAATTTCTGTGATACAGACTCCCTTGGCTTGATTGCTTACCCCAGTGTACTGCAGCACTAGTCTTTCAAGCTATTCTGTTTGGCTTTAGGTACGTGCGTGCAGCAGGTGGAGTGTTCATAGCTGATGAGGTCCAGGTTGGCTTTGGCAGAGTTGGGAAGCATTTTTGGGCATTCCAGTTGCAAGGCGACGACTTTGTGCCTGACATTGTCACCATGGGAAAGCCCATTGGCAATGGACACCCTATGTCTTGTGTGGTCACAACAAGGGAAATTGCTGAAGGTTTTGGTGCTTCTGGACTGGAGTATTTCAATACAGTAAGTTCACAGGTGAAATTTTGCCTGTTTTTTTTTCTTTTGGTCTACATTTAGCAGTTAAAAGTTTTTCAGGTGGTTCAAATAAGATCTGCATCCATCACATTACTAGGAGCTTGAGTCAACCATAGTCCAATATCTAAAAGCAAGTGGAGAGTCTTTGAAATATGGACTGTGTCAAGTAGTACATGGTCATATGGACCAGCACCAGCTTTCTGGCAAGTCATGCATCTCCGCTCACATTCATACAGATAAATTCTTCCTTATGCCTCCCTCCCCCCTCTCAAATGTTGATCATGTGAAATCTCATTTTCTAGGACAGGCTCTGTGCTGATGGAGGTCATGCCCTGGCAGACCTTGTTCTGCAGTTGACACCTAACAAAAAAGTGACTCTTTACCAGGAAATATGTCATCTGCATGCATGCCATGGAGGTGCAGATTTCTTCTTGTTTACTGAGTCCTCTTTCTGCTCCTGTGACTCACCCTTCTTCCCAGCTATCATGAATCCCCCTGCTTTTCATGGTGTTTATACCCTCTGTTTCAAGAAATATGGGATCTATCACCCACTGCTCTTCCTAGGAGCATTTTGCCTGGATATACAATCAGCTTCAGCACTGAAATCTTCAAATTACTGAAAACCCAAACTGGAGGAAAAGGGACCCCCTCCCTTGCCGAAAGTTTGAGGGACAGTGTTCCACAGCCTGAATGGCACAAAATCCCCACCTCTTCAGGCTTTTCTCATGACATGCCAGGCAGGAGAGGACATGAAAAAAAACCTACATGGATAGACACAGATGAATGTTTTATTTTGATGGGTTTTGTTTTGGATTATGGATTTTGTTTTCCTGTTTGTCTTTGATATCAGTTTGGAGGCAATCCAGTGTCTTGTGCTATTGGTATGGCTGTGCTGGATATACTAGAAAAAGAGGATCTCCAAGGAAATGCTGCACGTGTAGGAAATTATCTCCTGGAGTTGCTGGCTGAGCAAAAGAAGAAACATCCCTTAGTGGGAGATATCAGGTGGGTGTGTTACAGCAATGTCAAAGAAGAAAGTAACTGTGCAAGAAAAAGCAACAAGTTCAGGATAAGAGGAACACAGAAATATTATGTCATGATTTTGCGACACCTCTTTTTTAAAATGGACTTTCCAAAACTTAGTAGGGTATAAGCATAACCACTAGAAAAGCTCTGGGAGAGTAGGATAAAGAGCCATCCACATGCGATAACCCAATTGTCAGCAGACTGTTGCGATGACGCAGACCTTGTTCAAATCTCTGTTCCATTTCCCTGGGAGATGTTTCCAGGAATTTTCCTCATCTGGTGATGCTACCATTGATAATTGCCTTCAGGTTTTTTGGGGTGGAAGGGATTCCGTTGTGGGGTTTGTATACTTCTTGGTTTTCCTGATTTGTCTTCCACAGCTCCCTGGCTTGAGATTTGCAGGATAAGAGACAAGGAAAATTATTCTATCATTCTTAACTGGCCATGTAGCCTTAATGAGCCAGGTAAATTTATTTATCCAGGAATATCTGTTATCTCATTTGATCATGTGAAGTAGCCAAGAGGCAACCAAAGAGAAAATCTCCTCTTTCACACTCCTTCCCCCATTTGCACTTCAGGGAAGGGAATTGCAGTTGTTAGAAACAGGCATTGTATTTTTAGCAGAAGCCTTGTGTTGCTGGCACTGGATTTCACTTGTCTGGACTTTATTTCTCTACCCCAGAGGTGCTGGATTGTTTGTTGGAGTGGATCTGGTGAAAGATCGACAGAAGCGAACACCAGCCACAGCTGAAGCCCTTCATCTTATTTACAAGTAAGTAGTTTTTATAGACTGTGTGCAGTGTTCAAACCCTCCTAGTATTCCCCAGCAGTTAGTCATTAATTTCAGCTTAAATTTTTGTAGTTTTTTGTAACATAGTACTAGAAAAAGAACTCTTTCAAAATCTGTCTCAGCCTGAGAAGTGTGACAGGACACAGTGTAGTTTTATACAGGTGTCTAACACAGTTGTTTTCTCTTTCCACAGACTCAAAGAGCATAAAATTCTTCTTAGTGCAGATGGACCCTACAGAAATATTCTAAAATTTAAGCCACCAATGTGTTTCACAATGGAAGATGCAAAACACGCAGTGGAGACCATTGATGCACTTCTTACAGGTATGTGTGCTTTAGGGCTCAAAAGAATACCCTTCTTTGTTCATTTCCCCATGACCCCTTAGAAACCAACCACCATAACCTAGGCCGTTACCTGCAAGGGAAAGGAATCAACTGCATTTCTTACTGCTTGTCCAAACTACTGTTCTTAATGACAGTTACTATAAATAATTAAAAAGCTTCATATGTACTTCATCCGAACTTTTAGTCAAAATCCTGCTCTTGATCCTTTCTCTCACAGACTCAGTGTTATTACTCATTTCTGGTCACATGTGGTGTATGTTAAAGAGTGAATATATTAATTCAGCATAGGCCTGAAACACACTGCAGACACACTGATATAACTTTCCATAATGTGCTCTACCTACTTTTTTTCTTTTCATGTGTGTGGTTTGTTTTTTTTTAACTGGCATACTGGAACATGATTGTCTCACTGAAATCATTCCGAAGGTTTTCAGGCTCTATTTATCTTTTACCTGGGGACCAATCCAGGGGAAAATAACATCAGGTATACTATTAGCATAAAGTCTCTTGAAGCCCATTCTACATTAAATGCTTCCATTTTCTGAGATTGTAACAACTAGAGTTAGACTACCATGAACCTGCTGGATAAAGGCAGAATTCCACTTTGAAAGGTCTATCTGATACCCCATGCCACAGTCAAGTTGCTAATTTTATTCTTTATACACCCACAAGCTGCACAGTCCTGGATAGATTCATCGCATTGCTTTGAAAAATGTTTTAAAAAGTATTCATTATTCTTCATTTATTCTTCTTGTCATAAGTACCCAGAGGAAGAGCTGTTTTTTTTACTTCAGCCAGCTATTAATTTGACTGTATGCTTACTTACCCCGATTCTTTTTAATTTAATTGTATTTTACTTTTTTTCAGAAATGGAAGAGGCCACCGGAATGAAGATAGAAAATAATGTGTCTACAAATATACAGTGTAAAAGAAAAGTATGTTTTAAAGGGTTTTTTTAACTCTTATTCAGATAGTTGTTTGACAAAGCAAGTATAAATTACGTTGGTAGATCATGCTGTCATTTTTGGTAGTGTGAGTGGCTCTGTGCCTTGAAACTGAGCTCAGAATGTAACTCACTGCTAGAAACCTGAGAGGATTGTCTCACTGGGGCAAATCTAAAAAGAGCTGAGCAATACAGACCTACAACGAGAAATGTGTTACAGATGAACCCCTTGTCTTTTCTGCCTGTGTGCACACAAGACTAACTAGACCTTGAGCTGCACAAAGGCATGAGCACAGCAGCCAGCAATTACTAGTTCTAGATATTACAGGCTACTGATGGATATTTGGCTTCCTAAGCAAACCTTCAGGCTGGAAGGTATCCAAATTTTTGGACAATATGTTTCCACCATAGCTCTGTGAGTATGAATGGCTGACACACATCCCAATTAGGACTTCTTAGGTCACAACCCCAACTTTGGATAAATCATATATAATTTCTCATTAAAAACATGTCACCCTCTTTATGGAAAAGCTTGCTGAATTGTCCCTTGGTGGGTTTTCCCGTGGCTATGTGGGGTTGAGAAAACAAGAGCTCAGCTGTCTAGGGATGTAGTAATTAAGCAGAGACTTGATCAGTTATTGGTTATATATCTATATTTTACTAGATATAGAGTGCAAGCCTCCTCTTACAGACATTTTTACACATTCAGTTCAATTTCTTTCAAAACTAAGATCTTGTGTTGTTAATAGAGAGTCAGGCAGAGGTACCTAAAGGGAACCAAGTCCAATGGCTGCCTGGTGAAAGACAGGGACGTGCCTCCACTGACTTTTCCTTTCTGTTTCAGACAACTGAAGAGAGTTCTCAACCAGAAGGTGCAAATGAAAGCACCGGCCACATGAATGGAGCTGCCTGCAGACAAGAGAATGGGATTTATTCGAAAAAACGCTCATTGCCAAGTAAAAGAATAAGAACATGAAGAGGAACAGTTTCTTCATTCAGTTTGAATTTGTGTCCGTCTTGCTTTTGAGATGAAGAGTGCAATAGTCCAAGTCCTAGGATCTGTTTGAAGCCTAGTCATGCCTTCCCTAAACCGTCTGAATTCCTATTTGCTTCAGTAGGTTTAAAATACATTTTCAGATAAGTGAGAACTGCGCCATGTGGTTTGAAATCTAGATGTGACAGAACGAACAACTCATACAAAAATACCTTGGTGCTGATGGCAGGCTTGACACAGGTACACAAATTCAGTGAATACTGCAGATTTACCCATATTATGCAGAATCTGATTTGCTTAACTGCCATAAAGCAGATGCCAATCCTATTAAGTTTAAATATATATGCTTAACACGCTATTTTTACAATATTTTTAAATTTCAATATGTAATATTGAAATGTTAATTACTTCCCATGTTTTAATGGCTGAATTCACTTAATAATTGCTTGAGAAAGAAATCGTTATTATCTCCCAGTGTAACTTAGGTCCTATGGACCATATTCCCAGATGATATAAATTGGAGTAGCTTTGCTAATGTCAACAATGCTCTATTAAGAGTTTACTACTCTGTGTGTACAGACATGATGTCTATGCAAGGCATTCTCACCATAAATTCAAAGAAAATGAAGAATCTAATTTTCTATGAATAAAGCAACTTTTATAGATAACTATTTATATAGAGTAGGATTTTATGGGTTTTTTTTCCCAAAAATTTATAGCTTGAACCCTATCAGTCCATAAAATATGCAAGTGGAGTATATGTAATTTCAGACAAACTAATTGACTGAATTTAATCTAAAGGTCTCTCAAAATGAGATTCCCAGGGACAGCCCAGCTTGCATTGCCATGGATTTTCGTTGTTTTGACGGTTGTGGGAATTGCTGCCCAATCCTGTCGAAGCAGGGCTGTTACTTTTTGTCAGTGGTGATGAAGAGTCGCATAGCAGTTGCATGGGATCCCAATGCATAAATGGCTATGCTAACATTGGATAGATTACTAAAATGAGAGGGCCACTGCATAAACCATGCACGTAACCACTGCCTCTCTGTGCTGCAGGCACTTTAGACTGACTTGCCTCTTTGGCAGTGTTAAATTTCAATGAAAGCACACAAGCCCTGCTTCTCTTTCTCAATCAATGCACAACTCCACGCTATAGAGTACACTGAGGGCTTTCCAAATAGTTTGTACTTCAGAAAAAAATACAAAATATATTTATTTCCTCTTCAGTTTTAATACCCTGAATTCTGCTGTTTCATAATTGCTGCTAATGATCTTACTGATATGACTGAAAATTGAGCACCTTATCTAATTTCATGTTTCCACAATTTGCTACATTATTATTGATGTTTCTGGTGTAACGTCTTCCAACATCCTCAAGCTGGTTTATTTTCTCTTTCATAATCCTTGAATAATTCTTCCATAAAAATAAATCTTTTATTTGTAATTACAACATCCTCCGTAAAGAGTTTTGGGTTTTTTTGTTGTTTGTTTCTTTTAATTTTATTCTTCAGTAACACTTATTTGATGAGGAAAGTAATTTCAGTTTTGGAGGTAGTCTGCATGCCAAAACAGAACTGATGAGGCTGTGTTTCCCTAAGGCCCTCAGCTGTTGGCAACTCTTACCCTCCAAGCCAGGTGTTGCCTCAGTTGCCACAATTCAGCCCCTGCTAACTCTGCACCAGAAGGACACCACAGGTCTTTTACAAAATGAAACTACACAAGGAACTAAGTCAACCTAATTTGGTATGTCCAAAGGCACGGCTTAGGTGAGCCTGTATGGAGTGCCACTGCTCACATTGTACCTCATCCACTGTGCAGCAGCAGCAGCAGCAGCAGCAGCATGCCCTTCCAAGCAAGCAAATACTTGTGTGATTTATCAGAAGGCTGAAGCTCAGAGGCACAGAGCTCAACAGTCTGTACTATGACACTGACTGTTGTGGCAGGTCATTAATATGTTATTTTCAAAAGTATGCAAAGAACCAGATGTACAAAATCCAATTAGCTTAAATCTGGTGTGTGTGGGGGGGTGATGTTTGAAGACTGCAACCTCGTAAACACAAGGGGTCTGTGCCTCTCTACTTCTACCTGTACCTGTGTCTTGCTTCTGCACATACTCGAAATATTTGGAACAACCATTCACTAATGTTTTTCACCCAACTTCTGCTTCACAAGTCAGGAAGCTCTCTACCTTTTGGTTCTGCTCGTTTTGCAATGTGCGAGTTACCTAGAACAACTAAATCTAGTTTCGTTAAACAAGAGAAGATACTGCTCCTTTGATACGCACCAAGAAAAGCCACTACCATTTAAATGGAGAAAACAATCCAACAGTTACCAGGAGCTGAGCTAGGACTACTAGACTTACTATATCAATGTTTATGTTCTCACAGTATCTCAGAGTCCACCTGCAAGACTGTACAATCACTCCTGTGGACGGCTTACTATTTAGACGAGCCTGATGAAGGAATGGGAGTGGAAGTAGAAATAATTAAGACTAAACACAGAGGGCGCAGTTCCAGTCAGCTGAACTGACCAAATATATTCCCTCCACTAAAGAGGCAAGGGTTTTTCCCCCCTTCCAACTCTGTTTCCTTTTCTTTCTACCTCTTCTGTCCTGGCTGTGCAATTCCTGATTTTAGTCATATGTTTCAACCTCCACCCGAGCCCTTAGAATCATCAGACACCTCCTTAAGCCAGTTTAACTCACTAAACTTTGTGCAAACAAAAATAAGATCATGTGTTTTCTGCAAGGCTCATGAACAGAGATAGTGGAATGAAGGAAAAGCAGGACTCCATCCCAAGTGGGCATCACACACTGGAATTAGTTACTTGTATCTTCACTTTAACTCATCATCCTACTGGAAGCTGAATCAAGGTAATTTTATTGCATTCATGTAGTTTACCACTGTTTCCATCACTTTTACATTGCACATTTATGACTTTTAAGTGAACAGACTGGTTAGAACAAGGGAAAAAGAAAGGACAGTGCTTGTTGCAAATACTGATGAAAGTGTGACTCTGAGGGTTTGAATCCACTGCCAGTTAATCCCCCTACATAAAGAAAACAGGACTGAGACTGCATGGAGTCAGAAAGCTGTGCCTTAGACAGCACTGTTCCGGAGAGAAGAACTGGCATCAAAAGTTGCCATGTCAGCACAACACTGCAGGACTGGCAGGGAAACAAATTATACCATGTACCCACATCTGCAGTAAAAAAGCCCCAGCCTTAGGTCCATAGAACATTGCAGTGGGACTACACTGAACAGAAGAATTATGAAGGAGGGTTATATTTTGTCTGCCTTTTAGATGAATGGTTTCTTAGACATACAACAGCCTCTTATCAGATAATTCATTTATAATCTTCACAACTGTTAAGCTTGGTGGCTGGGAACTAACAGACAGCCCCAACACACCAAAGGCTAGAGAGGAAAAGTCTTCCAACGTACATCCAGAAGAAGAAAGCTCTGATTATATCTGGTAAAATAAGGGAGGTAAATGAAGAGGACCATGGGACAAACCTGAAAAACTTATTTTACATGTGTCATTGCAAGGCACAAATATTTTCTATTAAAAAATAATAAAGCAGAGACAAAAAAATCATTTTTGATATGGTAAAAGTCTGGGTCAAATGTCTGACTGGGCCTGGGACAGCATGTTCAGGACCAACATGCAAAAAATAACACCTAGAAAAAGAAGTCAAAAGTACCCATCAGAAAATTATATCTAAATGGAGAAAGTTGTTTAAATGTCTCTTGAAAAATGGGCCACAAGAATTCATACAGTCATCTCATGGATAGTAAGCTCCCAGTGCTGCAGATACTCTAAGAGCTGAAAACAACAGAACATGTTAAAAAAGCTGCAATTTGCAATGTACTAGAGAAGATAAAGTAAGGAACTGGAATGTCAATGGAATAGTATTCATTATATTCTGTGGTTAAGTACATGCATGCTCAACCTACCTCTATGGGGTTTTTCTCCATTTAATAAAATAACTTGAAAAAAGGAACAAGTGACTTGTACTTGCAAGCAGGGCTGATTAGCTCATAGCAGGAGAAACGTTAATTTTCCAGGTTTCTCAATGATGACTGAAGCAGGTGTTCTTTTCAATCTGGACCTGGCCTGTGTTGCTGGCAGTCAAGCTCTGCCAGAAGGATTATGCAAGGGAAGACAAGGACAAATGACTGTGACAGGATTTCCCTATCTCTACTATTCATACATATTTTTATTTTCCCACCTGGAACATTTGATTTTGTTGGTTGTGATTTTGTTGCCTGTGATTCAGCAGAAAAGCTGAATTAAGAGAGGCAATTTCCCACTGCCTTGTTGTATGCCTGCACTGTGTCGTGTTGTCTCTGTAGGCTTCAGCTTCCAGAGATGCAGGATATCTTACAAAGTCCATGAGAAACAACTCTACAGAGGAAGACTCTTCATGTTGATTTTCCATAAGGAAAGAAATTCTAGCCTAAGTGAAAACCCTAGATACAAAGCATCAAAATTTTAGAGCCTTCAATGAGCTTCACAGCTCAAGACCAACATGCACTAAGCAAAACAGTCTCCAGTCTCTCCCACCCGTGCTCACAGCCATTCATGTGTCTCAGGGTAAACACTGCTTCAATATCACAATAACATACATTTACAACAATATGTAATTTTTAAAAAAAATAAATTAAAGGAAACGGAAGGGGAAGACCATGAAGAAATGTGTTTTGTAACAGCACTGAAGATTGCTAAAAGTCTTTTAATAATCGACAAGGCAGAAAATCCTGGGGTCACATGAAAACCTGGAAAAGGATTCCTGGCTTCAGCTTAGCTATTGATTCATTATAGAGCTCAGAGACCAACTTAACATCTTTATGTCTCTATTTACTTCCACATATAAAAACAGCTATAATAACCTTTGTTATAATTTTTAAAGGTTAATCACCTTATCAAGAACAATACCAATTATATAGTACTGCAAGTCCCAAAGTAAGCTTAGCTCAATTTACTTATTTGCAGTTACATAATTTTATTCATTATTTGCCTCTGCTTTTAACAGGTAATAAACCCCTTTGATGGGCAGTACAAAGTCAGAGATTGATTATGTGAAATATCAGAAAGCAATGAAAAGACATAGCCACAGAACCACAGGGAACAGTCTGGTTAGCATCTCCCAGGAAGTTTAAATACTGTAAATACATTTTCAGTTGGCACAAGAGGCTTCTTTAAACAAATAGAAAGCTTTTGGTATCCATTTCTTAGTTTCTTCATTCTGGTCACAAAATAAGGCATGAAAGGAGTTCATCTGGAAAATGTGCTGCTAATACGCTCCAGTGACTTGCTCCTGTGAACAAAGATTACTGTTCACAGTACTAATAATCAGCACTCAGTTAAGTTAGCTTTATTCTGTTCACACTTAGGCAAGACACAGATCTTATAAATCGTAAATAAATTAGACTATAAGGACAGACTATATTTTGCGCACTCACCTTTGAAGAACGGCATTTGGGTACAGATAAGACCCACAAGTCTCTGTGAGACAAGACCAGATTCCCTTCCATGTTATCCATCTGTGTAAAAATAATCACAACATTTAATGCTGCTTTCTTAATTGACAGTGAAATGAGGACAGTTATAGGTAGTAAAATACCAGTGGAAAAAAAATTACTTCCAATGTAAGCTAGATTTGATGTAAGAAAGTTTTTTCAGACATAAATGTGTAAATATAACAAATACCTACAAGTAAGGACTGCAACTTCATTCTTTTGTCTAAAGTGTATTAAACTGCTTCCCAATTCACAAGAGAGGTTGGACAGTTACCTGCAAGTGCCTACAAATGTGCATGGCTTCATATGAAGGTCAGAAGCCTTTTCCTTCATGTCCCTAATTACTTATTTGCTGCCTCCCAATGAGAGTCCTCTTCTCTTTTAATGAGAGTCCTTTTGTCTTTTTTTAACCTACATAAATCTTTTTCCAGTTTGCATTTGAGAGCAGGGGGATGAAGCATGCTAAGAGAACACTTCATATTGCAAGCATTTCCTCCTCCAATAGTATTGTCCAAGCAGCATAGACTTTCAGATGCTGCTGGGTACCCATCTCTAGGTATATTTGCTGTCCACTTTATTTTGCCTTCCAGCATTCATAAAGTTACCAAACATCTTCATCCTTGCCCCTCAAGGGTTTGCCAGCTACTGACAATACTGCCTTCTTTATAAACTTGCTATTTCACATTCCAGAACAACAGTCTAGAAAAACAAACAGCAGCTGTTTATGCTAGCATTTCTTCTACAAATATGTGCATGTACATTATGCATAGAGGAATAGTTCCAAGTCAATTTCTCTGTGAGGCAATCTCTTTATACTCAATAGATGTAAAGCGAAAGAGAGGGAATATCTGCTTGACATTTTTGAGATGAACAAAATAAATTTTACAAAGGGAGGGGGCTTAGATAGAGACTAGTAAATGCAAGTGAACCCTTTAAGAATACTTCAACATACTACTGTAATGGGAAAAGATATTTCCACAGGTAGCAAAGAAAAGGAAAAGCCAGTAAGATACCTGTAGGTTCCTGCTGGAAAAGAAGGAAATACCATCTAAGTACAAATCCTGAAAAACCCATAGATTAAAAGTGTGGTTAACAAATTAGACTACATTAACAACAAAAAAAACCCCTCACTTACGATGCCAGGTTTTCATTCCATGCCATTCTTCAAACTGAGTAAATCTTTGCACCAAAACATGCTATATGTATTAAACTGGTTTACCTATAGGTTTAATACTGTCAGAAATGGGCTTTGTGGAAAACCTTGTAACCAAAAATGCATTAGAGATGCTTGAAACATTAAATGCCTAGAGTGCTTGTAAACAAAAGTAGGAAGGCTATTTCAACCATACACACAGGGAAATTGTCAAAAGCTACAACAACTTTATGACCTTATGTGCCTTTCTCATGACAGGCTGGATACCCCACTAAATCCTGGCAGCATGGGGTCTTAGGCATCAGTCTCTTGAGCTTTCCTAAGGTAGAGTTGCTCTGCTCTGAGTTAGAGTGTGGGGCCCTAAGTCTTGGCACCTGCAGTGATGCCACAGGTTGCACAGACACCCGTAATCCCATTGCTCAGAATGTCTCAGACCACATGGATTACCTAGCTTTCTGAAAACCAAATACTTTTTCAACATGCAAAACTACACACCTACAGGAATATCGACCAAAAGACTTCAAAATTGCCTAGGTGAAAATCATCCTTCTGCTCACCTTTTCTCTCACCTTTCCCCCTACCACCCAGAAAATAGTGTCTGGAGAGAAAGAGTCACAACTAGCTTTCCTCATCTCCTTTCTCTACGTCCATTCATAAGCTGCCCTTCCTCCTGCTTTGTTTCAAGTCAGGCTTCTAGGCTGATTGTTAAGAGGCTGAAAGTCAAAGGTGGCAACTCTGGCACGTCCACTAACAATCCCCTTGTGCTTGCTGAATGGTGAATTGCCTCAAGACCGTCCATTCTTTCCTGTTTTTCCAGACTGGTTTCTATTCACCTAAGTGCTTTACACTTACACAGTAAACAACCCAAAGGCTTGCACAAATACAGCAAAATTGTCCATCAGTCACACCTGCATTTTCTATCACTGTATTTTTTGCTTTCTTGTGACAAATGTTGCTTCATTTGCAATGTCTCCTTGCAAAGCAATTATGACTTTTGGCTCCTGTTGAACAGAGCTTGCAGCAGGCTGCTCAAGGAGAAAGTTTCATGGCACAAAGGCACAAAGAACAGATCACACATAGGAGAAAGTTGTGACACACTCCAGTCCATGGGCAGCAGGTTGTCTTAAGCAAGAGGTAAATGGGGAATACAAACAAGGCAGCAGAAGAATCATATGACTTTAAGTACCTTCTAAATGCAAAACAGAAGGACAGATGTCAGAAATCTCTGCCAGCCAGTGGAGCATGCGGCAATGCCAGTGTATTTCCATACCATAAAAGTGCCTATCTGGAAATTAATACAATCCAGCTCCTAATACGGACTCGCTGAGTGCCTTAGAGCAGCAGCAGCAGCATTGCCTCATCTCAGACCCAGAAGTCTCTCCCAGTGGGTATGCAATGATGGCTTTCTTGAACTGGTTGAAGTTTTTTGACAGCATAAAAGTGTTCCCTCCATAAAAGCTGATGCAACTGCTAATGGTACATCATGTCTGCCTCACCCCAACTGTTACTGAATGAAAAAACATGCAGCAATCCTTCAGTACCTGGGTTTTCCAAAAGATGACCTGCTTCCCATGGGAAGAGATGCACTAGTGACTAAAGAAGACCTAATTCCACTAGTTTGAAGAGTTCTTGTTTCTCACAGCAGTAGGAAATGAAAATTTGGACTGCCTATCTTTCAAAACTTTTTCAAGTCTCATAATTTCTACAATACCAGTGGAAAAAAAGAGTCTTGTGACTCTGTTATCAGTCCATTTTATGTAACATGTTTGCGGTGAATGATTAAACAAAAAGATTATTGCTTAGTAAGTTTTGAGTAGTTGCCCAGAAATGATGCATGCAGAGCCAAATACTACCATTGACGTTTAAGCACTTTTAAAAGGATTAACTAAGGTAGACAGTGCCAAAATCCATCCTTTGCATAGGGAGGTGTGCTTGCCATTGAAATGTCAATGACAAGCTCAACATTGATTTGAAACTTGACACAAAATGCACAGGGAACGTCATTGTTCTTTTGCTTTAGAGATCAGTGCTAATGTGCACTGAAGGACAAATACATGGTAATGAAGTTAGCCATGGTCACAATCCGGGCAAATGGGGGATGCGTAACATTCTGTCTTTGACAGTTCTCTTTATGTTCCCTTTATGGAAACTGTAAACATTCACATGACCCAATAGGCTGTTCAGGAATATTTTATGTCTGTAATTCTAGAGTACTGCTAAGACAGATTTCATGATTTAATTTCAAGAGGTCCCTGAGTTGCCAATTCCTTAACAATTTTCAGATCAGGCATGTTAAAAGTTCTGCTATAAATACTTGGGCAAGCACTGTCACAGAAGAATTGACCAGGTTCCCTATTGCTTGAAAAATATAGGGGGTTCAGTGCCAGCTCACAAAATGTTTTTGAAAAGCAAAACCAAAATGAACTATGAGTGCCACTGTAGATTTTATAACTAATTACCTTTATTAAATGTTTTTGCAATTTGCTCAGCTCTAATGGAATGGCTTGTCTGTACTTGAAAAGTTAATTCTGACCAGGACATAGTACACGTACATTGCAATAACTATTGCAGAATAACTCATGTGTGAAAACCTGTTCTGGAATCAGCCTGCCTCATTCCATTTTAGATTAATTCACTTTGAAAGAAAGAATTTGGGATCTGACACATATCAGAGTTGACTGCTCTTTTTTCATATATACTTGAATTTGATATAGTCTTTTAGTATTTTTCCATTTTCAGTAGGTTTTTTGGCATACATTTCATTCAGCTCTACAATAAAGATAAAGGGAATAATAAAGAAGAAAGGAGTCCTTTTATTCATTATTTCCTGCTGACATCTTTGATTTCTACAACAAATATTGTAACTAATGATCTTAGGGTATCTGAGGCCTCTGCTAGTACCCTTAGGTTCAGAACTTCAGGACCACACTGCCCAAGATCCTTATTTAGTGTGCTTATGTAGTCTGTCTCCATAACTCTGAAGGGAGTAGGGGCAGGATCATCTTGGATACTACAGCTGCACATTGAATCACCACAGCACCTGATAACATTACTTTTAGTGTTATCCATAGTATCGTACAAGATTTTGGTTGCCATAGCCTTTTAGAGCCTCCAAACACAGCACTGACGACACTAGCAATCAGTGGCTCTTTAGATAGCATTTTACTCCTTTTGCCTGCAAGAGAAAATGGAAATGAGCATGCTCGTTCCCAGCACCATGTAGCAGGCCAGAACCACGTACACGGTAACTTTCGACCCTCACAAAATGGAATGACCAACCTCCTCCAATGGGGCTCCTAAAGACAAAAAGGAAATAGCCACTCCCCTGTGTATGCAGCCACTCTCTATTGGGAATGCAACCATTGAACAAAAAATACATATAAAAAATAAACAGTAAAAATTCAAAGGGGTGGCAGTAGATGACTTCAGATCATTCAAGGCCCTCTATATTTGGCTCTAGTTCTTAATGTTCTAAAAGCTGATGCTCTGAAAAAATGGGTGTTTGTATCCCAGCCCTGGCTAGGCAAGAAAGCCAGTTTTCAGTACTGTGCCCTTGACGACAAAGCATACACCTGGGGGCCAGGATTTGATGTGACAGTTTTAGGCTGGCTACTACCAGATCAAAACCACCAGGGCCACAAGCTACACAGCTGATTCAGTACACACACAGCATATTAAATTTTGGGGACAGAGAGACATCTTATTAAATTTTTGTGACAGAGAGAGGGGAAGCTTGTTTTGACAGATGTTATGCCAGATGAGGCATACACTGTCCTGCTGCAGATAGCATAGAGTCTATAAACTCTTTATGATGTGCTTTGGTGAATTTGACAGAAATTCAGTCATCAAGTGCATTCATCTCATCTGTGTCAAATCATGGCTCCAGAATGCTTCAGAGGTGAACAGAGCCAGTATCTGGTACTGGATGATGTTCCCTGAGGCTAGGGAGTTAGATACCAGTCTCATACAGATGCCAACCAGAAGCATTCAGTGTTCTGGCAAAACTTTAACTATAAATCCCCACACCAGGGCTTAGGTGATCCTCAGATTCTGCTTATGAAGAATGCAGCTGCAAATGTTACCCAAAGTATGTTTACTGCCTTGAACATGTCAATGATAATGATTTTCAATTTAGGACAACAAAATGAGAAAAAGAAGAGAGGCAGCATCTCTAGCAGAAGTATCTCCAGTCTGTTCCTCAGCAGTACTGGATGTAAAATGGACAGCAGTAAACAATCCATTTTAAGACACACAAAATCTCAGTGTGTGACAACAGTTACAATACTTACCTAGCTGTGTTAACACTTGAAACCTTGTGAGGCTTGGGTAGGGAGCCACTGTAATGAATGTACGAAACCCAAAGTGTTTTACACCCAAAGTGCATACACAGCCTGAAGTACAAACCTACAGTCCATGAGTTTGCACCAACTCGCATACTCTAAGGTTATGCTAATTTGCACTAATATAACATAAAAATGAAGTATCAACACAAATTTAAAAAGCTGGTTGAAAGAATTATCAGATTGGCTTGTAAACAAGCATCGTGCTGGACCCACTTCATTCCACACATTATTTCCTAGTCAAAAAGGTAATTGTAAGTGCCTGAGAAATTATGTTTACCTTTTGTCTAGAAAAACCAATGCCTCTTTGCACATCACATTCTATTAGAGGCTTTCATTGCATTCACATTGCCCTACTCATACACCCCAACTTCTCTCCTGGCTGAAGTGACCAAGGGATATGTATAGTAGCTTGCACACTAGATAAATCAAGTATAACTTTCTTTAAACAGAGACAAAATGGGAGGAAGAAGCCTCACTGCTGCTACCTCTCCTCCTCCTTGATGTCTCCCCCACATTTTCTGAGCCCCTACCACTAATATTTCACCTCTGCTTGCCACATGGGCTCTCTCCTCCTCCCCATCCTCTGTTTCCCACCACTGGTTCCAGCACTCTGAAGCCCAGAGGATTATGCTTTGCTATACATGATGCTTCAGTTTTGAACTGGTACACATGAGAGTGAAAGAGACAGCCGCGACTGATAAGCACTGCCTGGATACTTTCCTGACCTGCAGTGAAGCAGCCATACACAAAACTTTTGGGCAATTAAGTTCCAGGAATTGATCCCCAGAGTTATCTTCTTGCCCACAACAGAATCTCATTGCCTTCCCTGTGACCAGTCACATTCCCAAAGGGAAGAATGCAAGGCAGAATTCCCTAAGGCACTGAAGGAAATACCTGGTTTGTATGTCAATTTTTAGGGTGTTTTTAGGAAGACAGAAGAGAGAGGAGAGAAAAAAAAAAAAGAAAGGGGAAAGGGAAGGTAAAGGGGAACAAAGGAAAACGGAATTGAAGGAATTGGTATTTTGAATTACTTAAGTGAATCTGAACCTCAGAAAAAATGTGGATCTCAAAGCAAACTTTGTTGCTTGAGTCCACACCTACTTTTACTATAACGCAAATTATGCAACAGGATAACCTGCTTACTGTGTTGAGTCACCTTCATTATAGGCTTTCATAAGAGGTGATATAACATCTTAGTAGGCTTATAGAATTAGTGACTGCATTGACTGTGTGACAGGAACAATGTTGGACTGAAATACAGAAGATAATTTCTAAGCCCTGGGTATGTGATTTCTATGGGTTTGTACACGGAAAATAAACTTAAAGTGATGTGCAAGAAACACTACACATCATTTGTATAATGCAGGAATCAGACGGTTTTGAGCACATATTAGATAGCTAGTAACATCTGAAACAAGCAGTCTAAAATAGCTGAGATTGCTCTTTGTTCTTACGTTCCCTGATTCATAAGTTCCTGAACCACCTTGGGACTGCAAAGGTTCAGTGATGCCTGTGCCCTTCAGGAGTGACAAGGTTTTGACCCTGCTAATGCAAGAATTTCATGGAATCTGTTATCACAAAAGCTGGCTCTTGTATGGTTCAGGCTAACCAGAGGACAGAGGGAGCAGTGGCCAGCAGATATGCCCTGTAGAGGTGGTGAGACATGACTCAAACAGAATCCCCATAAGCAATTATTTAGTTGCTTTGTTGCATTTAGCTATTGCAAGCCTTTTTGCTTGATGTTTAATTTTTTACTGAACCTTGAGTGACCTGGTAGGACAAATTACATCAACCATGAGTAATCATTTGTTTGTAGTTAGTTACTATTAACACTATGGGGTAGCTTAGTCAATAATAACAACAAAAAAAAAGGCAAAATAAATACTCTATACCTGGTTTTGATGACTGAGGAAATTAACAAGCAGTGTGGAAAAAGTGGATGTTATTGTGAAGCAGAGATATAAACATATAAACAAATGCGGATTTCTACCAATTATGGTTTGTATCAGCTGCTTTTCTTGCTGCTAAATTGATCCTGTTTTGTCCGACATACTCCAGAACTGCCCTGCTGAATTTTTTTTCTCTGATCTCTCCTTCTTCCGCCTTTCTTTTTTTTAAAAAACAAATATCTGAATGCAGCATTTGTTACAGTGAGTCCTGAGGTACAGAATTACCTTCTGCTGACATCTTTCCTAAACAACACTGATATAATCTATGTCTATCTATCTGTCTGTCTATCTATATGTCTGTCTACTCAAAGTTATATTCCTGTGACCAATGTTAACTCCAGTTCTTTTCTTTGTTGTGTCTCCAGCCTAACTCACTTTATTTTTCAGCCCAACTTTCTTTGTTTTCCAGCCCTTTCAAATAAATGGTCCTGTTTAGCTGAAGGTTACATGCATGACGTGGGCCTGAATGTATTAATAATCAAACTAGGTAATCCTAGCTGTATTTTCTGATCCTTTGCTCCTATGAATTTCTTTAGGGTTTGTCAGTACAATATGAAGTGGCTGCACGTCCCTACTGAATTGCTTTACTTAGTTTCATTGAAAGTTTCTGGGGAACTGTCATTTTGGTGTTTAATTGTATAGCACCTGGAACATCAAAAGCCTGGTCCAGGCTTACAGCTCCTACAACAATTAACTGTTACTAAAATACAAAAAGTAGTCAATGGTAAATGGCAGTCTCTGTAGTACACTGGCAAAGCCCAATTAGTGCTTTCATTATGGATACCAAAATAAAAGAAGAGATGATTGTGTTTTTAAAGGCTGGCATGGCAAACACACACAAATACCATGGTTTCCTAAATTATGTAACTTGCATAGTGCATCTGCATGTCCCTTGGAAGCCCAACCCAGTACTGTTTGCACTGCATTAGATTGGATATAAGGAGATAACCAAACTTTAAAACACTTAAAGGAGAATTACTGTAATTTGGTTAAGGTTATCTAAAACAGATAGCCTGATTTTAAGACAGTGAAGCTACATTCACTCTTTATTCATAGTCACAGCAGGTCTTCTACAAAAATATCCAGGAATTTTCCCAGATACATGGGAAAATATTTGCAGCACCAGGATACTACTCTATTTCCAGGTACTAGGTACATAGTCATCAGGAGAGTAAAAGTCCACAGCTTTTCTGAAAAGAATTGAATAAATATTTCCTTACAGTACAGGGCAGAGGTACACCAACAGCCCTTATGCAGGAACTGCCAATAACATTTATGATCAAAATAGTGCCAAAACCATGCAAACAGTTCCAGACCCACAGAGACATGTGAGACTGAGGTGTGTGAGAAGGAGTGGCTACAAAAATCCTATACTATGTGTGGGTCTCCAGTTGAGAGACCCATCCTTCTTAGCTTTTTATTGGACTGGAACTACACCGAGTCTGTTTAATGAACAGATTTTGCTTCAGAAACTGCTTTGTCAAACCAAACAATTTTTCAAGCGATCAGTCCCAATGTTTTTGACTAGATTTTGCAAGTCCAGTGTACATAAAAGAGAAAAACTTAAATACAGAGACTGACCTTTTCACTCTGCAAGCAGAAGTTTCAACAAAATCATGCCTGATTGGAGGTTGCAGAAAATTTCAAAAGTTTTGAAAGCCTTGGAGGTATTTGTGAAACAGAACCTGCTTTTTTATGGCTTGTTCCAATGTTGACATGCACTGAGAGGCAGAGCAGGATCTGGCACTCCAGTTAATCCAATAAGCTGACTCAGAAGCATAGCTGAAGACTAAGAGCACTCCGGTTTACACAGACTAACAGCTGATGGAGTCTTTTAGCCAATCTCCCTAACTTGGTGTCTTCTATTTTCTTTTCAAACTTAAAGTGAGACTTTCTAACTAACCTTATTACTGCTGCATTAGTATCTATGTCTACATTATTTATTTCCAATACAATTTGCAATAACAGTGTAAATATCGCAGCTAGAGTCTTTCCTCTATGCTTATATCAGATGATAGGAAATAAGCTGTTTTCTTACATAGAATTTTGCAGATGAAGCAGAAGAGGAGATGCCCATGAATCAAAGAGAGCACCAAGGACATTTCACTTGCAGTGAACTATGTTCAACTTAGAGGTTTCCTAAGAAGCAAAGAATATAGACTGAAGATAGTCCCTCAAAGACTTGCTTTCTGACGTACAGCAAATGAAAAGGAAATGTGCAGTAGTTTAACCAAGAGGCTGTTCAAATGAATCAAGACTGTATCAGAACAAGAGCTTTGTCATTTTTATACACAATTTTACCTGAGGTAAACTGCTAGAACAATACTGATTCAACATGAGAGAGAATGAAATACTGTTATCCAAAGTGAAGCAAAATGTTCATGAAGGTTCCAGAGTCTCTCCTGCTGCCAAAGTACACTAAATTTAATGCATTAACTTGATTTAAATATATCTCTCTGCTTGGGAGAGAAGTTTGGAACCAGCTGCCCTCCCTTTCAGCATAAGTAAGTGATAATGACAGGTGAATATGTACTATACAGTAGCTTCATATTTCTCCTGTTAGAATCCATGTCACTTTCTATTTTTGAGAGCTGACTGAGTGTTTACTAGGCTAGGCTTCATCCCCCTCCTTCCCCTGTACTGTAACCTTGTAACCCAAGATGCTGGTAGTGGTATTGGGTTTGCAGTGCTCTGACCTTTTGTTCCTCTACATGAAATTGACTGGCTTTATCCCGCAATGAATGCTGGTTGGGTTACACTGATAACCTTTCATGACATGCCTGGTGAACTTCCCAACAGAAACAGGAAAGGACCATGGCTTACCTCAATAAAATAGCAGCAAAGTTGGGCTCCTGTTAGGCTAGGATGGTGTTAGGTCTTTCTAAAATTACCCTGGATACACATGGCACCACAAAAGGACTTACCATTTAAGCCTTCCAGTGACTGATTCACAGGTGATGCAGGGAATTCACAGTCTGAGCCCCTTTCTCCAGTTTTTTTTATGCAAATGGCTTAGGGAATTTCTTGTTTTGCCTAGTAAAGACAGATCAAGCCACTTGTAGAATCATCATATGTATTTAACAAGAAAAAGCAATTTCCTACCCACTATGCCACTGGGCATCACTCCACATACACATCTGACCCCAAAACGACATCCAGAGAAGGAATGACATGACAAATGGAAGACGTTTGAATTCTTTTGTCATTCCCATCTCGAGGGTTGCCACCCAAAGCCCCTGGGAGTTTTACCTATGTGCCAACTGCAAGATCAAACTGGAATCAAAGCACTGACTACCAGTGTTTGGTGGTCTGGTTCACAGAACAAAAAAAAATTTGGTGGAAGCTGGACAATTGTTGCCATTTGTAAGTAGGGCCCTGCCTTTTTCATTTATTAAAATCTTTCAGTCTATCTAAAAGTAAATCAGCAGATTTGCACCCTTTCTCCTGACTTCTGAAGTACATCTGAATTCATGTTTCCATATCTCCCCCATTTCACTTCAAAAAGATTTTATTTTCTATTTTAATTTTCTGTAACTATTCCACTCTGAAATATTAAATGTGTTCCATTTTATATGCCACAACTCAGAGGGGTGAACACAATTATAAGAAAAAGATCACAGAAGTTCCTATCACCTGGACAAAACCCATTATTTTGAATCTCCTCTTTGCATAATATTTGAGATAATTTTGGCTTCAGCATACTGTGAAACCGTGCCTTACTGAATAGCTAGTTGCTGATCCAAAAAATGGTTCCACCTCCTCTGACCCATTGGTCAGCATGGGAACCCATCTGATACAAAGGAGAACCAGGTTAGAAAGCTTAGCTGGCAGAAAATGAATGACTCTTTCTTTATGGTTTAGTTTCCTGCTCTTTTGGTTCGAAAAAAGTCACACAGGATTCAGAAAACTGCAGAATTAAACTAAAAAAGCAGCACACTGTTAAACTGGTTCAAACATTTTCTGAAACTTTCCTTTTACTATTTGCCAAAAGTAGAGTTTTTTCTGGTATGACTAGAAATACTTCTGTCTTGCCACTTTTTCAGGCTGTAGTCTCATACATCACTCCCAGATTTTGACAGTTCTGGAAAGCTCAGTGGACAAGACTTGGATTTCTTCTAGCACATCTCCATACTTTGCTTTCCCTCCACTTCCAAAACACATTCAATTATACTCAAGGCAACACTAATTTTGAAAACCTTTTCACATAATTTGTGGTAAAAGCAAAATTGCCCTACTTTGCCTTTCTGTTAATTAGTCACTAATAGTTTTCCCAAGCAAAATTCTTTTCTTTAAATCATTACACTCCTTTTTAATTCATCCCTTCTCTGAGAAATCAAAGTCCTTTTTCATAAAGCCATAGCCTATCAGTGAACACTTGAAATACAACTAACTGCTATTTTCCCTACATTTCATAGTCATATTTTATGACACTTGAAGTTTTTAATACGGATGCACAACAGAGTTTATACTTATTCATAGGAAAGACTCATTTGCTTTGATTGAGTATTCATGAGAGTAACTGCTGATCATTCCAGTATTTCCAGGGACCAAATGATGCTCTTTCCCAAATCATTAGAAAATAGATGGCAGTAGGAGAAGCACCCTGACAAGATCTTGCTGATTTGTCCTAGCTTCCCAGTTAAGCTGTCATACTTAGGGTTGCCATAGTGGGTAACAGACCTTTACATTTGGTTTGTCTGGCTGACCTGCCAGTTAACTGGTGGTTAACAGTTAATGCATTTCCCAACAGCGTTCTGTGATAAAGGAACATGCTCATGGTTTCATAATGCATATTTCATTGCAATTGCTGTCTCCATCAGTTAAAACTCTGTCTTCATAGGGTTATAAAGCTTCATTGATTTTCATGCTTTGGAAAACAGTAGCTAATAAATTGTACAAATTGCAAGCCTTTTGCCCACGTATGTGACTGCTTTAGAGCTCAAAGTATCATCCTTGATAACGATGAGAAATGCTGGTCTGGCTCTTACATGTCTGATAAGTGTGCACAAAACAGCTGAGCAAATTAGCAAACCAGGGGCAAAAGGCAAAGATCACGCATGGGATTAAGGTATACAATGATCCTCCCTGAAACATGGTATTTGATCATTTCATTTTGAAAAGGCAATATGACTTTGAAGCTCTAACAGTGTTTTCCATAGAGCTGAAAAATAGGGATGACAGATGTCCCACTTGCTCACTCTTACTGTCATGGTAAATACAGTTTCCTTGTCACCACCTACAAATCCCAGGAAACAGCTGCTTTTCCTCCCTCTCTCCCATTTATCCCTCCCTGTCTAACTCTGTATTTCCTCACCCCATCTGCTCTGCCAGAGCTCCCATCAGTTTCCCTCAATCAGTGCTGCCCAGTCCCTGATGAGCAGCAAGTTTCCTGAGCTCATCTGCAAAGTCCCTGTCCTTCTTTTAATGGCTTATGACTATCATGCTACTAACTACAAGCAACTGAACACACATAATTTTGTTTTCTATAAAATAAAAGAAGGAATAAAAAATTAATTTCTTGGGTATATCCAGAAATGAATGTTGCAGGGAAAAACTTGCATTTGGTCAGGATTTCACTGACACACACTGCTGGTTTTTCTTGGTATCTCTGAGAATCTGCATAAGGATCTATTCTTGCAAAGCTTGAAACAGAGCAAGGAGATAACAACAGCTAAATGATGCTTATAAAAAAATAGGGGAAAATTATTGCAACACTGACAGAGATCATTCTGTGAACAGTCAGCATATTTTGGTACTGGACCTCTATTTTGCTTCCTACTGCTCTGGCTAGGACGACTTTTCATACAGGTAAACTACATCTGGCCTGAAAACATTCTTCAAATTCCAGCAATGATGTTCTTTCTTTCCCCCTGTCAGTTTCCTCAAGATTTTATGCCACAACTTTTCAAGACTCCCCTACAGTCCATAGATTCTCTTTCCAGAACTCTACCTTCCCACTTCCTTACACCTAATTTGTCTAAAAGAAATTCTCAACCTCAACCATTTTACTCACCAATGAGATAAAATACACACGCTATGCTACACAGCTCAAGTAAGATTTGATATCACCAAGTGACTTATCTTCGGGTCTTGAAGAAGCACAGTAGAGTGAACATTAGTACCTAAACTAATACTAAACAAGTTTTTATACATCCATGGCACCAAGCTACCGTAGCTGTGCTGCTTTCAGCACTTCAGCTAGCATCTCTGTATGGCCCTGTCTTGTGGCATGTGGATAACCTGATTCATGTCAGCATCCACCCAGTAGCTCTGCACCATGTGAGACATACCTTTCATTGCTACTCCGTGCATCTGAAACACAAGCGCAGGGCTCCATCTTGGTTGCCTAACCCCTCACGAGAATTTTATGCATCTTCCACAGCAACACAAAGTGCACTTCTCTTCAAGCATCATCTCTAGTTATTGAGTCCCCTTGCTGCAAAGAACTTTATTTTTGAGGAGCAGAAGGTAAATATCTATGTCTCCTCCTGCCCTTCCCCTGGGGTTTTATCATTCTCCTGTCTTCTCTGTTAGTTACAGCAGACAAGACTGATTCAGCCTGTCAGCAAACTTTGTTTCTCATGAAGCTATGTAGTCCTGCTTCTGTCCTGGATGTCCTCTTTTGGTCTCCAGAGAAAAATATGTTCTAGTGTCTGAAGTGGCTGACTAAATATTTCAGTAATTAGCTTAAGTATAGTCTGCCTTCCTGCAGATGTCTGATTCTGTTGGGGCTAGATTAACCCTTTACACCTAAATTATCAACAGTCACATAGACAAACAGTATATACAGAAGCTATTTAAAATAACCCACATCCTCTGCTATTCTGGTGGTCACTCTTGGGTTTTACTAAGGTTGAATTGTAATCATATGAAAGATCTTTGACCAAGATAGTACACTTCCTGTGACTTTCCTTTCATCTGCAAAGAAAGTACTGCATTAATAAGAAAAGTCAACATCATGTATCCTTGTGGTCATCAAATAATATAATGCAATTATATTTCTCAGACTTTGTCTTTAAAAGAAGTCTGTGTTCACAGGGTGCAAAACATCCAGCTTTCACAGGCATAAATACCAACAGTTCACCCTGTCGCGGAGAGGGAGACAAGACACCCAATCAATGTGATTGATAAGCAAGTCTCAGTTTATTGAGTTATTAGCAAG
>JAWWTY010000123.1:25571272-25768263 GCA_035222235.1 Margarornis squamiger | reverse complement strand
GCTTGCTAATAACTCAATAAACTGAGACTTGCTTATCAATCACATTGATTGGGTGTCTTGTCTCCCTCTCCGCGACATCACCCAAAAGCAATTCTCACCAGAAAAGTTTTCCACATGTCTCTAGAGGTCAATGTATCCTCCAAAAATACAAAACCAGGTAAGAATTAGAGCTTAGCAGACATTTCTCAAGGACTTCCTGAAGTGTGTCACAAACAACTTTCTGGCAGGAACAAAAAGTTGCAATTCCACTCTGCATGCAAGTCTACCTGAGACTTCAGGTTGGAGGGATGGAGCAGGTAGCACCTGTAGAGGAAGAGCTCTCTAATCACCAGACTCCTCTTCCCTCCCAACCCAACCTCCTGTGAACTCAGCAATGCCATCCGTGGGTTTGCACAGACAAAGTAATGAAACTCAATGTGAGTTTGCTCCTTCAAGTATTGCCACAGAACAAGCAATGACTATGTATTTTTAATAATGGTAACCCCAAAAAGCATACTCTGCAATCAGTAATAAAATATAACTCTGAAATGGGAATCACCAAAGGCCACTAATGTCAAAGGTTATGTGGAGGGCAATTAGGATGTAGCTGCCTTAAAGCTCATGTGTGTATCCACAGTGTGCTCTTAGAACCAAAGGATGTTTCCCTCAGCACAGACATATCACAAAGTTGCCTATAATAAGTCTTATCCAAACCCCCACTACAAGACAGGTAAATATGTACAGGGCAAGGAAATCTCATTTACAAAAAGTCTTTAATAAAATGTTTTAGAATTGTTATGGTGAAGCAACCTCCTTTTGTCCACTAATACTTAATCTATGTGCAAGTCCATTTCATAATTGAACACTAGAGGATACAGGAGACTTTTCAGGCAGATATAATTTGTTCTGAACTTTTTAGGGAAACACAGCAACTCATAGATCACCACTTGAACTTCAGAGAACAAATATTGTTCCATTGTGTGCACTGGGGAAACACTTTCCCATACAACAGAAAAACCTGAAATGACATCTCCAAACCCTGGGCACCTGTGCTGTATTTCTGGATGCCAGTCGCAGCTGGGCCATGGCTGTCTGTACAGTTGGCCAAACCAAAATGGACTTGTGTATTCACACCATAAAGAAGTTTCTATCTCAGTCAGGAACAAAGCTTTGGATAGTACTACAAGTTTATCTTCAATGAATGACTGGTCTTTCTAACCCTGTGGGACATTTTTTACTTAGGGATATTTTCCTCAGCCTAGGAAGTGAAAAAATAATTAACAATAACTGAATATTCTGCCTCCCCTGCAATTAAGTGCTAAATCATTAAATTCCTGCATTTTTTCCTTGTCCTCACCATTTCTGATGGGACAGTGATTCAGAAAGAATAAGCCTATGTGTCCAACTGCAGTGAAGTTGCTGTAACTTCATTGCCATGTGGCTGTTTGCCTCACTCTGTGCAGAACTTGCCTTGTCTGTGGTGTCGGCTCATTGTATAATAAAAAGAAACCTGCCTTGTCTCCCACGGTCTATGGGTTATTACAGCAGTCTGTCCAACCAAGACTGTCCAGCTGAGGAGAAAACTCTTCCTAAGTGACAGGATGTGACTGTATAGGGATAGTAAATGAGGTTATCTTGGGACAGGCAGCAGACCAAAAAAACAAATTGCGTCAGCATGGAAAAGGATTGGGCAGGAATGGAGGGTGTGTCAGGGCACGCTCCCAGGCAGAGAAAAGTTCACAATAAACAGGGAGAAAGTTTCTGGCCAGGGGGTTTGAATAAAAGCCTCAGAAGTGCAAAGAAATGGGCCACACTAATGAGGGTACCAGTGTTGCCCAGCAAACAGAAGGCTGGGGAGGAGGGTGAAGGGAAAGCAAAGCCGGATGTGAAAAAGTGTCACAGAGAGCTTTAGAAAGAAAGTAATCTGAAACCTCAATCTGACAGAAATAAACAGTACTGTTGGCCAGGAATATGGTGATAGGGTTTCTTGTGATAAAATATAATGAATGCAAAATCAACTATGGGTGTAACCAAAGTGCAAAGGGGTCCTTTACATGGACAAGGTATAGCAAAAACAGAGGCTGCCCTTGTCCCAAGGAGCTTACAAATTGAGCTGGGAGAGACACAGCACATGCTTGCAAAAAGAGAGGCAACAGGAGCTGCAGGGGCACCATTGGGCTGGTCTCAGCACTGGAGCTGAACTCTGGTCCTCTAATTTTGGAGATGCCAAAGGACCGGAAGCAGTTTTAAAGCAAGGTGTGCTTGGAAATGAATAACATGATACTTCAGCAGAACTTCATGGGGCACAAGCAAAAGGGCTAACAGAAGCAAAAATATGACAGCTTTCTACGAAATTTATCAAGGGAGAAAGTTTAGCACAATGAACTACTTGCAGAAAGCTAGGAGTAATCACTTCAATAACATATGAGCTGTAAAGAAGGGCGAAGGAATTATCTTGCAGTGAAACAGTTTACATCTCAGGAAACAGGAGATCTTGCCAACAAACTAGTAAGCAACACGTACTGCAGGGGACGTACTGTGCTTGAAGTTTCAATAAAATGTTGCTGCAATGTTTTTTTTCTACATAAAGTGCCCTCTGACAGAAACATTTAAGCAGTCATTGTTAGCCTGAAAATACCTAGAATAAAAAATACTGTTGTAAAAACTCTATTGCAAGCTTGCTGTTCAACTGACAGTCCTTAATGCTGATGCAGAATTGACAATTAGAACTTAATTTTATTCCTAGCTCTGCTATCAAGCTGCTGTGTAACTTTAAGTTAGTCACTTTACCATCCCAACATCACATCTGTAAAAGGGGCACAAAACCAGCCATCTGTGTGGCAGCCAGTAGTGCTTTGAAATGCTCCGATGCAGGCATCTGTAAAGGGTGTTGAAAGGGGTCTTTTCTACAGGCACTGATGCACACATTCTTCCTCCTATTTTCATTTATCTCCCTTTCACTTTTGAAGAGACCTCTACAGGACTTATTTGTGATAAGCTGTCATATAAATTTCTATCCAAGCGAAACAAGAGACTCTCATTGCCTTAAAATATACTAGGGTGAAACCCCTATTACCTTAGGGAAATGCATCTTATAGATTGCAGTATTTTATGGGGGCTGTACTGACACTTTTTCACCTTCCGCTTCCAGACAGATGCCAGCATGGAGAGCTAGAAGTTTTGGCAAGAATATTTCTAAAACCTTGTGGCAGTAAACTCATCCTACATAACCCTCACCCTTTACAACCATATACACAGGAATTCTGGTGAAGTCCACATGGCTCTCTCTATCTCTGCAGTCTGTTTTGACTTTCAATTCTAATTTAAGGACATCAGTTATAATTTCAATGCTATGTAGTTCTGATCTCTACACCTACTGTATTCTAACAATTTAAATAGTCAGTTCCTTGTAGCCATTTTATTCCTCCCCCACAAACTTGGATGTTCAATCAAAACTGAAGCTTGTATTTTCATTTTTTTTTACCTTTCTATGTAAACACTGCAATTCTGTGTAATTCAGACAACTTTGTAAAACTCCAGATTTTTTTCCCTTTTATGAGCTACGTAGAAAGTCAGCATGTACGCACACGCACACACACATTGACTTCTTAATTGACCTAGACTGCATAAGGTGCTTTGAAATTTTTGGCTGGTTCCACAGAATTGCAAGGTGTTACCCTTTTTGATGGTTTTAAGCCCTGAAGTTTCAACTGGAAAATGAATTTGAGCTAAAAACATCAACAGAAGATTCTGTCACGTATTTATACTGTGGCAACAAGAAAAATGGATGCAAATATACTCACCGCTGTAATATTTCATGTATATATTCATGTGTAAAGCAGTATGAGACTTCAGTACGCTGCTTTTAAAGCCAGACTTTCCTCCCACAGTGAATAACATTGCAGGGACTGCCATCCAGTGGTGAACAAGTGGCTTAACAGGGGATTGGAACTGCAGAAATGTAAAAGGTGTCAAGGCTGAAAAAGACTGAGTAGTATCTAATGACAATGCTGAAACTACTAATGATAGAAATAACTTCTTTAGTCAGCTTCAGATATTATTTACAGTATTTAAGTAAAAGGCATTTATTTTCCAAATGTAGCTGCACAAAGGCAGTACTTTGTAGCGACCATGCAAAGCAGGTAAAATTAGGCTTGTTCAGTCACCATCTGCTAACAAGCTGTGGTTAAACACAAACTTTAGACACATCCAGAATACTATAACTATTATTCCCCTCTTTGCACAGGTCTGTCTCCATCGATTTCAGTGAAATATAGCCTGGATTTATCCAGATGTTAGATGAGGCAAAAAAATATTTAATGTTATGTGCTTCTACTGCCCTTTAAAACACAAGGAAATAAAAATTCCTGATACATCTATAATTATTTCTGCTTAGGATATGAAACTAAACCATAGTTTAAATCTAGTTTGTTAATAATTCTGTTAAGTAGCAGTGGTCTTAAGCATTATGTGCCTTGTGTACCTTTAAAAAAGGTCTGATGGAATGTTCCATTTCCATGGTTTTATGAGCTTTCATATTTATTGCCTTGTCTACTGTGTATATGAATCTCTGTATTTGTGACAGATTTTTCTTAGTTTGTTCCATTGTGTACAGACCATATGTTGTCTATGCTCATAAAACACCCAGTAATTGTATGTGCAGAAAAAATTTTTTTCAAGTGACTTGCTAAGAAACTTAAGAACTTTCAGGTTTATCCCTGCAGAGGTGTTTCTAAATCCAGTCCCAGGAAACAATTGCTTCCTTTTCTTAGAGCTGTGATGAAACTTTGGCAGGCTTCTCCGATGTATTTGGCAGTTAACTTCTATTGATTTAAACAAAAATTATGTACCTGAATTCCATGAGGACCTTGGCTTGACTGCTGCTGAGGTAGATTTTGGATACAGGCATGCCTTCATTGGCTTCCTAATGTAATGCTTGGGAATGCAGTAGGATTTTTATTGTTTTCAGGATGAGTCATGCAGGCAGCAGCACAACAGATGGTATGGAGTGTAGAACAATAGACAAAGATATGAGACAACTAAGAGAAAACCAGAACAGTCAAAGAAGAAACAGCCAGAGGATGAGAGAGGCTGAAAGGTGAAGAGAAGCCAGAAGGTTAAGCTTTGCCACAGATAGCACGAGCTAATGAAGTGTGGAGTCAGTGCAGGGTGAAGTAGCTCAAGCAGTGGCCAACAGGGAAAATTAAAGGACCTGTAGTCAGAGTAGAAGGAACAGAGGAAGGTAGGAATGCCAAGAGAAGCAAGGCTGATGAATAGCCAAGTGGCTGGTGGGGCTAAGTGATGGATTTCAGTGTGATAAAAGAGTAAGTACCAGTAAAGAGGAATAAGGAAGTGGAGGAGCTGAGGAGACTGATGAATAATATCCTTTGAAGGCAAAAATACCACAGCAGTTAGAAAGACAGCAATCAAAACCAGCAGTGGTGTCCTGAAACTCAGAAGTCCAGAATGACAGCAAAGAAAAAAGGTATGGCAGCTGCTGAAAGACAATAGTGTAAATACCTTGAAAGGAAATCAGGCCAGCATCAGGCCAGCAAAAGGAGGTGAAACACAGTATTCAGAGATGGTTTAACAACCAACTGTAGCAGAGACAGGCAGACACACCTGGGTAAAACAGGAAAGAAATTAAATTCCACAGGTTAGTGAAGCACAGCTCCTGAAAGGAGGAATCTGGAGAAGTCCATGTAACTGAGAAGTGTATCAGTGTCTTACTGCTGATCCAGCTCAAAGAAGGCAAAAATGGAGAGAAAGTTCCATCAGCAAGATCCTTCCTAGAAATATCACAGGCTCTCTCCAGCCACTCATTTCCCTGTTCTAAATGACAGCTATACTGACAGCTGCCTAACTGTAACGCATTTTAGGTGAAAGACTAACATGGAAACTAGAAAAGACAAAAGCTTTAAACATTCCTCCACACTCATTTATTTTCCTTACCGCAGCAACTAATTCATATTCTGTTCTGGCAGTAGAGAGTTAATGGAGCTACTTTCTGCTGTCATGTCTAACTCATGTAACTACTTGATTTTTCAGACTGAACCAAGGCCAGCAGGATTCTGTCCTACAACTGCACTGCAGGGATATTTTTAAAGGGCAGATTTAGTTATTTACAAATGCCTTTCCACACTGTTTGTAAAGACACGGAGTGTCAGTGTTTGTAAGGTCAAAAAATTTGTTCTTGACCATTATGGAATAATAAAAATGGGCAGCCACTGGAAGCTACCTCAGGAAGCCAATCCTAAAACAAGGTCAAAGGTACCTGCAATTTTTAACAGGCTTTTGTCTAGTCTGTTCTTTAAGCTGCACACAGCAGAAATTCCATCACTGGCATAGACTATCTAGTACAGTAGTCAACTGTTTTAAAAGTATTTTTCCAGTATTACCCCAATTCTTCCTTGACGCTATTTAAGCTCTATCTACTACTGATGCAGAAACAAAATAACTTCTTTCATTTTCACAGTTAATTTTATCCTTCATATACTTGGTAGGTAAAAGTCTTCAAATATTTTTCACAAATATCTCTGTGTGATGTTGCATTGCTGCACAAAAGGCAAACACTCCTCTTCAGCTTGTGGTGCAGCAGAACACAAGGACTTCCTCTGAGGCATCCCACGTGTTGTCAGTTATTTCACTCGAGTGAAATATCTGTAGCATCGAGTAGCATTGATATTTTGCACTTGTTCTAGAAAGCAAAAAACAGTCTACCTCTTTTAAAGCACTCTCTGATTTGTTAGGATCACTATGCATCCCAATTCTGCCTTCCTAGCAGTCTCTGAGTTTTATTTCTGCTCACTTTGGCAGCACTCCCTACTCAATACAGGTCACAGTGTATTGAACGAAACTAGCCACAGGACAGACCTGAAAAATAAAATACCTTTCCACTTTGACAAAAGGACATCAACTACTCAGTAAACACTCTCTGAAAATGCTTTTCAAAGTACTTTGGCATTCAGCTTATAGCTGTTTTTGTTAAGTCAAGTTTCCAAAACATGAAAGACAGTATCAAAAGATACAGCCCAAACATCTGCTTCTCCTCTATCCACAGGGCCCATAACTCTCATATATGGCTTTTTCTTCATGTGACTTATTCTTTAAAAATCCAAGTTGGCTACTCATATTTTTGCCATTTTTTCCAGGTGCTTCCCCCAGACCCCAAAACTTTTTCTTCCAACTGCAGTTAAACTTATGTTTTATTATTCCACATCCCTCACACTCTCCATCTGCATTTAAAGACAGATGAGATACTGGAAGTCTGAATAAAGTAAACATATTACACAACATCCAGAATCTGTCAGAAATACCTAAAAGTTCTGAAATTGTTTCAGCCTGTCTACTAAGTAACATAGAAAAAGTTTGACTTTCACAGTTTACTTTAGGATAACATAACGAGTGTGAATTACTTCAAAATATTTCTTTCCCAACTTCGGGCTAAAAGCATAACACTTCCACCCCCAACAAAGGGAGGTGGCCGCCACATCAGCATTGATCTCTGTAGTGAAAACCGATACCTGAGAAAAGAAGGAAATTACAAATGTCAGTCTTTCACAAGCACAAGGCAGCGGATGGTACCATATTGACCTGATTTACTCACAGCTAAATACCGTTTCTTCCAGCCTGCAGGTAGAACACTCTGAGAGCTTTGACATTTATAGAACCCATATGGGATAGTTACATGATGAAGTGTAACTCCATCTTATGCCTGAAGAACATTAGTAACCTAAACTGATATCAATAAACAGGAGCTTGGCAAGTTTCCTGGTAGACTCAAGATATTACATATCAGAATGCAGTGCCTCACAGGTGTATCACCAATTAAAACATGGTGTAAATCAGACATGCTTAACTCCCATTACAGTGCCACTGCTGTTGCTCTAAATGAGCTCAGTCTCATTCTTAGCTGACAGATATCCATCAAACAAAAAGGTCACCAGCATGATTAGTTCTTACCAAAAAACCAAATCACCTAGAAACTCTCATATTCCTACTAGCCACTTCCCGGGAAACACTACCCTTTAAGAAGAGTTCAATGCATTAGTTGTAATTTTTGCTGTCACTAAAATCAGATTTTTCCAGAGTTCTCCAATCAGTAATATAACTGAAAGACTTCAGTCTGATTGCAGACCACTACAAAATGTTCTCCTTCTGAGATTTTTACAATTGTTCCAATTCCTTTCTTCTAATGGTTTCAATCTTCTTTAACCATGTTCTGGAATAAAAACATTCTAAGCAAAGAGCAATGTTGAGAAACAGAAAATAGGCCAGAGTTATTGCTGCAACCCTGTTTGTGAGGAAAACTGTACTGTTGTAGGAAAAATACAACAATAGCATTCACAAATGTGCAATACCAATTACATTGCCACAGATGTTGATATGCTGTAGGAAAACAGATTCCATTGCATTCAGGATTTCCCTGTGGGTCAGGAAAACAAATGAGAATTGCTGTCTTTCCCATAGCCATATTGGCTCCTTGTATTTGAAGCAACAGAAGAAATTTACTACTGCCTCAGTTTATGACTGCAACTCTTAAGAATTCTAACACAGAGTGCTCCATAATTAATATCACGAGAACATATATTTATTCATATTTCTTCAAAATGGTTTAATTGTCCTCCTTCCCCCCCAAATTGTGTCAATGACACAGATCTTCCAAAGATGTCTCCGTTCTTGGAGAAGTAAGGACGAGGGTCAGTGGAACTGTTACCTTGGACTTCCAGAGGGCAGGCTTTGGCTATTTATGGGCATGCTTAACAGAGTCCCTTAGGAGGCAAAGGAGTCCAGGAAGGCCTGACATTCTTCATGAAGGAAATCTTAAAGGTACAGAAACAGGCCATCCCAACGTGCCAAAAGACAAGTGGGAAGAAGGCTGAACAAAGAGCTTTGGCTGAAACTCAGAACAAAAGGAGAGTTTATGACCTTTGGAAGAAGAGGCAGGCAACAGAGGGGGAGTATAAGGATGTCAAGAGGTTATGCAGGGAGAAAATTAGAAAGGCCAAAGCCCACAGAGAACTAATCTTGCCACTACTATAAAAGAGAATTAAAAATTTTTCTAGAACTACATTAGCAACAAAAGAGGGACTAAGGAGAATCTCCATCCTTTACTGGACCTGGAGGGAAACATAGTGACAAAGGATGAGCAAAAGACTGAGGTACTTCATGCCTGCTTTGTCTCATACTCTTATAACAAAACCAGTTGTTCTGTGGGTCCCCAGGCCTCTGAACTTGTAGGCAGGGATGGGGAGCAGAATGAAGCCCCCTTAATCCAAGGAAAAGTGATCAGTGACCTGCTACACCACTTAGACACACACTACTCTATAGGAGAAGGGCAACAGAGCTGGGAACGGATCTAGAGAGCAAGTCCTGTGAGGAACAGCTGAGGGAGCTGGGGGTGTTTAGCCTGGAGAAAAAGGAGGCTCAGGGGAGACCTTATCACTCTCTACCTCCCCGGAGGTATTTAAAAGATGTGTAGATGTGGCACCTAAGAAGATGATTCAGTGGTGGGCTTGGCAGAGTTAGGCTGACAGATTTAATGGTCTTATATGTCTTTTCCAAACAGAATGATTCTATGATTCAGTTACTGTTCCACAACCTGCAGGAGTCTGGAAAATGCACTGGAAGGGGGGAAGAAACCAGAATGTCAGTTCTTTTTTTATCTAGAGGTATTTTTCAGCTATCAAGTATAAGTTCACTTAAGGGTTCATATATGTATATATTAATTTTCAAAAGGTACACAAGTTATATATCTCCTCCTGACTACACTGACTAGGCATCATCACTCAGAAATTATACTGAAGCCTACAGAGAAGCCATGGATTCACTATTTTCTCCATCAAGAGAGCCAGAAAACCAAGCCTCTATGCTTTAGCCTGTCTCTGTTGCACTTGGAAGCAGGCCGAATTTCTGGTTTTAATCATGAAAAGATGTGTTCCTGTAAGCTCTGCTTTACCTTTATCAGTGTTTCAATTTTGTTTTTAATCTCCTATCCCAAAATCTAGTTCAGTTGAACCTTGAAGATATGAACATGAAACACAGATGGATATTGTCACTACTCACAGGAAGTTTTCTTCAGTCACTGCAATATTCCTATTACTATTCCAGCCCCTACACTAGAGGCCACCTGATGCTACCTATGAATAACCACAGACAGTTACAGAAAATACCAACCTTTCTTTAGCTGAGAATGGGATTCCAATAATGCACAGCAATGCTTCTTTGCAGGTTGACAGTGCTCAGGAGAAATTTATCCTTGGGTGACTGAGAAGCCTCCAGCTCACATCCAAAATGAACCAATCTCCAGTTGTGCATTCTGCAATCTTCCTACCTAGTACGTACCTCATTTCTGGGTGGTCTGACTTCTGCTCCGCATTTGTTTTCCTGGTTCTCTCTGTGCCTCATACTTTGGCAGATGATCATAGCAGACCTAGTCTGTAGCTGTGACCGAAAAACATTAAGTGATGCTCATTCAGCCTTGTTTGTTGCAGACAGTGTCACTGTCTTAGTTTTGGAAGAGTAAAACTATCTTCTACCTTGCCCTTATGTCTGCTTTATCTGTTGTTTCAAGTTACATCACCTGGCATGCAGTTATAACAAAATGCACTTCACAGACCACAGGCACTGAACTATGCCTTTAAAACCACTGGTTTAAGAGCATGCTCAATTTAGAACCAGATACAAACTTAGGAGGCTGAAGCTGAACTGCAGTGGAACAAGTACTGAGCTGGAGGAATCTTGATTATACACAGACGTATTAAAAAGTTGACTTATGTATCCAGTTATTTACTTACATAATATCAATACTCTCCCTTGAAAGTAAGCATGTGTCTCACTAAAACCAGAGTCAATAAAAGACAACTGCTTCTAAAAGACTGGAAACTTTGCAGTTATGAGCCTCATAAAACAGCTTAAACTACCTTAAATCTTAATGACAAACACGTAAGATGAACAGAGGCAAAACAGTCACATTGTACGCAAGAACGAGGGAGTGGAAGTGACATTGCAAGGGTAGATGACTAAAAACTAGCTCAGAAATTTGATAAAGTATGCGACCAGTCACGCTTACTTCACAATTACAGGCATACACAACTTTTCTCACTGAAAATTCTTATACTGATTAAAATAGTGCTTCAAACACATACAGCTTGCAGAAAAAAAGACATTTATGGAGATTCAGAAGGATCTTTCCTTCCCCCAAAATGCAATACATTACTTGAATGAAACATACCAGCTATGTCCAATCTTTTAAAAGTAAGACAAATTAATTTGGAACCTTGCCTCACACAAAAATGCAGCACCTTCAGAACTAAGTTTTCTTGACTACTGGTAAAAGTATGTTGTTTGCATACAGTACAAGTTCATGGAAAATGAAGTTTCCCATCCCTGATATAAAAGAAAAAAATTAAAAAATTGTTATCCAACAGTGAAAAATAGAGCTGAAATTATGTGGTCATGGTATGGCATCTCGGGTCTGGATGTAGAACAGTCCATGCACACAAGAAAAACCCTCACAAATGGCATAGAATTAAAATAATTTTGTAGAAAATAAGTTTTATTTGGCTCCTTTTGTACACTTTTTCTTAAAAAAAAAAAATGCACATTCATACAGTTTGCCTTTACCAGTGCATGTCTGGATCTGCTCACAGAGCCATTAATATCAAGGCAAAAGGTGCCTTTGAAATAATTTCAGACACATGATATTTTGGCTGCAAAGCATCCAAAGTTACTAATTTTCTGATTATAACTTCGAAATAAATGTTTCAGGTGTTTCTTCTCTGATTCACACATATAATTGTCTCATACAGGGAAGAGGAGACAGACCTGCAACAAAGAACTGTCAAGTCAACGCCTAAAACTCGTTTTAGGTAGAGCTAAAGGTGGACTCTCTATGTTGGGTAGAACTAAAGGTAGGCTCTCTATGTTGGGATACGAAAGAAATACTCAGCTAAGTAACTCTCTCTTTTTCAAAAGTTCTACATCAGAAATTGACAAAACATTGCTGAAAAACTATAAATCAGCCACTGGTAGTGAGTTTGTTTGCAGAGGAAGCACTGTCTCCCTAGTTGTTTCTCATGGACAGGTCTCTTTGCTGTTGTTGATGGTGATTATGGAACTTGTTTCTTGCTGTTTCTTCTTAAACACTTCATGAAGAGGAGTAAATTCACCTTGAGCTTTTATAAGTACCTCACAGGAGGTACTAACCCATCAAGTAGCCCCTACAAAAAGAAAAATAAGTCAGAAAAGAAGTCAGCAAACACAGGCAGCACTCCTCAAAAATCAAGAGATGTACAATCTCAAAACAGAACTTCAGGCTGCCCAAAAGGCTGCTGATCAAAAGGCTATTTGGCCATCTTAATTACACACTCCTTCCTCAGTTGATTTTCTTCAATGAACACTGAAAATGGATTCACCTGTTCTCAATCCAACTTTGGTAATTGTTTGGAATTTCTGAAGCCCACACTACACTCTATGAAACATTCTTTGTACCCTTTACACAAACTATCAGTGTTAAGGTATTCAGTAAAATCTGATCTTTTCTGGTGTTCAACACATATCTGTTCTCTTTTTCTCTTCCATTTCTTCAATGAATTTCAGAAAGGGTACTGTTAAGACACATGTGTACTCAATGAAGCAAAAAAATATATAGCATCAATGAAGAACGAAAATACAGAGTAGGTCCCTATCCAGGTATCTGCTGCCAGGGAACCTGTCACTTCTGTGTTATGAAAGAATATTTTTACCTATGCTCCAGAGGCAAAAATACATATATGTATAAAAAATGAAGAATGACTGTCACTATTAAGTCAACACTTCATGCAGCTACTCTAAAAATTAGCTATCAGTATGTCCAAACATCAGGTTTCAGCTATTCTTAACTCAACAGATTGACTGAAAAATAAAGCGAGGCGGGGGAAATTGGAAAATCTGTATTTGGATTTTGCATAGCCTGAAAGCCCCAGATCTTTCCTACTTTTGATCTGTGAATATAGATGCATTAAAACACCACATATATCATATTCTTCAACTTTATATTAAGTTTTCCAGCAACAATAAGAATAACAAAACCCCAGAGACATCATCTTTACTTTAGGACTGCTTTCCATGTTTCTGAGTGCTCATTGCTGTTGCCACCAATTATTCTAGTTATGATCTCTCATGTACACTGTCCCTATAAAGAACTCATGTACCTTTCTTGGACAGCTGCTTCTTCCTCAAAGCCCTACTTTGTAACTACTTTTACCTGACCAGTACATAAAATGAGTTTTAAGGTACACTGAGTAAGTCAGATTCACTAATGGTATTTTTTGACACACTAGGAACTGTCACCCTTTTTTAACCATAGCACAACCTTACCGTAGCTGGGTCCCAAAGCATCCCACCTCATTCAAGGTAGCTTATTCAAAAAAAACATTGAAAAAAGAAACTTATAGTCAAGCCAAAGATCGCTGTATTTTCTGCTACTCTTAAATTTAACATGGCACATGAGACACAAACAGAAGAGGAGCTGAAATATAATTAAATCACTTACGGTAATTTCATTCTCATGAAAACTCTGGCCATGAAGAAGCTCAAAAGCACGCTGACAAATCCAATAAAGAGCAAAAGAAACCTATTCAACTTGGGGATATTTGGTGCATTGGATCGGTCCAGAATTATGAATCCTAGGCCACCCATTGTGAAAAGGAAGCTGGATGCAAGGCCTTCCATAATATACTGTCCATTTACTCTAAAGGTAAAAAAAAAAAAGGGTGAAGAGACGAAGGGAAGTCAGAAAAAGATTAAAGAAATTATTTACATTTCAAACCCAATCTACTCAACCTGCTTTTGCTGCACAACCACACAGAATAATTAGTTTTGATGGCTGACTTTCTAACTAAAAGTAAGTAGGAAAATGACAGAATGTAATTACATCAAGACTTTAATATGTGATTTATCTCCAGGACTGACTGTCTGTCTGTAAGGCGACCACTCAAGCACACTAGTGGATTTACACACATGAGTGTAGACTAATGGCTACCACACAGGCTCATCAGTTTTCAGAAATATCTGATCCAAGGATGTCCCTGGTTACACAGATGGCTTGAGGCTTGAAACCATGACCTTCCTATTTCCAACCCAGTGCTTAGGCAGCAGTGCCTGAATCCTTGTCTCGGAAACCACGATGTCAACGCATGAAGCACATGCTGGTGGTTCCAGCACAAAGTGATTCCTGCCTGCAGGATGTTTTGCTCCCTGCTCGCTAAGTCTGCACATAGCAGTTGAGGGGATCCAGCCCAAGGGTGCCCATGGCTCTCTGCCAGTCCAGACAGCTGGAATTCCTTCTTACAAAGCTCATATGGAGAGAGGGGATGACAAGGTGCAGATAGACTATTGCATCTGGATCACAAATCTCCTGCTTCCCACAGTCATGGATCCATTTTCCTATCCTCATAATTAGCAATACTAATAACCTCATAAAATTGGCCTTGATAAAACTACTCTGCATGCTAATCCAGAAATAAAGATTATCATTAACATCTCATATCCTGAAAACAAACAAGTTGATCTTCTTTTATGTTGTTTACACTGACTTGTGCAGCAGTGCAAGCAACTCCCAGTCAGTATCTGTGTTCATCTGCACTGCAACAATCCAAGCCAGTCTGAAACATATACTGTATCCAGTCCAAGTCAAAATCTGTACATTAAGCATGCCACAGACCTCACAGATTCAACCAACTTTCTTGGTATTTAACAAAAACACCCACAGCTAAAAATGTAGATTTTACCATCTTCAGACCAATTCGTTACTAAGTCTCTAACTCATTTTCAGTAAAGAAGAAAAAGTGTCAAAGAAGACACTGTTGTTACACATTTGTAACTATGTTCCCCACCCTCAGACACCAGAGGTCCAGTAACACTAAAGTTTAAAAGTCCAGAACCAGAAATTTCACATATATTATGAATGCCCCCAGGAAAAACGATCAAATGCACCTGCATCCACTATCAAACTCAACTCGAACAGCAAGAAACACAAGTACTGCCAGCTCAAAAGACCTTTTTTACCAGAATTTTCGTTTTTTAATGTTTTAGGAATAAGTTTTTTCAATTGTTTTCAATGCTGTTTTTTTTAGCATTTGCAAACCAAGAACTGGTATAGAAAAGTTCGTGCCTTCCACAGAGAGTCAGAAAAAAAGGAAAAAGTAGAAGCACAGCTCTATAAGCCGGGGTTTATTTCCCTGCGCTCGGGGGCCCGCAGCGCCTCCTACCTGTACGCCAGGAAGGCCACCGGCCTCTGGTGTCCGTGTTCGTCTGTCATCGACCCCACGCTGGGAGGCTCCACAATCACGTCGTAGATAATCCCTGCGGGGACGAGAGCAAACACCACCTTTGACTCGCAGCCGCGACACCCGCCCTGGCCCCCTGGCCGGGACGGGCCGGGGTGGCCGCGGGTCGCGTTTCACGATGGCCTCGGGCCGCGGCAGGGCCCAGCGGGGCCGGCCGGGCTCACCTCCGGTGATGAGGAAGTAGGACACGACCACCAGCGCGTACACGGTCATGGCCGAGGGCATGTGCACCCAGCTCGGCCGCTTCAGCTTGATGTTGGGGCACTCGAGCACGGCGAAGGGCAGGCGGTACAGCGTCTCCATGGCGGCGGTGCGATCCCGGGGCAGCCGCGGCACCGCTGCTCCCTCCTCGCTCCTTCCTTTGCTCCCTCCCCTCGCTCCTTCCCTTCGCTCCCTCCCTCCCGGCCCGTCCCGCCGCCGGCGGACCCTCCGCGCCCGGACACGAAGGCGGAAACGGAAACGGGCTGCCGCGTCCCGGCAGGGGAAAACCGACCAATTTTTAAAAAAGGCCAACTAAACAAAGCACTCGAAACTCACGCCGAGGAGGAAGGGACAAGCATTACAAAAAAAAAAAAAAAGAAAAGAACATTTTTTTTGTTCTGCGTAAAAATATGGGAAACGCCGCCCTCCCGCCGGCGGAGGATGTGTCTGTCTGACTGACCTGCCAGGGCCCAGCAGACCTGACGTGTCGGTGCCGGGTGACGCCACCGGGCTGCGGGCGTGGCCGGGGGCGTGGCCAGGCTCTCAGGCCCCGCCCCCAGCAGGGCAGCCACGTGTCCCCCCGGACACGCGTGGGCAGCGGGGGAACACCGAGACCCTTCAAGGGACACCCTCACACGGGGGCGCACACGGAGACCGCGGGGAAAGGCACATTCCAGCAGCAGCAGCTGCTGAGAGCACACCGTGTGTTACAGGCCACCTCACCCGCCCCAGCCAGCCACACCAGGCAGCACAGCAGGGAGAGAAACTCCGTTTGGAGTGGAAGCTTGTCTAGCTCCTCTTGCTTCATGAAAGAGCCATGCTCCAGCTGCATGCACCTTGCCAAGCCACGCAGCCCACTTCCACTGCACAGCTGTGCCCCAAAGGACTGCCTCCATTCCCACAATGCAGTGTCTGCTCAAACTGTTTAAAAAAAAATTAAGAGCCTTCTTACCACTTCACTGACATTTTGCCTAATGACTGCTTTTATTTCTGCCTACAGAATACCACTTCTTCTAACTCTGAACTGTTGCCTTTCAGTGCAATCATGTAATATATAATTAGCTATTTTCAGTGTCGGCCTTCCTGTTTGGAGAAATCTCCCTCTCTGTACCTGTCAACAGATACTTACAACATTTATGCTCATTATTGCAAAAGTATTCTCCCTCCGTCTTGCCTCCTTTCCAAAAATCTGGAGGAAAACTCCAATCTCACAGCTTTTAGAGAAGAAGAGCACTTTTGGAGCAGGTTAGACATGCCTGCCCTACTTGCTGCTTCTGCTTCTTTAAAACCATTTTTCCAGCATGCTGAAATACCAAAGTTTGTACTAGCACAGGAAGACAAGTAATGAAATTTTAACCTCATAAACTAACTATAGTAACAGCACCTAAAAACGTCAAGGTACTAATGTCAGCCTTAAAACTTCTTTTAATTAGCTACAGCCTTTGCAGCAAGTTTTAGCATAACCTGAGCTGAGGGAAAATGCTTCATACTTAAAGCTATATTTATTTTGAGAACACTGATAAGAGTAATTTTAACAACTTGGGACACTGTGAAGAAATTCTTGGGGAGGTACAGCTCCTTCCACCATGCATGGTGTTAGGTCAGATTCCCTGGATCACAGCCACCTCCTGTTGTCACACCCACAAGCCAGCTGTGAGCTGGCAGGCACCTCACCCAAAGCACCAGCTCTAAGTGCAGGGCTTTTCACCAACTCAGTCTTCTACCCTGTTTCTTGGCTGACTGTACAGCCTGGCCAGCTGCAGAGCTAGGAATGGTGTGATAGCACACAATTAGGAGGGCCCTGCACACATCTCTTGGAGCGACAGCCTGAGCGCACCACAAGTGACCCTAGAAACCTCTTTGAACGGCACCCTCACTGCTCCCAGGAAGTCCGTGCACTCAGTTGTTCTTTGTCCTCCTTCCTTATCCTCATCGTGGAGCTCACTACTTTTTAGAAGTTATTGGTAAAAATAAGATAAAAAAAATTTGTCAGAGCAGTTCAAAAATTCAGACCACTGTGCCCACAGGTAACAGGAATTATTCTGATTGTGTTAAAGTACTCCTGGATAGCATTAGAGGAACATTTAGAGTTCTCTACAAAACAGATTGAAGCAAAGCAGTTTTCACTTTTCACATTACCATTATGTGCTTGGTGATAAACCAACAGAACTTTGGTTCAAGTTTCAAAACCAGAGACCTAAACTGCTCCTCTAAAATGTAATCTGGAAGCCAGTAAAGGCCTGCCTTAGCTGTGTCCTGAAGTTCTGCTGGTATCAAACCTCTGACTGCTGGCCCAGGAGGCACCTAAAGAACAGGATACAGCAGCCACAGCTTTCGTCCAGGAGATCCAGATATATGCAGCATGCAACTGGTGGATACAGCAATGGCTTTGAGAAGTCAGACTATTCCCCTCACCCTCAGACTTGAGTAATCATAAATATACCACACACAATTAAAAAAAAAATCTACCTTAGGACTACACTAGCTCTCCTGAATCTGACAGTCTTTCTTCCAGTGTTTAGATGGTTTTGTTTGCTTTTCTTTTTCAGAGTCCTAACTTTCTTCTGAGCCAAGTTCTCTGATGACTCCATATACAGCTGCTGCCACAAAGAAAGAAAACTTGCACTGCCCAAAGTTACTCCAATCCCTCCTCAAGACTGTGAGGCAGAGCTGGAAGTCCTGTTTAACTAGGCCTCCTTTCACCTGCTTGATCTCCCTGTCAGCAGACAGCACAGAACAAACAGAGCATCTTGACTTACAGGTTTTGCTGCAACAAAACCATGTTCTGCATTCTACAAGATGTGAGACGCAGCTCCTACCAGCTTCTAACAGCACACGGAATGACAGGACACAAGAGAAGTGGAGCTTTCATTTATTGGGCTGAAACTACAAATAGGTTCACTTTGACTTCTGGCTCTGTGCTTGTGCCTTCAGTACTTTCACAACAATCTTCTGCTCCTCAATGAGAAAAGCTCGTTTGATCCTGAAAAAGAAAAACAACTTTAGGACATGTATATATCTCCTGAAGTGAAAACACAAAAATAAGACAAGTTACAGTTAATTTTCCTGTCTCCAGCATCCATTGCACATTTGGTGTTAGTTCCACAGTTACATAAAAAGGGAAACTGTCGATGCTCCTGCCAGCAGCAAGAGACAGGGACAGCAGCACTGTACGAATATAGGAGTTTGGGGAAGAAGGCCTACTGTGTCTGCAAATTTAGGGTGAGTGACCAGTAGGCAAGCAAGCTAATAGCCAAAGGCTGAACACTGGGAAAGTTACTGCCTTCACTAACTTCAAAGGCAAAAAGCAAAACTTGCAAATTATTTTATCCCCTTTTAAAGTCACCATTGGTGTGACCAGTCACAGTCAGCTCTCTTCTGCTAAACTACAGGAAGCCCTACGTGCATCCAGTTATCAAAACCAGGAACAGTTCCTCTGTCAGGATTAAAGCTCCTTTGCAGATCAACAGAGAAAAGCCTAGCAGGTCAAGTCATGCCCAAACACAACTATTTCTGGAAGATACAGACATTCAGCATGCATATGGATAGACCTATGCAATAGTACTCATGTATCAACAGTCTATTTGATGGTTTTGAGTTAAAAGCACAAATATACCACCGACTCTTCTACCTTTGAACATCAGAATACCTTCCATATGCATTTGGTATATATGGCTACTTTTGCAGTACACAAAACCTACCAAAGAGGCCTAAGCAGGTGTAGGAGAAAAACCCAAACATTACAGGGAAGGAGGTGATTGTGGTTTTTTTGCTTTAGACAGTGTAAGAATAAGACATACTCAATACATTAAAAACTACCTGTCAAACTCATGAAGTGTTCAGGAAAACACTCATGGAAAAAAAATTGTTTTTAACACAGTAAAGTTATGCTATGGACCTGCAGCTGTAACAACTCCTCTTCAGTGGTACCTAATGCAATTTAACTTAGAACTCCCATATGCAAAAAAAACCAAACCAAACAAACAAAACAAAAAAAACCCCTACAAAACAAAAAAAAAAAAACCACAAATGCTGGCACTACAGATTAAGAAAAACCTGGCATTAGACTGCTGATCCCAGAGATCTGTTTTGCTTACCATTCACAGACATGACATACTTGTGTCATACATTTTTCCTCAAACTTTTGCCATGGAAGTATAGGATGTACAGCTGTTACACAACAGAACTGAATTCAGTGAGGCCCAGCAAAGGCCATCTTAAAGCTTAACCACATAAACGCAACCAAGTATCTCTGAATCCCAAAACACTACAATGAAGCAAGAAGTTCAACTAAACTTCCACTAATAACTTTGCGTAAGACAAAAGAATAGGACAACAGAAAAATATATGGGGGCTCAGTGTAAAAGATAAAAATCCAGCATGAGCAGATTTTAGCAACAAAGCAACAGCGCAGGATAAAATCACAAAGAGCAAGCACGAGGTCTCTACAAAGGAGCTCCACATACAGTAAGGAGCTCAAATGCAAGGGACAGTAACAGGCACTGCTGCTCACGTGTTCCAAGCTTACCCTCTCCATTTCACTACACCAGTGTCAGACAAGAGTCTGCAAAGTTTTAGTCCACATTATGAAAACACAGAGAGATATAAAAATCTCACTGGGTAACCTCAAGAGTAAAGCTACCTTTCTGTAAGCTCACCTGTCACGGACACACTTAGCACACATGGAACCACCATAGGCCCTGCTAACGTGCTTCTTGGTTTTGGACAGCCTCATGAGAACTTTGGGGCGCACAGCACGAACCTACACAAACCAAAAATGAGAAGTGTATTGTTGGACAGTGATTTTGGATAACAGCCATATAAAAAACAACATCACTTTCGTAGTTCAAAAAAAAGCAGCAACATCTGAATTTGACTATTCAAGACACTAAAAACTGAAGTCACAGCTCTTTGTGTGTGCCACCTTCAGCACTCCTAAGATGGTCTTCTCATTCTACCACTGGGGTTCACCAACAGGTTCTTAAAAAAAATGTTTATGAAAAAGACTGTTTGCCCAAGGGTAGGAAACGCTCAGAGTGACCTTACTCAAGCATTCGCAACTGTTAAAAGCAATGATGTCACATAAATCAAGAAAACATTCTGAAGAAAAATATCACATTAAAAACATTAATTCCTGAAAGTTTTCTAAAACTTTGCTTACGCTTTTTTTCTGCAACTCTAATAGGTCCAATTTATACTTTTAAATCTGCTACAGAATCACCTTGTCTAGCTTTAAAAATTTCAGAGAGTTTACATCTTATAAACCAAGGGGATTCAAATGTAACAGTAATGAAAATCTCAAGCATTAAAAAAGCAGTTACTGTTTGAGCTCCCAAAATTTATTTTACCAGTTAAACAACACTCAAATAAAAATATTTTAAAGAAGTTATTCCAACAAGAATTTGTCAATAAACACGCATATCATACAACATGAAAAGGCTCTTTGTACTGAAAAAACACTGCTATGGAGAAACACCCTTAGGCCAGCCAGGCTCATACTTACACCACGAAGTCTTCCTGGGCATATCCCACATGCTGACTTGGGTGCCTTCCCCACTTTCTTGGTGTAAAGGTAAACAATCCTGTTCCCGGGTGTTCGGGACCTAAGCGCAGCAGAAAAACAGTTAATGTCACAACCACAACTTAACTGTCACCTTTTTAAAATGCAAGTTTGCTCAGCAGCTGGTCTTACTCACAGTCTGGTCTTGTTGGAAGCTGTGTTGTAGGACAACCTACGGCGGTAGGTCAGGCGCTGAACCATTTTTTACACCTAAAGAAGTAAAAAACAAGGCAGCACTAGTTTAAGGGCTTGGAACATGGAAGTTCACATCTCCCAGCACCACCTGTACTGAACCACTGCACCAGGTCTAAACCAGCAGCTGCCCATTCTGTATTAGCAGAATTAAGGCATTTCCTCAGTAATGATAGTGAACCAAAGAAACCAATTAAAAAACCCACAAAACATGTGACAGCGACTACGATTTGATTTGCAATAAAGACCCATCTGAAACTGAATAGCCTGGTCGTGCCCATACAATGGCATGCTCCCCTAGGAAACTGCTTAAAGTTTTAGCAGCTCCAGATTTTATAATCCACATAAGCTTCGGATTTTATAATCTTATTGCTTCTACAAGAGCTCATCAACAAAAAGGCACATTGTGTTATTTGAAAAGGCTCTTTGTACTGACAAAAACACTGCTGTAGAGAAACACCCTTATCCCAGTCGGGCTCTTACACGACGCGAATAATTTTATAATAAGCTACGTATTTTATAACCAACATAAGCTGCACCGCCAGGGCTGCAAATCGAGCTGCAGCAAGCTGTATATCTTCCTAACTCATCCGAGATCAAGCTGTGTCAGTCACAGCCCGGGCACAGCCCGGAGCCGCTCGCTGGGGCCCGGCAGACACGGGCCCTTCTCGGGAGCCCCGACACAGGCCCGGCCCCTTCGTAGGACAGCTCTGTCCCACGGCCAGCCCAACGGCGGCCAGCAGCGCCACGGCCGGTCCCTCCGCAGAGCCCCCCGGGCGCTCTGCCCGCTCTGCCCGCCCGCCGTGCCGCGGATGGGCGCGGATGCGGACACACAGCCCTCCGCCGCCCGCCGCCATACCTGGCGCCGCCGGACCCGGAAGAGGAAGCGGAAACGCGCGGGTCAACATTGAAATAGTGGCGCGCTGGAACCCGGAAAGGGATAGCGGCGCCTGCGCACCGTGACGCGTCTCCTGGGCATAGTGGCGTGCGGGCGCCGCCATGCTGTACGGAAGAGGAGGCGCAAGGGTGGCGCCATGTTGTACGGCTGAAGTGGGGCGGGGCGCCGCTCGGCGGCAGGACCGGGAGCGGCGGGAGTGACAGGGGCCATGGAAGCGATGGGGGAGATGGGGGTGATAGGGACCATGGAAGAGATGGGGGAGATGGGGGTGATAGGGACCATGGAAGCGATGGGGGTGATAGGGACCATGGAAGAGATGGGGGAGAGGGGAGCGATAGGGGCCATGGAAGCGATGGGGGAGATGGGGGCCATAGGGACCATGGAAGCGATGGGGACGACGAGTCACGGTGAAGCACAAAAGAGTCCTGTCTGCTGCAGAGGCTCTGCTTTTCCCAGGGTTGTTCTGCACAGGCTTTCCCCCGCCACCACTTCCCCCCTGCCCCCTTCCATTTTATTTATTGTGTGTTCTACCGAAAAAACTATTTTTCTGAAACATGGGGTTGTCTCCTCAGAAAGAACATTTTGTGCTTCATTGTGGTAGATACCTACTGTGGGCCCAGAAGCTGTTTCTCAGGCTGCTGGTCGAAGCTCTGAATTGCGAGTCATTCATAGACACTTTTCCGTGCCAAACCAGCAGGTAACACACCTGGAAGCGGTGTGTCTTGCACAGAACTCCCACAGGGAAGAGCTGGCCTTCTGCCAGAATGAATGCCCTCATGCCCTGCCTGGAGCACCACAGGGCCGTCCGTCCCTGCCGTGCTCCATTCCCCTCGAGAGGCCCTCGCTCCTGCCCAGGCACTGCACCACACTGATCCCGAAACTGGGCCTTGTGGAGAGCCACATAATACTCACATTTGCCTCACAGCTCCTCACTGTGCCAGCAGCTGCGCTGGCAGCCTTGGATGGAAAAGCCTCGTGCCTGTTTACCAAGACATGCACGCACTGTCTCATGTGCTCTGGGGCAGGTGCTCAAGCAGGAGCAAGGAGGTATAAAACTTTGTCTGTTGGTCAGGCCAAAGGTCCACCTGACAGAAAATCCTATTTCCAGGCCACGGGTACCTAGAAAAATCATAGAGGAAACAGGACACAGCTAGCTGATCTTTCCCTTAATACACCCTTCCCATGTCCAGCATCATACAAGTTTCCTGATGTGAGTCATGTTTTCTGACTTTTGAGATTAGCTCGGTTGGTTAGAGCATGGTGCTAAATAACACCAAGGTTGCGGGGTTGATCTCTCTGGGGGCCATTCATTTAACAGCTGGATTCAATGATCCTTGTGGGTCCCTTCCAACTCAGAATATTCTGTGAAATCTATTTAATAGCCTCTGACAGAAAAGAAAAGAAATAGCAAGAGTTAAGGGAGTATAGGATGGATTGTCAGCAGCCAGAAACACCATTCCAGTGGTGCCGCATCTGTCATTATTAAAATACAGATGCACAAAAAGTACCCCAAGCAGCCCCTTGCATTGGCATTAAGAACCATGTTTATGGGAAGAAAAGACAGAACGCCCACTGGACTACACTTCTCTCAGATGTTTGTTTCAGCTCACATCCCAAGCATGCAGGTCCCTGGCAAGCTGAGGAGCAAAGCTGGCCTCTGTGCTCTGGTATTAGCATCTGGCCTCTGCTACCCGTTTGTGACTTCCCCAATGGATCTTGATCCCATGCCACCTCTTGGCACAGAGACATCAAAGACCAAGACGTTTCCATCACTTCTGCTCCCTAGCTTTTGCTGGTGCTGCTGGTGGTGGTCCCACTGCAGCACAAAGTCCATGCCCTCCTCCTCACTGTGCATGTGAATGTATTGTGGCTGCTGCTCCAGCTGCTATTGACTCGCACGGTCAAGATCTTCATACGGCATCAGTAGGAAATCACCATCTGTAAGGAGGATGGGGTTGGGCCCACCATCTGTGAGCCCTGAAACGCTCCATTGCTCCACTGACCTGAGCCATGTTCTACAATGACAACCAGGGACCCACACGTTAAATATGTAGGGTGCTGCTGTTGCCATCATTAGCGGCTTCAGCTTTGCTTTTAGAGAGTGGTGGGTGCTCAGAAAGCTTTGATGTGTCCTCCTGGTCTTATTTATGGGTTTGGAACTCACAGTTCATTGTACTGCAGCCTCCTTGTTTTCAATCTATAATTATTATTTTGGTTAATTATTGACTCTTTTTAAGTGCAAATTATGAACACCAAGATTTTTTTCTTTTTCATGAAAGAAGTGAAGATATGTATGAACTAGATTTTAGGGTATATTTAAAATAGGAGCATATTTCAGATGACAAGTGAATTTCAGAGCAATTAGAGTATTTAATATGAACTTTCTAGGCCCAGAACCCTGAGGGGAATAGGAAAGCCAATTAAATTAGATTAAATAATCATGCCTAAATATGAAAGTGTAACAGAATCCAATTGTTAAAGAACAACACTATTAAATTATGATAGAATAGTTTAGATGCTGTCAGTGCAACAGGTAACTATTTTTTATTGAACAACAGTATCCATATTTTGTTTTGAACTTACTCTATTTTGGGCTTTAAACTTGACTAGTGAAAATTTTAGAAGCTGTCAATTAAATTCCAGCAGTTTGCTTTTGCTGCTGCACTGACCCAGCTTTTCAAGTGTTTTCAGTTCATTTTGTAAGAGGAACAGGGCTATCAGGTGAACAGCTCGTCAGAGCATCTAGAAATGTTAGCTTAATGACAACTGGTTTAATGCTATCTAATGTGGGGATAAGATTTTCAACAGAAGCTCACTAAGCCTGTTTTGTACAGATTAGTCCTAGTCAAGTGATTCTCCCATGTTCTTTGCTACTCCTACCTCTTCACAGGAGCAAACTATCTCTTTTGGGAGCAGTTATTTTCCAACATGTCTCATTAACTCTTTCTGCATTTCTTTCTTTCCTTGCATGTAACAAAGGGGAAGGGTTAGCAAATGTGCAATACAACAACATGGAAAAGGAACAGTGGCATACTATAAAATCCATTTTTCCCCTTCTAGGATGACAGTGGAAGCATAGGGCCTGAGGATGTGGGCCTTTTTTGTTAAGAAAACTGGAGGTTGGTTTCCAGGGTGTACTTGCTTATTGGCAGTGCAAAATTGGAAACTTCTTTTCCACCAAATATGATTAGAAAGATAATAATCTCTGATGGCAGTTTGGTAATGTATCACATTTTGCACCAGCCAGCAAATTGTCACTTTTTTTTTTTTAACCAGAAGAGTGCTCTGTTCACAGTTTAAGACCAATTCTTATTATGTTGACCATCCTTGCTTTCTTTTCCACACCGTTCTCTCCTTATCTCTCTTTTCTCTTTTTTTTTTAATCTATGTGCATGACCATTTGCTTGGTTGCTTGGAAAATTCCAACAGAGTAAGAGTTCCCAAATGCATAAGGCTCAATAAGCCCGTCAGGATCCCCTTTAGTTTCCTCGGCCTTCTGTACCACTTCTAGATTACTGGTAGATTCCAGGAATTTACTAGGCCTCAGGAAAACTCCATCAACTTCTCTTCATGGGTCGTTCTAGGGCTTTTCTTCATCATAAGCTTCTCATTTAAAAAATGAGAGATGTTTTCACTCATATTCACTTGCTGTCATACCAACCTAGACTGGCAAATTCTAAAAGGCGTAGAAAGGAAAGCAAGACTGTGTGCAAGCACATACTGGGTAATGCAGAGAGGAAAAAAAGTGATGGCTGAAGGACATGCTGCTCCTGTTAAGCTGCAGCCACAGTACCATTTCTGTGAACAGTGTATGGATATGTGTTCTAGAAATGTCTTACTGAAATCAAAATCCAGCCTCAGGTCCTGTTTGGGTACAATCAACAGGACTAGGTCTGTAAATGTGGAAAGGAAACAAGAAACCTTGGGAAAGTACTAGCAACTGCTGGAAAGGGGAGAAAGAAGAGGCCCCATGGGCCAGTGTCTCCCCACAACTAATTTTTCTTAAGAATTCCATTCCCTCTCTTTGTTGACTATGTGGCATGTGTCATAATCTGATTATATTAATTTCTATCAACATAACCTTCCACAACACAGACCTGTGCAAATTGTGTTAGGAGAAACTGTAGTTCATTTCCATTTCAGTGGAGCTTGTTAAACAAGCAAAATTATTTTGTAGCAAAGGGAAAAACAATTTAGTGGAATGCACTCCTAGCATAGGAAGTACATAATATCGTATTTGGGTTGAAACTTTTTCTGTCAGAAATGTCATAACCCCGTAAGAAAGAGAAAATCCCGTTATTTTAATTTACATCTAGCCATGAGATAAGTAAAGTTATCATTGAAATTCTAATTAAATAGGATGATTGACTAAGGTAGGACATCAAAGAAGAGGAGTGAATATGATAAGTCAAAGTCTTATTAATTAGTCCGCGTGGAAGAAATTCCAGGGACGTCAAGCTGAGGCTGCTGCAAGGAGAAAAAAAGCAGACAAGAAAATGTGTGTTTCTTTGAAGTTAGGAACTGAGATAGTGATGGAGGTAATTGTGTCTGACTGGATCCAGTAATGAAGAGCCGTAAATCAGACCTAGGAATCGGAGGAAAGATTCTAGTAACGAATGTGGCTGCCCCCCTGCTGCGAAGAAACAGAATGCAGAGCTGACTAATTGACCCAGTCTATCTCCCAGTAGCTCTCTGTTATTATTTATTAATTTTTAATTTCTGAATTATTTACGTTCTGGGAAATTATTTTTGACAGCCTGTTAGGCGTGCCAAAGTTAATGGAGGATGAAAGGACCGGTACTAGAATTAGCAGGGATGTAGTCACAGGCTACTGAATTTAATGATTTTGGAAGGGAAAATTGATTTCACACAGCGTGTCACTTTATACTACTTTAGGGATACACCAGCTATTTGATTAATTGAGGAATAACCAACTCAAAGTATATTTGAAGTGTAAATGAATCACAGTGCTCAGCTGTTTATTTTTCCCCTTTTCTGATGAGAACACTGAGTTTGCTTAAAGTTGCTGATTAAAACCAATACAGGTAGGCCACATACTCACACCTGCTTATTTTCTCCTGACTTAAAAAAAAAAAAATCACCATCTGGATGAGACATGCAGTCCTCTATCTCATTTGGGATAGAGTTCATCCTTCCTATACAACACCTAGTTAAACAGGCTTTGTGTGCACTGCCCCTCCCCCTGTGGAAAGTGCTTGAGATGGATCAGGGCACTGAGCCCATGGGCAGAACATGCAGCTGAGATGGGAATTCTACATGGTGACAGCTCATGTTTGTTTTTCATCAATCCCTGAGCCTAACCTACAACATCTTCTGTGTTGGTTCTCCTGGTGCAGTGGTGATAAGTTGATCCACCCATCTACCATGCAGAGCAATGAAAGAATAAAGGGACTCTGCACAGCTCTTCCAGGCTGTGAAAACTGTATTTTCTCTTCAGTGCCAAATGAAGCTAAATCCTGTCTGCAGCTCACATCTAAGCCTTCTGACTATCCAGGACATGGAGGCAATCCTTTCCCTGCATTGTGTGTAATGCTGCAGGCATCTCGCATCTCCAGGAAGCCCTGTGATAGAAACATCTCCGGAGCTGCTTGGGATCATCACCTCACTGCTCCTTTCCCCAACAGCAGCCACCCAAGGCAAGGGATATGGCTGCATTTCTTCTGCCTTGCAGGGAGGATTGCCCTGCACCCAGGGGCAAAAGGGCAAAGCACTCTCACTGACATGGCTTCCTATGGCAGCTTTGGGTATATCACTTAATTAAGGGCAGAATAATCAGCAGCGTGGGTGCTTATGGTGGTTACTGTGATTTTGTGCGTCTTTAATGTAATGTCTTCAGGTGTCTTCTTCTTTAATGTAATATCTCAGGTCTTTCCCTGAGCATGTCAGGAGCACTAGGTGCTCTTACGGCAACAAGGAACATTTCTTTGTGATGTTTTACTGAGGCAAAAATGCAGGAGTAGCCTGTTTTTTTCATTTACCTTTTGGATTATATCAGTGGCAATTAGCTATTCAAGGAGGATCAGCTACATCAGGGTATTAAAGGAGGTGTGTGACCTGTGGCCTCTTCTCCACTCCAGGGATTGGTACTTTATCAATTGTTTCAGCATGTGCTGGTTTGGCTCCTAAATGAAAAGCCTGGAGCAAAGACTTTTTTTCTGGGTCTTCTGAATCTGTGAGAGATCTTTGGGTTTTGGTTTTTTTTGTGATTGTTATTAGAACTTTCTGAAGAAGAAATGCTGTACAAAATGTTGATATATGATTGTTGATATATGCACTTTTTGTTTGTAATAAAATTGTATCACTGAAGTTGCACTCACTGCCATGAAATTTGAAGAGTTCAATTCAGCAACAGCAGAAGCGAGTGCCCCAAACTGCATAGAAAATGTTTTAGATCTTTGGATGATGGCTTAAGGAACAGCAAGTTGTCTCAGTTGTTACAGAACAATTAGGCAATTTATGCTACTTGAAGATCTGCTTTACAGTTTTAAAATAGTCAATGGAAAAACAAATACCTTCTATAGTACATGTAGAAATTAACCCTAAAATATTTACATTCAACGAATGCAACATAATGTTTGTATGATGATGATTTAGCGTGCTCTACTGTTCTGCAGTGGAATGAATCTATCACAGGACTGACTTCTCCCTATTTCAATATTAAAACAAAAGGGATATGCTTGCAGTGCAGCACCCTGGGAATTCAGCTCAGAAGTCCAATTAACAACAACTAATTCCCCATACTGCTTACTTACCCCTAAGAGTTGGCTAGATATAATAAGTCATGCATTTTGCATTTAAGCTTTTAATGCCCAGAGGATAACAAAAATCTATTCTGATCACTTTTTATTTTCATCATATGAAGAGAGAAGAAAACTCCTTCCCCCTTCAGTTAAGTATATCCATATCTCAGTGCTAACTCTAGGAATGAGCTGCCTCATGTCTTTTCCCCATGTCTCCTTACCCTATTCTCCATAAGTGCCTTAATTCTTCAAGAAGACATGAAGGTAACAATCCCTTTGGATTTGTTTTCTGCATAGATAACTACATGTAAAATTATTCACCTTCAAACAATGATCTACTGCTCTTTCACTGGGCCAAGTTTCCTTCCCTTTAGATTGTCACACTGTATTGTATGCAGTGTACACTCCCCTCACACTGGTTTTCACTAGAGAAGCTATGAAGGTACTGCCCAGCTGTGAAGGTATTTTAAAAGCTAAAAGTGTAACATACTGTAAATGGTAATGACCATGCTATAACATGCTAAGGATTAGGCAAATACTTCCAATAATTGGAATGATCCTGTGCAACTCAATTTTGCTTACAATATAAATCAGCCTGAACCAAATTCTCCAAAGGTAAAAGTCCAGCATCTTACTACACACTTTAAATGCAAAAGGGAGAGAAGCAGAGAGGGGGAGAAAGAGAGAGAAAGCGAGCACATATGTGCACATGAGGCTTTGGATATTCCTTGCTAGGTACAACCTAAACTATACATTAATAATTAGACACATTAAAATATCAAAAAATCTGTCCAGATACACTATTATTGGTGTTCAGCAGAAAACAATTCATGCCTAGAGGTACCTATATACATCTGCATTTATGAAGTTTTACAACAAAGAAAAAACACAACATCACCTTGGTTGAAGGGAATTTGGAAGAAAAATTAAATGGTTTGAGAAGCAAACAATGGAGCAATATAAAACATAAAGCATATCACGCTGCTTGACAGCAACACAAAATGTGACACTGTGCTGACAGAAATGCCTGAATCAATGTTAGGTAGCCATGCCTACAGAGCAGCAGGTTACTGTACAGAAAGCTGCCTACAAAATATTTCTGCAACACTGTACTGTGCTGTGCATGGCAAAAAACCCAGAAGGTGTTATTTTTTTCATGAAGCTGTGATGAACTTGGCTTATGCTTGGGATCAGACTGGCTGCTGCTTACAGGGGATTCCAAGTTGCCTATTTGCAAATTCAAGGCCAAATTTTCAGAGGGGCTCACAGCCAGGTTTTCAAGTGCTTGGGTGCCAAGCTGTAAGCCTGACTTCTCACAGATCCAGAAATCAAAATGACTGAATGGGAACCAAGCTCTTATGAACATCCCAGACTAATTGGCTGATTCCTCTCTCAGCAGATATGCCTGTGACAGAAGCTGAAACAGCTGAATGCAGCATCTCTGACATAGTCAGATGGGAATTTTAGTACCTGTCTGCACAGAGATGGCAGGTGCAAGAAGGGGCCTGCTCCAAACTTTTGAAGAAAAGTGTTGGCTGCATCTCATTCTTGAGCAGATTTTCGGATTGCTCTGCACCCTCTTCCCTGTGAGCAGCAAAAAGAGCAATAGTCTGACAGTCTGCTCCTGAAATAGGGCTCTGTGGAGAGCAACACAATATCCCCAATTGTGTAACACCCCATGGTCAAACTTCCTTCTCACTGGGAAGCAGAAGACAGCAGCACTAATGATTTTCTCCCTTCTAAAGCCACTAGATTTTCAGTGCTTTGAGGAGATTGAAGACAAGCATTAAATTTTGATTAAAGAGACACTGCCAACTTACATTAAGCTTAAAATTTAGGGTTTGCAGCAGGCAGGCGTAGGTGGATGGGAACTTGCACTTTGGGCGTAAATATTTCTTTTCAGCAGGGCGAAGACCTTACCTGCTGACAACAGAAAGCATCAAAAATTAACTTGAATAGAAAAGTAACAAGGCCCACTCTAGTTTTGCTGCTGAGGGAGAAAGAATGGAGATGGGGAGATACCATGTAACTTCCCAAATGTATTAAAGCTCTTCGGTTAAATTTGGTGTGTGAAAAGCTGTGTTTGTTTGTTTGTTGCTTAATGTGGTTTTCATGGCGATAAAAAGCCACACTAAAGTCCTATTTGAAAGAATTGTCAAGGGAGTAGAGTGAAAGGAAGAGTTACTGCAGGCAAGCTGGCACAGAGACTAAATGCCTTTCACCTGCTTTTAGTTTACCCTGAATACTTATAGATGGTGAAGCTATCTTGTATTTAATGTATAGTTCACTGCAGCTGATGAGAGGGTAGCTAATTACTTTCAACAATCAGAGAGATTCCCTGCAAATCATTTTGCCTGTGATGGGAGCCAAATCTGAACCAAGTTTTCAAAGGGAAGAGCCTAAGAGACAGCAACTCACTGTAGTTTTAATGTACGCTAGCCCTATAGAAAGAATATTACCCAGAAATACTCAGAGCAATGATGGGAATGTGAATCCAGACCTTCATTTGATAAAAACCAGCTCCCTGAACAGAGCTATGCTGATTTATAATAGCCAAAGGTCTGACCCCACATCCCAACAAGAATTAGCTGCATCCACAGAAACCTTCTGCAGTAAAGATGTACCTCTGTTTGGTCTTGTCTCAATCAAAAGCTGGTTTTCTTCTGCAGATTTCTCTGTTGCCCTTGCAATATTCATTTGAACAAGCCTTTCAAAGGAACAAGCCAAATAAATCAAAGTGAAAAACAACAATGTCCCTGATTTTCTTTTTGTTCTTCATAGAGCACAAAACCCCAAAGCAGACCTCAGGTAACCAGCCTTGTGGCTTCAGATACATTTTGAGTGCAATGATAATACCCCCTCCCAGGGTCCATGCAGCAGGGGAGAGGTGTTTCTCAAAGCATGGCATGAAGTATATAGGATATGCAACAGGAAGGATGAAATAAGGCCACGCTACTGCTCTGGAGATGGTAGAGTGCTGAAAAGTGCTGGAACACAAATTGAAAACTACTTGTTAAACAAGGTTAATTTGTTCTCCTTCCAGAGTATAAAATGGCTTCAAACACTTCTAAACTAGGTCATTTGACTGCTCAAGAAATACATGGTGCTAGGCTGTCTTTAGCAACAAGTTTATTGGAGAGTTTGATTGCATCCCAAAAGCATGCTAGATATTTCTGACCATATCAAAGAAAACTCAACTATGTTATCAAGGCACACTAATGAGGTGGTTTGTTTAATTGAAATACTTTAAGTTTCCATGTAGTACAGCATGAAAAAATCATTATTTTCATTAGATGAGGTACTCGTTAGCTGAAAATCTAAGTTACAAAATATCACAGTGTGAGATAATAAATACATTGTAAAATGCATTAAATCCAGGTTATTAAAAGGAAGTTCTATTTTAAAATATAGAGCCATGTAGCTTGGGTATACTTCCTTGGGTTAGAAATAAGGTTTGGTTCTTTGAAAAATACATCCCAACCCAAAAGACATCCCCATGCTCTCACTGAAATCACGGTCAGAGCTCTGACCCATTATAGCCTGGCTAAATTACTTGATTATTCTGTAGTAATGGAGTTTGTGTGTGGCAGCTAGAAGTTCTGAGACTCATCTAAAGACCCAAATTTTGACCTTGAATTCATCACTGCTTCGTTTGATGCAATCATCAACAGCAAGTGAAGAAGCACTTTATAGCTTGCATGTTCAGGGGCAAATGTTTATTAAAAATGTAAGACATGGAGAATTTGTGAACTTTATGTAAAAAAATGCATCTTCATGGGATATCTCACATATGTTTGGTAAGCAGAAATTTAAGAACTGTACTGATCTCCTCAAGAGGATGCAACTTCAGTCCATGATGAGATTGGGTGAAAAGGGGAAAATGGATGGAAGGGATCTCTGGAGCCCATTTAGTCCAACCCCTCTGCTCAAAGCAGGCTCAGCTGGAACACCTTGCACAGAACTGTGTTGAATTGGGTTTGGAATACCTCCAGGGATGGTGACTCCACAACCTTTCTGAGAAATCTGTTCCAGTGATTGACCACCTTCACAGTAAATGCATTTTATCTTAAGTTGGATTTCCTGTATTTCGGTACTTCTTGTATTTCTGGTCCTGTGTTATTTGCTCTCCCTTGCTGAGTATATATACAGATTGGTAAAATCCTGTTAAACCTTCTCTTCTCGAGGCTAAACAGGCTCAGTGTCCTAATCTGCATACTGAGAGTACTTCCTCACTAGCATTTAAACATTGATCTGAGATGAGGAGGAAATTGTATTTTGGTTACCAATTCACAGATGGGTTTGGTCCATATGAAAAAAACCCCACTAAAGTAAGACTAGTTCAACTATTGTTTTATATGGTCTTACAACAGGGCCAAGTTTTATCCTTCGTCCCTACACACCCCACACCACCCTCCATCTTTTCTGTGTCTTAGGTTAATGAGGGTATTTTGACCTCAATTCTCATAGCAATGGTTCTTTCCTAACTTATTCCTATACATACGCCAAGGGATCTTCTGTCTTATCTCACTTGTGCTATTTCTGTCTCTCCACCCCCTGTGGAGGCATTAGTCCACCAGCACTGTAAAAGTGCCCTTACAGCATTACCATGTCACTAATCTAGCCAGCACAGGTCACCACAGTTGTGTAGAGAGAGCCACAAGGTTTAGAAGCCACATCTTAATTCCCGAGAAGTCCTGGGCATGCATTCATGTCTCCTCCACATGTTGGCAGCCAGGGATGTTGATGCATCTTCATAGCTATTGCTCTCTCTGTCAGCTAGAGTCAAGCCAGTAACACTGAAGGGTGCCACCAAGAGCACACAGACATTGAGGAGATACAGCAGCAGTGCTGAAAGATCTCCTCAGCCAACAAGCCAGCCAGTGATTCAGGAGAGCATAAGGATTACAGATGGTACAATATTCTCACAACTGGCCAAATTTGGAGCCTAAGCAATACTTATATGGAGATGAGCATACTTTAAAGGCTGCCAATGTGACAGCAGAGAGGGCCAATATTTCAGCTTGCCCAGGAATGGGCATGCTGCCCTCACATAGCCACCTGCTGAGATCATTCACGCCAGGAATGTAAGTAATCCTGGTAAGGCAGGTGCCTGGGGGGATCAAGTCCTTAGTCAAAACAAAAAAACCCAAAAACAAACAAACAACCAAAAAAGGCAAAATCCCAAGCACAGGCCACCTTCATACACCTGGCAAGAGCCTCTCTGCAGTCTGCCTGCAGATGGTAAACTCTGGAGGCTGGAGTGCAAGGGATGAGAGCTGCACCCCGTGCTGCTGCCTCTTCACTCAGTTATGAAAACAGACTTTTCTTCTTTCACAAACTTGTACATGTTTGAGTTATCTCTTGCTCCTCTCATTTTCTGTGGGTTTTGTTAAACATGTTTAGAAGCCTTTCTTTTTTTTTCCTATTGGGGCCAACAGGGATGTGGCTTGAAGAGTAGTACAACTGTTAGCTTTCTTTAATAGGGCTTTTCTTATTCTATTTAAGTAGAATAAAGAAGCTTCATTTGTTAGCTCAAAAAAATAAAGACTTTAATTCTTGATCATTGCTCCCAAGAGAACCCAGTTGGAATTCTCTCATCATGACTGATCAAGTCTGAACTTTTTTTGTTTGCTATTCAATTTCATTTGCTTTCATCATTTTAAAGCACTAACAGGCTTTCAGCTGTGCTGAAACATAGGATGGGGCTTTAACGACGTTGTACGAAGTCCCTGTAGCAATGGAAAACTGCTACATAGATTTAGCCATGTACTCTCTCTTTCATAAAACCTGCATTTACGTTATATGAAAATTAATCTGCTGACTAGTTTAGTCATAATAACAAATACTCCATTTGGCTCATCATATTATTTATATGCTGTAGGGAGACTCTTAGTCAATTTCTCTGCTTTCAGACGAGAGATATTTTATCTCAGACCAGTGTAAAAGTCTTTCTGATTACGAAGCTGTAGAACACCTTTTGGATCAACGGCCAAAATAATATCCATGGAATGTTTCTTATGCTATGGATAAACATGTTCTGATGTTTTATAAATGGCTTTTTTTTTTCCTTAAGAGATTCCAAGATGAGTTTGCAAGGAAGATGAGCATAGAGAGCAAGTCTGCAAAGCAGTTTTCCAGTTAACATACAGTCCATCCATGTCCCCTCTCTGATTGTTTCTGCCTACTGTTTCCTAACTGAGGAGATGTCAAATTGGTTTTTGCAAAAAATCTTTCCTAAATCTCCTCTGTGAGTGCTCCTTGAGGGTGGATGTTACCAAAGCTCTTAGCCCTTGTATACAGAGAAAGCTGTTATGATGAATTGATCAAGTGTGAGCCACTGTTGGACTAGTAAGAACAATGCAAAGCCTATCTATGAGTTATCATTTTTATTCTTCAGGGTCCTTGTAATTTTATGCATGGGCAAATCCCCAGTTTCCAGAGAGGGTCTGGGTAAGGCAGAAAGGTCTTGAAGTACTCTGTCTGCTCAATCTCTGCTGCTTTTCATCTTAGTTTTTGTGCTCAGGGTGCTCATCTGTGTTTCTAGGTGTCTCCCAGGTGCTTCATGGCTTACATGCCTGAAGGAAGTCATCAGCATCAGTTTTGGGGCCATTGAAGACGTTTACCTGGCAGAAAAAATACAAAATGCATGTTCCTTCAACCACAGCTGGCAGAGAGGACACTCTGCCGATGACTTGAAGGCAGGAGTGTACCCAGCAGATAGCCCTTTGCCAAAGAGAAAAGCAGCACACTGCTCCTTCTAGGGAGGAGTGGCACATAGTTCCATCTCAATCCAGTAGGTATCACTCAAATGCCCCAGATTTTCAGTGCTCAAAGTCTGCAGCCAGCTTGTGGTTTCTCCCTGGAGGGCTGGACTGTGGGAAGAGAGCTCCCTGCACCTTGCCAGTGCATGGGAACAGCTGCAATTTGAAACATATAAATACTGTTTTACCTCAAGCAGTTTCCAATTAATGTGCAGATGGAAACCACATAGATAGTCTGTGGGAGAGAATCCTTGCTTGGCAAAAGATGGATTATTGCTTTTATGAAGTGCCATAAGAGCTCTAGGAGCAGAGTGCTTTGTTTTTTAAGATCCCAGCTCCCCATTCAGGCAGCTCAGATTTATACTGAAGGCCTAATATTGCTGGAATGTAAACCCGTCATTTCATGGGTCTGGGATGCAGAAGATAGTCAAGAAAATACAACTCCTGTAAGAATTACACCATTTTGTATACAAGGGAGATAAAAGTAAATTATGCTGAGGGGAAACCTGTCACAGTTTAGTTGTCACTGAAAGAAGAGAATGTAGAAACATCAGTGGGCACCTACTAAAATAGTGGGGAAATGAAAGGCCAGAGAAATGCACCTTCTCCCACTCTTATTTGGAATCAGCATCCAGAAAAGGTGGCATTTTCTTGAAAATTCTCCTTCAAATCCTCACAGCTTTTTCCAGAACACTTAATTTTTCAGCCTTAAATTCCACAATCAAGATGTTACAGCAAGACACTTTCACCTCAAAAAATGTTAGGTCATGTGGTTTACCAGTGTGAATCCCCTGCCATGCCTTATGTAGCTGAAAGTGCTACACTCCTCTGAATACCAAAATTTTTAGTTTGAAAGGAAAAGAAGAGAGTGGAGGATCCTAGTTTTAGGCAGCTAAACACTTGAGACTTGATTTTTTTTTCTCAAAATTCCCTGTATGTGAAAAAATCCCAAATTTAATCTTTATTTGTCCATTATGATTTTTGAGACAGTTACCTGCATGTAAGTAATTTGTAAACAACTACTTGTAAAGCCTTTAGAGCTCTTCAGATGGTAAAGTGGTAGAAAAATACAGGACATGATAGCCTTTTCTATCTTCTTTCTATTAGCATCACTATAACACATTTTGTTCTTCTACATTTTTCCACAAATATTGCCAAAGAAAGAATGCTAATGCCAAGGAGTCACATTGCCAGAGACTGTTTTTAAAGTCAAGAGGCAGATTTTCTTCTGAGTTCTTTTTCTGTTAGGTACATACATTGCCATTCTAGTTTCCAAGCATGACTAGTATGGCTAATTACTCTTTCATCCACTGACATTTTTGCCGATTAGGTCAGGGTGAAAGTAAAGGGCCTTTGCCATAATGTATGTGGAACACATTGTATCTGGAAGGTTCAAGCAGCTTCTACCTGGCATCATCATGTCCCAGGTGAACTATTTTGGATTCTCATAATAGGTTAGTTAATTATTGGGTTATTAATATAACAGATTCCCCATAAGTATATCCAAGGAATGAATGGTTAATCCATGGGGATTGAATGATTAATTAATTACAATTTTGCCTTCATGCATGGAACCTGCAAATAATGAATCAACAAATATGTCAAAAAGCACACTGATAAACTTGTTTTGTAATGAACATATGTGCTTTAAAAAGCTATGATTTTTTTCTGTGGAGATAAAACTCTATGATGAATTTTGTTGTGAATAACTGTGGTTTAGATTTTTTTCTGCAGATGGATCCATCCTCAATAGAGGGCAGTAGAGGATGAAAATGTAACTGTTGGTCTATTCACTTTGTTGTGTTCAGATCAATTCCCTAATATTCTTTTAACTGGCTTTAAAATGGACCCTTTTATCTTGAGAAAGAAGGAAGCAAGAGTGTTTGCCATCTGGGAGACACTCTGCCAACACCCAGATGCTCACATCTTTCTGTACAATTTACTTGATCAATGCAACATCAAGTTGTGCTGGGTGGGTGGGAGAGTGAAAGCATGGGAAGAAGGGAATAGGGTTTTCCTTAAAGGGGAAAGTCACCAGTCCTGTGCCTTCACAAGGGAAAAATCCTGTCACTGCTTCATGTCTGCAGTCTATTAGCTCATAGTAACCCTGGGAAACCACACTAAATTCTCTCAGTGAAAACGTGTAAATGTAGAAAAATTACAATGCATGTGTCAGTATAATTATTCTGCCAGATATAGTAGCAGACTTAACTATGTAAGGGTTTTCCTTACAGTTGGTAAACTCTAATGGCTTCGGCCCTAGCTGTGTAAGCCAAGTACCCCAGCTGTGTGCTGGGAGGAGATGGCACTGCCCCGTGCACGCAGGTGGGAGCTTTGGCAGTAGTAGTCTTTGGCCTTGACAGAGTGACTGCTGTGCTCAGGGCAGAGAGAGAAAGGTATTGAGAAGAGGCTGGGAAAGGAAGCCAAAGCATGATGAAGGGAAGAGCTAGGTCATCTAGGAGCCAAGGTGGGAAAGGCCAAGGTGAAGCAAAAGCAGGACAAATCTCTGAGCAGCCCTCTGAATGTACTGAAGTCTAGACTAAATACTATAAGGGAGATTCTGCCTTTTGTTCGAATCCACAAGCACCTCTGTGGGGAGTCCTCGGCAGAAGTCAGGCTTTCTTTAGTACAAGGCTAGGTCTGTACATATGCTTGATTGATTTATGATGCATACCACAGTAGGATAATTCAGTTCCAAAGGTTAAAAATAGCACAGTCCTTTCCACGACATTCACTGTGCAAATGAGTGAGGGAATGTAAACACACTTGTAACACATAACATGGCTCTACCTTTTTCTACCTGCCAATCATAGACATGTTTGCCACCATAGTGCCAGCTTGTTCCCTCATCTTCATGCCTGATCTATTGTCCTTGGCCATCCACCTTCTGCTACATCCCCATCATTCACATTTAGCCACCATGAAAGACCCAGGTCTTTTTCATCAGCTGTGGTAATTAAAGCTTATTAGAGATCAGGTAAGTTCTTACATATTGTAGCTTTCTGCCTCTTCTGCTTGTTCCAATGCAGAAAAACAGACAGCACCTGAGATAGCCCACAATGCTCCCTCAGTAAAGGCTATGTATTCAGGTTTATCCTTCTCAGTATTTACTGAGAAATGCAGCAAGCCTACTCCAGCTGACAACAAAAAGCAAGAGAAGGACAGGAAGGGTCTGTTATGAATTTGGATGGGAGAGTTCAAAGAACTTGAGGTTTAAAGGGACAGTCCTTTTGGTCCAGAGCACGTTACAAAGAAGTCACAAATGTTGGATCAGAACTCATTTTAGAGGCAGCGTGTGAAAGGCCATTGGAAGATACGTAAGGCTTCAAAAGGATGAGGATTCCCATATAGAAGATTCTCCTGTGGGATCTGACAGCAGCATAAAGTAGGGTAGAGAGCTAGTCCTAATCCTCCAAATCTCTTACAGCAGTAACCACAGATGGGCACCTTTCCATAAAAGGCAAACAAACAAATAAACAGAAAGGCACAGCCACCACTCAGTGAATAATTTTTGGCCAGGTATTTGCCTGCATCAGCCAGAATTCTACTGGTGTTCCTTTTCCACAATATCCTATGTACCAAGCTTATATGGGCTGTACTTAAACAAATCACAATCTTTCCCTAAATAGCTCACTTTCCTGTAAATGCCAATGTGAAGATGGCTAGAATGTTCACTAGGGAGAGAAGCAAGACACTGCTGTCTTCACACCCTCCTGTGGCTGAGCTCCTCTGCCTAATAGCTACGCTGTTGCAGCAGCTCTGTTCAAAGCTGAAAAACTCCCACTGGTGATGCTGGTACCCTTGGGTCCCAGCAGCGAGAGCTGCCTTCTGCAGATACATCAGTGCAGCCAGCTCAATAGCACATTTTCCCGGGAGGTGGTAAGACTGGTTGGGATAGTAAATAATTAGCTTTTCTGCCTTTGGCTATAGAAATGATTATGAATTTTAAAGCATTGAGAGTGATTGAAGCAATTTCTGTTTGCTTTCTTTTAGTTGTGTTGCAAAGTTTAGCTTCAAGAAGGAAAATACCCTCAGAGGAGGTTGACAGACAGGTGGGAAGATACAAAGATGCCAAGAGATCAGAAGAAAGTCAGTGAGCATTAAAAGCTGGGGGAGAAGGTCCTGATAAAGGGGGGTGGCTTTCATAACAAAGAAATTATCTTTCTTGTTCAGTCCTTCCTTTATCTGATAACAGGTTATTCCCTGAGAAAGTTGGCCCCTGGGAGGTAAGTTTTAAGCAGAAGTTGAACATGAAAGTTATTTTTTTTTTTTTTTTTTTTTTTTTGCAGAAGTTACTTGCTCTTTAATTTATTTATTTTTGTAAATTTACCCTAGCTTTTTTATTTTTTTATTTTTTTTTTAATTAACAGGATGCTGAAAGATACTGTGAAGAGAAGTTGTCTCTGTTAAGACATATAGGATTTAATCTCAGAAGCATATTACCTCCCCTGTGGCCTGCTCAGGGCTGCCTGGTTATGCCTCCTCTGCTGATGGCAGTTCTGCCTCCAGGACTCTTGTCCTCTCTGGCAGACTGGCAGTAAGGAGTCCCCCAATGCCATGTTTTGCAGTGTTGTCTCTTGATCAGCCTACTTGGAACAGCAATGAACCTGGAGGTGCTTCACATTTTACACACAATGCCTCATACTTAACTTTTATGTCTTGCCTTGTCAACCGAAACCAGTATTGGTAATAATAAATCCATTAGCAATTAATTATAAATAAATTATCATTTCCTGAAAAGTACTTATAAGGTAAAAAAATCCAGTAGGACATTTTCTAAAGGTTTCCTATTTACCTCCTCTCTTGTATAAATGTAGTAGCTTTCCAAATTTCTCATGGTTTTAAAACCCTTAGTAAAACATTCAGTTTTTACAGCTGTTCCTCCACTTTGCCCTTGACCCACCAACTGGCTGGGTCAGAAGGCACCTTTCCCCAGATCGATTTTAATCTCATTGGTATATAGGCACAGCAAACACCACATTCCTGCTGTCACAAACAGGGCTGAAAATCCAACTGTGCAGTGGTGGTTGGTGCCCACTGATGAGCTCAATACCATCACATCAGATGAATGCACATTGGAAACTTCCTCAGGGTGCAACTGTATTATCTTACCAAGGCACCATGAGCCATTTTCCCTGCTGGAAAGACTGGATTAGTTGTGATTACAGACTGGGGATTTCTTTCAAATCAGTGGAAGAAGCTGAAGGAGGCTCCTTCGGGTCCGTCAAGAGAGAGACCAAAGCATACTTTCTGTCTCATGGAGGAAAGATAAGAGGCTGAACAAAGACGAAAGAACAGGAGATTCTGCTAAACAGAGCAGCTGTATGGCTTTAAAAAGCCCTTCCCAAAACTATCACATCAGTGTAAAACTAACACAAATAAGACAATTTCTTACTGTAGAAGTGGCATCAGGTGACTGGAGTGATCAGTTAGAAAAACCAATTACATGTTTACCCAGCCCAAATCTTTTCCCTTCAAAGTCCTTCTTCAATTTATAAAGATGTAAGGCTTGGAAAGAATCTCCTACAATCACCTTGTCCCACACCTTCCTGTGAGCCAAGATCAGGTTTAGCTATCTCCTCCCTGTAAGGTGTTGGTCTAACCTCTTCTCAAATCTGCCAATTAAATGGCTCAATATCCAGAGAAAACTTAGTTCTCAAAGTGTAGATTAATTTTTTTCTTCTGAAAATGACACTGATTTATTTTTATCCTTCTCACAGTGGCCACGGAGAACAAATGGTGGCTGTCTTCTTTAAAGCAATTGTTTATGTATTAGAAAACCCATGCGTTTTCCCCCATAGTCTTTTTCCTCTAGACTAAACAATCTTGGTTTCTTTAACATTTCCTCATCCCTCACGTTTTATAAAGCTTTTATCATTCCTGTCTGGACAGTCTCCAATTCATCTACATCCTCAATTCTGCTGGGCCCTGCTTGGCGGTGGCTGATAATCTCTCACTAAGAAAAATGCCACACTTAGAGATCTGTTTCCAGATTCAGGATTTTTCTATTGTAGATGTAAGCATTTTAGTTTCTGTTAATATTGATAAATATATATAAAAACCAAAACAAACAAACCAACACAAATCTCGCATTCTTGAAGGTGATTGTCAGTTTTGCACTTCAGTGACTATTGTCTTTAAAAAACACTTTACATGTGTTCCATCACATTTCTTCCACCAAACAGCATGGCTACTGAGGCAGTCAGGAGCCTTGCAGTTAGCAACCCTTGTAGAAGAGCCTCTTACAAGGCAATGTAATTAAAGTCAACATTCAAAGCATTTCAAAGAATCAAGAACCTACCAGCCCCCAAACAGAGACAGAATCAAAGAGCCTGGCATGGAAAGAAACCCAGTAACCCTGAAGGCACAAGCAACCAACCCAAAGAGATTACATGCCAACTGAGGGAAATGGGGGAGGAACTAATGGCATCAACTGTGGAATAACAAATTTAGGAGACTTCAAAAAGTGAGTAACTGCGCTACCAAATTACTTATGTTTTGTAAGTATTTGGGATAAAGTGGAGCATGTGTGATAAGAGTACCCAGGCTTGGTTTAATCCTGACTATGGAAGTAATTGGATGATTCATCCTTGGTATCAGTCATGGCTACCAGCAAGCACTCATGTAGTTTTGAATGGTCCCACATTCACAGTAAATCAGAAACACACTATTCTTCTCACTAAGCTTGGAAAAGGGATTGTGCACTCAAAAGCTCATCTGCTTTATAGATCTGTATCAGCCACAAACTTTGTCACATCAATATCCTTAAGATGCTGTAACTGCGATCATGAAGCTTGCAACTTTTGCTGGTAGGTTGGTTACTCAAGAGGTGCATTCCACTCAAGAGCAGTTTCACTTCCAAAGATTTCTTTTTCTTCTGTGGGCTGACTGAGGTTGCACAAAATTCTCAGCAAGATACAGAGTAGACAGTTCATATCTGATTTGAGCTTTTTATCAAGAACACCTCCTTGACTTCATCTTCCAGCCTAGTTCATGGATCCCACCACGTAAATTCAGGGACCTGTTCACTAAGCTAAGCAACAGCTTTATTATCCATTCTTGTCTCCTTCTGTGTTTCTAATAACTTTAGGAGAGAAACACAAACTCCATGTTGTCTACATCATGGAGTTCTTTTAAATGGTGGAACTGGGACGAAGCAATCCTAAGGGTGAAACCAGCAATAAAGATTTTGGTACAATTAATTTAGCAAGCTTTAAGCCTGTTGCTTATTTAACCAATGTGGATGAAAGCAAAATTTCCCCACAGCCCCTTCTAAACACCTCAACTAAGAAAATAAGCATGAGTGTGGTAAAGAACATGTTGATACCCCAAGGGAAAAGAGAAAGTGCAACAACAGAGCAGCTTATACAGAAGGGGGAGTGTTAAGCATATTTAAACCAAACATTTCTTTCCCTTTCCTTTGGGATAAAACTATTTCCCATAGAAACTAAGGCTGTGCCCCTACATGTGTAGCCTGGGGAGAGATGCTTTGATGTGAAAGAGAATCCTGGTAAAGTACCGGATGCAGAAGCCAATGTGGAAATAGGAGGGACTTCCAGAAGCAGGAAAAAGCATTGTCCCAGAGGGGCTTCCATCACCCCCCCCAGGTTGTCACTCAGACAGTCTGGCTAGTTTCCTCCTGACAGTCACTTTGCCATAAGGAAAGTTTTGTCTCAGACATGGGGCAAAAGTTTATAACTTTTACCTTACTTTTGACAGCTAAATGAATGTGAGATTTTATGGCATAATCTAGAAAATGAAAATGTGAGTTTTTTGTTATAATCTAGATAAAAAAACTTAAGCAAAAATTTCACGAATTATAAACCAAACTCTGCTTTTAAGTGTACTGCACAAAACTGGGAGAAACCATGAGACTTTAAGAAAAGCAGAAGTGCTGCAAGTTTGATTTAGTCTAGGGAAAAGGGAGAGTCATTCAGTTATGTAAGTTTTTAGGAAGAATACAAAGAAATGAATATGAGAATTAGCATGAAATTCTTCAAAGTGTGTACAGTCATATGCTTTTGGAGCTATATGCTATGTATGAAGGGAACCTGCACATAATATGCAGATGATTTGCTTTAGGTTATTGGTAGAATAGTCTCAGAGGCAGGTGGTGGGGGGGATCTGCATGTAAGCACTTGCCTGGTATTGAAGGACTGACAGCCCATGAGGAGCCTGTTACAGAAAAAAATTAAATCTATGGTGCTATTTCCACCTCGTTCTTTAAAAGAGCCTCGTTCTTTAAAAGAACATTATTCTTTTCTTTCTTCACCCCTCAGTGAGATTAGTGTTGGTCAAGGCCCTAAACTCCAACAATAAGCTTACACAGAGAGCACTGCTAGTGCTATTGCATGACACAGAAAGAGCAGAAGCCCTCCTGCATGCTCATGAGCAGATTATGGTCACATGTTGAGTCTACTGGCAGCAGTAAAAGAGAATATGAACCATGACAACACGTTATTGTACAATAAGGTCCTCCCCATCCTCCCGCTCTTCACCATTATCAAGATTCTTGTGGGTGCTGGTTCTGAAACAGCTGATAGGCAACTGAAGTATCATTTGATAAGAAGACCTCATGTAGGCAAATGGCTCTGTGATGGTAAGGGGTGAGTTGTTCCTGTAAGCATTTCAGCAGGAGGCTCACAGCTAATAAACTATGTCACTGTTTCTTTTTGTGCTCTGTCTTACAATTACATATCCAGTGTGCATTCTTTGACAAAGACTTTGTCAGTACTCCCACTGGAAGGCTGTGAGGGTTTAACATTTACAACCCAGAGTAAAATCTGGCACCTCATTTTGCACCCAGAACAATGTATTTGTTCTAATTACTTAACAGAATTTGTTATTTCTTTGGTGACTAGAGAGGACTTCATATTGGTGATCTTTCAGGTTAACAAATTAGGTGTATTTATTACTAAGTTAGCACTTGGTGCTACCTCACATAAATTAAGTAGGCTTCCTATCTTCAGCATCATCTTGCATTGACTGTCTGCTAAATAGAGTACTGCTTTACCTCATGTTCTTAAAGATAAATGGAATGTTGGTATGTGGATCTCGAAGCACCAACATCTCTGCCTGAAGGTACAGGGACCTGGAGTCAAGAGCTTCTGAACACTGAGCCACAGGAACAATGTCATAACTAAATCTTTAAGGTCACAGATAAATCTGATCAGCATTTCCCTGGATGGCCAGTTGGCCACTCAAAGGCCTTTGAACTAGGACCCAGAGCTGGAAGAAACTCCAAACCCTCCTGTGCAAGGACTGGTTTCCTCTCTCTCTTTAATGGGAGTAAAAGTGTTTTGCTCTTGCATAGGGAGCCCTGAGGTGTATTTAATTAATGCTAATTATGAACTCTGAGAGGAGTTTGAGACATAAACATTATTATAGCTTCAAAGCCTGTGGGGATCACTCAGGTTTTATGCGCTCTGTAATTCTGGCAGAGTTTTTACTGACCTTTGGAAAATCCAAGTAGATGGAACAAGGTGTTCAGAATTTGGCACATAATGTACCTGTGTCTCACTCCTGAGCTGGACTTTACCCGAATCCATCCTACATTCTCTGAGTCTCATCTATTCCTTGACTCTAGCAGCCATACAGAGGTGTTGCTCCACCAGTAATGGTTCTTATTCAAACACTTGCTCACTATCAAACAGTCTGGCCCTATTAATAATAACATTAAAGGGAACAGAGAAAGAGGAGACAAGAAGTAGATTCAGTTTAATAAGATTTTTCTTTCACCCAAGTTTTATGTTCCCTTCTTTTATCTTTTTATCAAGGCAACTGTATTCTGAAAAGCCTGAGGGTACAATAAACAACAGAAGGTGATGCAATGGCTGCTCGTTATTGCTTGATGGGTGAATCATCCTACTAGCTGTTATCTGTGTTATTGGAACAGATCACTTGAGGGCTGCATTGAACATGGGCCACAAAATGTAACACTGTACTAATGTCATGATGTGACATGTCAGTCTCTTTATTTCCAAATGAGTTTCCTTTCAATTGCACATGGATAAAATCATGAGAAAGGGAGCCCACGGGATATATTGAAAATTATACCTAGGCCTTATTTTTAACAATGCAAAGTTGGTACCAAGTGGCCAAATCCTGCAAACCGTGCTTACACCAGTGAGCAGCTGTTCATGCAAAAAATACCGCTTATTCATCAGGGCATCTCAAGCAAGTGACTGCTCCCTTTTCAGAATTAGTGCTGAGGTTTTTCCTCCCCCACCCTACTGTTTTACACAAAATGTCATATCCTACTTTGTTTTTATGGTATACTAGGGTACTTTTTTCTTTTTTCTTTTTTTTTTTTTTTCCCTGGGTTTTACGAATATTGTACTACTGGGACCAAACTGAGAATGCAATGTTTCCGCAAGTAATATATGAGCCTTAAAAAATGCCAATGTAAATATACTCCACCAAAAGCAAAATGACCTCTTTTATCTTTCTCACACATGATGCCTAGTCTACATGAGTAGCTCAATAATTAAGATCCTTAAACATGACCTGCCTGGCAGGGGAGGCCGTTCTGTCAGTTTGTAGGTGAAGTCCTCTAACTAAAGCACATGTTTGATATACAGATACTAACTTCTGGTGTTAACTATACAATTTAGCAGATGTGATATGCTTTTGCTTTAGGTATTTCATTATATTGACCTTTTGTCTTACATCTGGACTCCACAAAAACACTTCAGGTCTTTCAGGAAACAGGCATAGAGGCAGCAAAGAAAATTTGTGACTTTAGGAAGTGCCTCTGCCGAACTGTCTGTAGTCAGCCTCTGCAAACCAGATCTTGTTTACTCCATAGTATTTTGTGGCATTTTTTTCCTTTGTTTCTTGCAAGTCTTTGTGTGCCTTTTCCAAAACCAAAGCTTTCAGGGTTTGAACTAACAACTGTAGTACCGTCAGCTGTCCCCTGGGAGTGGGATGTGGTACTGCATGGCTATAATCAGACCACATAGTGCCTAAAGCAGAAAAAGAGGCTTACACTTCGTGCTGAGTTATCTGTGCAGAATGAGAAATCAGGACAGCATGGGCTGCAACAAGGTTATACTACTGTTTGTAGATAAAACCCACTGCACTAATGAGTACTCACATAAGGTCATCTTCCCTCTTTGCACCAGGGAAGAGATATATAACGGCAAAGGTGTTTAAAATGACCAGTGAAAGAAATTGGGATGACAAACATATAACTGCCTGGCCAAAATCAGCTCTGTGGTGGTAGAGCTTGGCAGGACCACCATGCTGAGGCTGTAGCAACCTAAAGCAGTAGCCCACAGGTAAGTGGGTATGGCTGTCCCACTACGGGCAGATCTCCCCACGCAGCTGCACAGGCAGCTGCAAAAAAGCCCAGGATGGGGTTAGGACAGGTTGCCTGAAGCTCTGTTGGCCACTCTTTCCCTACCTGTGAATAACATATTCCAAAAGGAACAGCACAAGGTCATAGAACCACAGAATCATTTAAGTTGGAAAAGATCTTTAAGATAATCAGATCCAACTGTTAACCCAACACTGCCAAGTCCACCACTAAACCATGACCCCAGGTGCCACATCTACATGTCTTTTAAATACCTCTGGAAATGGTGACTCCACCACTTCCCTGGGCAGCCTGTTCCAATGTTTCCTTACTCTGGCTACAAGAAATATGCAAGTTATCATCAACACTAGTGATTCCCCTCTTTCTGTTGCTAAACACAACAATGTATGTCCACAATTGTTTGGATTTTGCTGTGCAAGGCATTGTCCACCAGCTCTGCAGCCTCCTTATTGCACCCCTTATTGCCCCACTAAGAGCTCAGAACCACAGCCAACAGGGACCAACAGATATTTCATTTGGTGCCAAGGGCAATTCAGGCTCCCTTTCAGTTCCCCTTTACCAGATTAAATCAAATTAAGTTCCCACACTGAACATAAAGTGGTGGGGCTGAACTCACACCTCAAAGCTTTCAGGAGAAATTCACCACTTCAGAAATCTCGCTTTATTAAGCTGACCACACCACAAGAGACAAACTGTCCCTGAGCACTTACTAACATGCTCCTCTGGCATACTCACCCAGCCCGAGGCAGGACTGGGGGCTCAGGCAGGGCTCTGTCCTGTCCCCACAGAGTCCTGGTCCCACCACACCATGCACCCAGACAGGCCCTGTGGCCACCTCAAACAACGGAGCAGAAACAAGGCCAGAGTTAAGCTCAGCCATGACACAGTGATCATCTTCATCTGGATGTTACACCATAGACCATATTTGGAGGCCAGAATCTGGCTGTGCATGTACGCCTACTGCCTGAGCTCCTTTCAGCTGCATGTTATGAAGACTGATTTGCCTCTTACATTTTTATTAATGTCCAGTGGAGAAAGAAACATCTCAAAGAGAAGCTCTCTTCCCTTTTGCTATTAACATTTCTCACTCACTTCTGCTTTAAAAGATTTACAATAATGGCAATGGATTCTCATGCACTAGAAGCAAGTGATGATACTAAATTTTTACAAAAGAGACCAGAAAGAGACATCATTGTGATTTCTATTTAGCTATGCTTTCTTTATGAAGGAGTGTTTCCAAGATCAAAGAAGTAACTGTTATTGTAAGGTATTCTCCATTTTGAATCCAGAAAATACAGGAAGCTGAGCAGTTTCTTTGTTCATCCAGCTACTGCTGTTGATGGAGACAAAGCAAGCCATGCATCTACATAGTCTTATGTTGATTTTGCTTTTCTTAGACAAAAGCTTTTCTAATGGGTGGGGTCAGTCAACAAGGACAGAGGAAGAGGGATTTGCAGTTACAGCTGCACTGCCTTCTGTGTGCTCTTGGTCAGCTTTCATCTATTTCATTGCTGTATACATTAGTCTATGGCAAAATCATTCCAGAGTGAGGGAAGGAAACCCCAGAATAACGCCAGCGTCCTGGGAGAAACCTTGCCCATAGAGAAAGGGAGCAGAAAAGACACCCCCCGCCCTCCGACATCATACACTGTCCAACCTCTTCAACAGCAGGGTGTTGGGTTTTAGTTAAACACAAAAAATATATTGATGGTTGTTCCTCTCCCCCCTCCATTTTTATACAATTTCATATGGAAAATTGCAAAGCTGTTGACCAGCTCTATGACCGGGGAAAATATTTCTGAAAATGGGGCCAGAGGTTTTTTCCCTGTTAATTCTTAAGGGTTCAAAAGTTAATTGAAATTTCAGCCTATGATAAATTTCAATCAATTCTGTTGATTTGAACAGTTTCAAAATCTTCTGGAAGAAAGTTTGAGATAGTTTGGTGGCCATTCAAGAAAATGATTGGATCTCACTTAGAACAGTTATGCATTTCAGCATTTTTTGCATCTACCTGAAAAATACAGTAGAATGAATTGTACAAATTGCATTGTATTCACCTTAAATATATGCTGTGTGGTAGGCAAAAGTAATAATATAAAAAAAGCTAAAATAAGAATGAGGCAAGATATTTGCATGGGAAAAAAAAGACAGGAAAGTCCCATGGAAACAGAAGCAATGCAATGCTGTCCCTGCACTCACTGACCTGAGTCCAGAGACGTGCTAACAGCACACACCGCAGCCTGAGGCAGAAAAATCTGATGTGGTTGACAAAACTGTGGCATGACTAAAGACAGAGCATGTGAATTGTATTTATGTACTAGTCTCTGAAGTAGAGAGCATATTGTCAAGCAGCCTGAGGGAGCTGTATCATATGTAGCTCCGTGTGCAGCATGGTATAGCTGTATCCCATTAAGATGCTAGTAACGGAATATATTAAATATCCTCTTGAAGGCTAAGGGTCCAATCCTCCTGCACTGAAATCAATACAATTTTTGCAATTTATTTTTAATGGGAAGAGAATCAAACCCTTTCAGCTGCTACTCTTCTGACGGATTCATGTTCATACACAACGACCAGCAGAGACTAGCAGAGAGCTGTGTGGCTTGCACTCCCAAAAATGCCTGTCCATAGTCGGATCACAATGACTGGGGGTAGGCTTGTCTGGGGACAGACCTGCAACTGCTCTGCCTGTACCCTGCCCAAAAGCCAAGCAATACATTCACTGAGCAAAAGCTGTCAAATGCATTGTCTTTCAGAGCAAGCAGACCAGCCTAAAGCAGCAAAATATAATCGTAATAGACACATAGATGTGTCCTAAAAGACAGTAGCATTTTATAGTTTGCTGTTAAAAAAGCCATCACCTGTTATTTTCCTTCATTCTCCCACAACTGTTTTTCTTTCTTTCTTTCTTTTAACTGTTTCTTTTTCTTTCTTTCTTTCAACTCTTTCTTTCCTTCTTTCTTTCTTTCTTTCTCTTTCTTTCTTTCTTTCTTTCTTTCTTTCTTTCTTTCTTTCTTTCTTTCTTTCTTTCTTTCTTTCTTTCTTTCTTTTCTTTCTTTCTTTCTTTCTCGTTCTTTCTCTCTCTCTTTTTTTCTTTTTTTTTTAAATCATCTTCATAGCTTACCTCCAGCTGAATAATTTGTGTGTATGATTCTGTTTCCAGATCACTCAGGAAATACACAGAGCCAGAGAAATAATCAGAGTTTAGTACACTGGCTTCCTCTTCTGTTTTTAAGGAGAACAGGTTGAGTCCTGTTCTGCCTTCCCCTGGGCAAACAGAGAGGAGTGCTGATGGTGGTGGAGCTAAATGAAGGTAAAACATCAAAAACCAAGAAAGAGTCATCCACAGAGGGGATCCTGGGCTAAAAATACAGAGCACGTTTTTAAAAAAGCCAGCTGTTGGCTTACATAGAAGTTTCCTTTAAGTGCAATACACATTTAAGTTTTCCATTTGAAATGAACTTGTAAATATAAATGCATTCTGAAGGCTCAGAAGTCCTGTTGACACATTAAAAAATGCAATCAAAATAAAAAAATCCCATGATGTGTGTATGTTTGCTGGCTCATGACCAAGTGCTGGAGGTGGACAATAGTGATGGTCTTCAAGGATGGAGGTGTTCTGCATCATAGCTCTGGCTCAAATGAGAGGCTAGGGAAGGGGCCAGCTCATGGTCCTGCAGGACTTAGACCTTGGCGTGCCTCTCAGGAGAGTGCTGCAGCACAGCACACTGCTTCTGGCCACAGCACAGCAGGCAGGGATGTGCTGTTCAATAAATTATCTTACTGCATTGCTACATGAACATCACCAGCTCTGTACAGGTAAAGCAGGATTAATTTCACTTACAGGCCACAATGACAGATTTTAGATGACTGCTTGTTAACCTTATTCCCTTAACCATCTGTAGCCTGTAAAGGTGAGGCCACTTTGAGATTTCTATTGCAGGCATCTTCATCTCCTTGGCAAGAGGCGATCTGTGTTTTACATGAAGTTCTGCACAGCAGTAGTGGGTTCAGCTTCTTACCAAGATATCAGCTACTTTACAGTGGCTCTGGTATCTCTGGCTGCAACCACTTATCTGAAATAAAGAAGTAAACCAACTCAGACTGGTTCTTCTCTTGCCTGTCGTGTAAAAACCTCGTGGCAGTTTTCTTAACAGCTGAATATGCTACACTCTCAAGAGCTTTATGAACAGGGGCAGAAAAATACAGTTTGTGCAGTCTCTCCAAATGGAGGCAGTTTATTTTATTTCCTGCTGAGTCAAGGGACAATTTGTACAACCCCACTGATGAATTTACCTGTTTTAATTTGCCAATAGCATATACCAAGCACAGATCTGGTGTGTAGCAGGGGTATGTCTGATTAAAGAAAAACTGTCACAGTATGTGAGCTGAATACCACATATATATAAAGTAGTGATGATTTCTCAGCTCTGCCAGGTTTTGGAGCTTTGTCTCAGCTAGGTTTGGGGCAAGGTAGCAGATTGCATACAACATTTTCTCTGTGTGGGAGTGGTGGAAGATGGAAGATGCATCTATGCAATAGGGGTACATGGAAAGCACATCTGTCTGCAACTGCCTGCTGTAAGAGCCTTCATACATGTGTAGGACTAGAATGTACAAGCTCATCTGAAGTGTTGATGCACTTATCCCATCACCATTCACACCTCTGCTGCTAGGAAGACCAGTGAGGATTGGTAGAGAGTAGAACCTGGCTCAGGAGAGCTGACTCAGAGCAGACCCTGGCTGAGTGCAGTGTGAGTGTACTGCAGTTTCTCAGAGCCCACCTCCAGACCAGCCCCGAGTTGTTTGCTGTGGTTGGATAGAGGTGTTTCCTGACAATTTTTGGTCTGGTTCATCCATCTTTGTAAAGAACAATGGACTGCTCCATTTTTGCTGTGTAGTGATAGTGAACACACCTCATTCTTCCACATCCAGCTCCATAGACTTGGAGCTCCACTGCAGGGTCTCAGATAGGATCATACCTCTGTGACCTGGGTGTCTTGGTCTTCTTGAGAATCCATACTTTTGGGATACTTTCTGAGAAGTAGATATATATTCCATATAATGGCATAGATTTATCAAGATAATAAATCACTGAGGTAAAGAGAATGGTTGACTTGAGAGGGTGCAGTGTCATGGGAAGTCCTCCAAGAGTCCAAACACCAGGAAGGGATCACATATAAACAAATGCTGAACAATGGCATTACAAACATGAAGAGATGCCCTAGATTTGCCAACAGAGCAGGGTGACAAGCCCTGTAGACTGAAAATGTCCACATTCAGATTTCCTGCTTGGAGTAAAAAGTGTTTCATCCACAGCCAGTGACATCATTGGGATCTTCCCAACCCTGAAGTGAAATATTGTCTGGACACTCCCACATGGAAATGAAATAACTTCTAAGCATTCTTATATTTTCTGTGTTATTAACAATAGTTTTGAATATATTCACAGTAATTCGATTCCAAAGCAACAAAATCGTTCTTGAGTTATCCCTACCAGAAATGTTTATTCTAGAAACAATCCCTTTTCCTCTGTAATTCGTAAATTTCTAGCCTTCAAGTTACACAGATTGTTGTGAGCTTTCCTGGTTTGATTGGTTTTGATTTTTTCACCTGTATCTTTTTTTTTTTTTTTTTTGGAGGAGAGTTGGTTTGTTTGAATCATCATTTTTATTTGAAGGTGTTTTCTTTTAAAAAAATAGAAGAATCCTCTTTTCCAAATGTGAAGTTCTGATTTTTGTCCATCTCAGAAAATGTAGAGGGGCATCATCTGTCCTCTCTCAACACTACTAACAGGGCTGGAAATACCCAGGGGAAGCTTGAATTTCTCATGCCACTCTAAAACAAGCAGTGTTGTCCAGGACACCAGGGACAGCTTGGCCTCCAGTCAGCTGGGGTTTCAACATGTCTTTGAATGGTGACAAAGAGGCCACCACCTGAAGAACGTTTCTTGTGGCTTCCTATTTATCTTACCTTTCCTCAGTGTAGTAAGAGAGCAGACAACTCTATCAGACCACAAATATTTATTTAACAGCATTTTTGTCCATTAGAGTTGTGGCATTAAAAAAAACAAACGAGCATGTATGGCTCATATTTGCTTCAAAACACTGATTGTGATCTTGACGCTTGACTTGTGGGAAGCCGTTTCGACTAGGACTGAGCTCAGAGGGCAGGTTTCAATTTGTTAGGCTCACACATAAAGAAAACTGCTCCCACCACATCAGATCTCTGACAGCACAGGCTGTGTCATACATCTAAGTGAGGAAACAGAGGGTGAGTTGGACTTTGCTTCTACAAATGGAGCTGTGCAGATGGCACAGTGCTTACAAAGAGGCAGGAATATTGTCTTTTGATCTCAGTAGGAGGGTGGGGACAGAGGAGAGGGAAATGTGATATTACCCACAAGCTGGGGAAAGTTTCAAATCTCTGGCTCAAACAGGCAAAGTATTTGCTGCTGGCTTTCTGCTTTTATCCTTCTCATCACCAATATTAGCTCCTGATGCTCCTTTTTTTTTTTTTTCCCTCAGTGAATTTGCAAGGCTTAAGATACATCGGAAGATGAGTAAACTCAGTTCTTAAATTGAAAACTCTATTAGAAAAAAGAAAGACTTCTAGAAACATTAGCTAGTAAAACATATTAGTAATGTTAAGTGTTCCTCTCCATGAATAATGATTTAAAAATCCTAGAGCAGAGCAAAACTTCTGATAGGATAAATGGGAGATGAGTTTGGACTTGCCCAAAAATTTATGAATCAGTGAAGTTGATTTAACTTAGTAAAAGCAAAATATTTAAGATATGAATTTGGTAAAACATCTGGTGGGAGAAGGATATGCTATCTCCACCAGTTTAACTGTACTAGTAAATAGCTATGCTGAACTCAGTAATATTGCACAGAAAATTATGACAAGAATGACAGGGCTCACTCTACAGAGTTTTGTAATCTGTTGAAAGGAACATCCTGAACAAAGTCAGACTGATAAGTAAAGAAAAGAAAGAAAGAAACAAACAAATCTCTCAATAGGGACAGATCCTTTTTTGTGAAAAATATTCTTTATTTTTTTATTTTTGCTGAAAACAATTTTAAGAGCAAAATGCCATTATTCTTACTAGCTTTAAAAACCTTGAAGTTTTCTGAAGAAACCTTGAGAATTTTAATTTTCATTTCTTGTCAAATATGGTAGTGAAAGTATCTTCTAATCTCAAAATAAATCCTTGTAGTTTAAAAGACCAGTTTGTTTACATGTGTGTGTGTGTGTCTCAGAGAAAGAAGGAAGAACTTTCTGAGTGCAATGCTGATTACTCAGCAGATGAGTAATTCCCACGCCCCACTGACATAAGAGCAAACTGAGAAGACTTGTGCTTGGCCCCAGAGCAAGGCAGACAGGTGTTATACTTTTTCATTACAGATTTCCAGTCCTACCAGCTGTATCTACATTGTCATGGAAGATAATACGATATTTTTTTTGCTAACTTGCACTGCAAAAGGTGGATGACAACTTAAAAGCAACCTTGTTTGATTTATAGTGTTTCAAACCTTTTGGCCACATTTGTCACTTAAGAAAAAAGTCATTTAGCTTCTGTGTAAAGTTACATGTTAGAAAGAGAGAGGGAAAGCAGCCTTTTATACAGCACAAAGCTCTTTACATTTAAAGCATGAGAAAACCTCATCAATATTCAAAATTTCTTCTCTGTGTACTGTAAGCAGGCTAATATTTATATGCCAAATGAGCAGAAGAGGTGCAAAAAACTAAAGAACAGTATGTGAAACCATTACCAGAAATCCCATTCATACAGATAAAACAGCATGGATGAGCCGAATTTGTGGGGCTTTTGCATTAATTGGCTGTGACACTAGATATAAGCTCAGTTGCACAGACCAGTGTTGACTCTCCTAAAAGTTTGAATATTTAATCCAAATTCTCAAAAGAGAAAGCTTTATACATGATCTGAACTTAGAACTCGTGAAAAATCTTGCATGCAAGTTTCTCTGATTTCTGAATATTTCTGTAAAGATTTTTTCAATAAGTGAGAAACTAAGTAAGTGAAAGATGCATGAAAGCATTAACAAATTGCAAAACCTGCAACATGTATTTATGGTGCAGGATGTCTAATTCTTCATGGAAAATAATAAGCCATTGATATTTTGGGCTGGAACTTCTATATGGAGAGGATTTTCTCTTTCTCTTCATCGACTACAGAGGGAGCCAAGTTTCCTCAATTGGACAGCTCAGGTAGTTGCCTGAACTTTTGTGTCTTAAATGCCTCTAAAATTTCTAATGCGATGAGCATAAGCAAACTAAAAATCTGATTTCCTTCAATTTTACAGTAATTTTGGTGACACAACCTTTCTGGGTGGAAATGAGTTCTTCAGTTAGTCTTTTTTATCCCTCTTAATGTGTTTCAATGTTTTCAGCTCAAAAGTTTGTGGACTCATATGATGCCAAATAAAGAGAAATAGAAAAGACAATGTCCTAATGTAGTTAGCAGTAGGAGGAGGAAGAAAAAGTCATTACACTGAGTGAATATAATAAATTAAAAGCTATTTAAGTATGAGTTAAACTTGAGTTTTGACTAAAAATCTATGAAAGTAGTAATTCTGTGTGCATCTAGGGAGTTAGTTACTAAATTTGCTGGGCTTGCTTTTCTCCAGGCTTACAGATTCCTGAAGAATATGGATGATACTCTGCATGCAGGAAGCCATTTCTGAAGGACGTCAACACAAAGACTGTTGTGGTGGCAATCACCTCAGGCTGTGGCATTCCACATCTTCATGGAAAGCTCTCCTGGAGAAGACCTACACTGCATAATAATTGCCAAGACCTGTATGAGCTGCCAGTCAGTCGCATCCTGGCGAGGAAGGACAAATGGGTCAGCTCTGTTCACAATCAGAGGACCCCAACCCCCCAAACCACATAGGCTGCAATTGTTACAAGACCAAATGCTCCAGATCCCTTGTGATATGGTGAAAGATTAATACCTCATGTGCCTCTCCTTATTAGCACTTTGAACTCATGCTCTCAGTGAGATCACATTTGAGGAAACCGTGAAAGGTGGCAGAGTCAGTGAGTGCTTTGCTCCCCAGGAAGACATTTGGTGGACTATTAACTATTTAGTTGACTTTGCTGCAAATGGGAAGAATCACAGACTGATCCTATTGATGTGGATTCTTCCTGAATTTCTTGAGAGTAACACCTTTGCCTCTCAGCTCCTTTAAATTTTATAATACTTTTTGGTGATACAAAATTTTTCATAGAAGTCAGGCTTTTTAAGAGCTAAAACTCTTCGATGAGAAACACTGTTTTGACCAAAAGCACAATCAAAAATTAGCATATTTTTGCAGATATTCCAGTACTTCTGGCTCTGCATACTAATGATCTAACAGTTTATCACTAATTTCTGAGCTGCTATGGGCTAGTACTCAGCACAAATAGTAAAAGTGTCCACCCCTGATTACAGACCAGTGTGACACAAAAAGACGCAAAAACCTGATTTATACTAATGTTGATATCACAATTGCATCAGGAATATAAAATGTGTCTTTGACAACAAAAGCTGTAGGAGACAGACAAGATGCACATGCCTAGAATGGTCTCTGAAGAAAGATTGCTAGACACATTCCTATCAAATCTTACCCCATCAGTTTGTTAAGAATGAAAATTAAAAATTACATTTAACCTTCTGTTGTGTGGAAGTCAACCAGAAGAAATATGTCAAAATCTATGCTTATGAAAAAGTTGACTGTTCACCTGTTCTAATCAGGTACCACTTCTTTGCTCATACTGCCTTGCCTGGAATTTGAAACACTGTGTGTTTGGGAAAAGATGTTAATTTACCTTTCATTTAATGGAAAACTTTGGGAATAGTGACATCAGCTGAGCGCCTGCTCTTCTATGCCTTCAGTACCACAAAGTTCACTTTGTTGTAGCTGCAGACTTTTAGTGATTTTGCTTTCTTCTAGACTTTCTCATAAAGGTAAAACAAGGTTGTCCACAGCCAAAAGCAAGCAATTCCAGGTCATGTTCCATGTGGCTGTATCAGACCTATTTCCATTTGACTAGTGCTTCTGGCATTGCAAAAAGTAACACAGGAAATATCTGCTTTGAGGTAATGCAGAGTTAGAGATAAGTGGCCCTGTAAAAACCTGAGGCTGGTGAAGTGAATTTGGATTAAGACCACAACCAAAATGTTTTTGATGCTGACATGCACACTGGTATATCCTAATTATGCTCAATATCTGTTTGCTACTTCGGTCTTTGTACCTGTATGTGCATCTCTACAGACATCAGCCATTATACTACTCGCTGAAGAGAGGAACCAAGATGGGTATATGTAAAGGGGTAACTGGTAGTATCTTTTCTGATAGCATAAGAGTTCAGAGGATGTAGGAAAAAAAAAAAGAAACAGGATAACAATTGTTCACTAAATACCTCTACGCTCAGGGAGATGTAACTTTCCTGTAGACAGAAGACAGCTCACCTAACGCAAAACAGAGATGCTGCAATTGCAAGCCCACAACAGCACTGGGCTCTGTTGGTGGCAGGGCTGAGCATTTATTTCTGCTGTTGACATGCTACTGAACAATTTCAAATGCATTCCAGTCCACAGACCTCAGGAAGAAAAGGCACATAAAATTACTCCTCTATTAATATTTCTTTCATCCATTTAGGCCTGTGATGCATTGGATATGGATGCAATGCCCAGTGCAGGGAATCTTTCCCTAAATCACTTTCAATCTACTGTTTACATTTCCTCAAATGAGAAGACCACAGTTCTGAAGAATGAGGTCATACAGAACTTGGGCAGACAGAAAGAACAGGGAGAGAGAAGACATCCCAGTCATTGCACGTTTAGGGGGGATTCAGAAGGGACTACTTCTCATTCCCTTGAAGGGTGGCAGATGGAATGTGGGCAATAAAACACATAAGCAAAGCCAATGAAAGAGAAGATTTCCATTGATTTCAAGTTTCCACCAGGTCTTTGGTGGAAAGGCTCACTGCTGAAAATTTCAATTGGAGGAAGCAGAGAAGACACCCTCACAAAGGTGTTAGAGCAGAAGAAGACCTGAAAGGGGCAAGTGCTTTGAGAACTAAGAGGGAGAAGCTGGCAAGAAGGGAGCTGCAGGGCCAGGAACTGGAAGGGTTGCATACCTTTCATAATTTGAAATAAAATCTTCTGATTCAGATCATATTTAAATAATTCTGACTCATCTGGAGGCCAATACACCTCCATGGAAACTCCCTAAACCTAGCTAAACACCCAATGAATATGTTTGGAAATGCTGTTAACTTAGCAGCATCCAGCTCAGTTCTTAGTACACTGGAGCCCACTTAAGGAAAAAGCTTTTGCAATAAGCAAATTGTTCAAAGAATTAATATCTTTTTCCTCCAAAATATACAAAGAAAATACAGTAGAACTGTGGTAAAAATAAAATCCCATTTGAAGAAATAAACCAATTCATAGAAAGAGAAGACTGAAATGATTCTGCTAGCATGATATGATCAAGCAGGAATTTTTATAAAAATAGTGATGGACAGTTGTTCACTGCTTTATGCGAATCTACCACAAAAACCCTCTGGAGAAAATTATCATTATGTAACAGCAAGACAGCTTCTCAGCCCTCATCCAGAGAACCCCAGCAAAACTTCCGTGCTCTGGGAAGTCACACAAAGAGCAACAGCATCTGCCAGCCCCCAAAGCTCTACAGGCTGGGGTGATCTCTAAGCGGCAGAGAAGGAGGTCTCCATGAAAATCTTTCTGCCTCCATAAATATATTTCTTCCATCAGTATCTTTCAAACACTTTGAAAATGAAATAGATTCTGCCCAAGTCTACTGCTGATTGACCCTGTGACCATGCAACACACCGCCTCTCTGAGCATACCCACTGGGGTGAGATCTTCCCACCTCACTCACATGTGGCAGAATGTGGGCACAGATCCTGTGGAGCAAACTAGCAATGTGCTTTCATCTCACATTCATGGGGTTTTTTTGCTATGCCATTTCCCTATTTGGTTCCCTGCCTATTCAGGCTTCACTGGTGCAGGTTGCTCTGTGCTCCCTGCTAGGGCAAAGCCTCCCCCAAGCCTGCCCTCCTCACCAATGTCAGGCAGGTGCCCAGCAGTGGTTAAGGTGCATTAATGTCTGCATGCCAGGTGAGCTCTTGCTGCAGCTGCTACAAAAAATTATGCCAACAAATGGGCACAATGGGTCAGAGGGATGCCTCCATATCACTGTGCTGCACTGATCAAAATCAGCTAAGTTTCAGAGAGAAGGTTTTAAGCAAATAAATCCTCCCTTTCAGACAGACATGGCTAGGAGATGACCCAACATGGTGGGGTGTCTCTTCATCCTCTGGTCTGTACTTTAACAGCCCAGAAAAAAATCATCCTGTAAAACCAGACATCTTCACTAAGAGTCAGTGGGTTTGGTTTGGGTTGTAGTACTATAATTCAAAGTTGTTCACGTTTGTGTAGGTATTCAATACGTCTTCACTCTCTAAACACTTTTTCCCTGTATCCCATCTCATTGCGTTTCACATATAAACATTGTCTTTCCCAAAGAGGCATGAAAAGAGCAAAGAAGCTTCTATCTCTCATACTTTTTTCCTGCCAAGCTAATGTCTTTCAGTTCAGCTTCAAAAATATGAGGACTAAATTCCCTTCAATAGTGTCAATTAATATGGAACATGCATGTGTTCATTAGAAAACACAGTTCTTCAAGATAGGGAGATAATATTGTGATTTATGCATGTAAGTAATAAAGTATCATTTCCTTTGAAAGCAGGATGGGCCTCTATGAGGACAGCTAGCATGGGAGAGAATATGAAATATTGTGAAAAATTAGAGAGACACAGATATTGCACAACCCTTCTACTTGTTTGTAGGGCATAGTGATGGGTTGATGCTATTTTCCTTTGTGGATTACACAACTCACTGAGTTTTTACATTGTCTGGAACATGCTAAACATAGCAACACCATTTTTAATGCCAGCTATAAAGCTAATAAAACGGGACCAGGGACCTTTTATGACCTAACCACACCATGTAGCACTTGCCAGAGTCTTTTGTAGGCTCCACAGATGCCTTGCAATAATTACTATTTTTCATCTGTTTATTTAAGTTCAAAGTGTGTGTATAATGTGTTGCAGCTTACCGGATTTCATAGCAAGATGCTGAGGTTATACCTTGCATGCCCTGGGGTAGGTAGGCATGAGGGGGCCTCCAGAGGGTGCAACGCTTGAGAGGACAATCTCGTGGATAGAGCTAAGCAAACCACAGAAGCCAGAAGGAGCCAGACAGCGTAGCATTCAACATACCACACAGCTGGGAATAGTCCTCGTGTACACTTTTCCTTGGCTCGTGTCAGGAGTGTGCTAATAATTAGGCAGCAAAGGCAATCTGCAGTCCAGCTTGCTCCCTGGACCTGTTTTATTTAGCTGCCTAGATGTACATATGATTTCATTGATACAGCACTCACAGAGACAAGAATCAGACCTTGCCTGGGAAGATCCTGCTGATAAAGGCTGGAGATGCATTCCCTCCTGGATCAAGATTAAAGAGACCCTTAGGGAGCTGGTTATAAATACCTAACTCTCAGGTTGCTGCTATTTCCTGAACTGAGCAAGAGGAGCATTATACTAGCTGGCTATGGATACTGGGATATTTAGCATTACACAGGGATTGGTGAAACTGGTGTTGAGCCTCCCTCCTCACCACTCCCATGCATCCCTTGATCACTCTGTTCTGGTGCTGGGTGAAATGGATTGGGGATTATTGCACTGGCCAATGAGCTCCACCTTCCTCCAGAATGCAAATATCAACTAAGCAGGTGTTGCTCCAGTTTCCATCCATTGTACTGTGAAGGGGCACAGAGCTGGGGCAACGAAATATGATGTTTCTCTAGATATGCCGGTTTTGATTGTTAATGTGGTTTTTAGAACAGTTCTAATCATGCAGTGTTCTGTGATTTTAGTGCTTTTGGGTATTAACATTTCTGAGGTCTCAGTGTGAGTCTCAGTTATTGAAATGGCCAAGATTCTGGCAAGAAACCACAGGGAGGAAATCAGTTCTGTGCGGAAGATGCCAGGAGGCAAATATTATTTACATAGAGTGCAGAACTACAGAAATATAACAGTATGTAAATTTCTTGACAGATGCCCTGTTTGGCAGCTGCTCAGATGCAAATTTCACTCTCAGCCAGATCTGCAAAAACACAGATCAGTAATCCAGGCTAGATGTGATTTGGTAGAAATTCTAGATGACAACTTATAACTCCCCAAACTACTACTGAGTTTACAAAGAAATAACAGATCAGGGAACTGATAGTGTTTGTGGGCCTGAATCAGGTGAGGTCTTAAAACATGAGAAACCTCACTGAAGTCAAGGGAGACTGCTGCATCTGTAATCTATCAAAAGATTATTTGCTTGACTCTCTAGTCTAACACAAGGCTATGCTGAAGAACCTATGTCTTGCTGGGGCATCCTGTTAAACCAAGGCACAAATCAGAGCAGTACTTGAGACCTAATCCTGTTGGGAAACTAAGATCAAAAACATTAATTTCTCATGTCCGTTTGGAGATGATGAATTTGACAGGTGTGCATCTTGTGGCATCTGATGCTACTAGGCACAGTCACTGCCAACACAGCAGACACCCAGTGTGTACCATGCCTCAGACAATAAATGAGAGCTAAGGCATGCCTGTGAGGAAGTTTGAGTTGTTCACAACCATATCTGTTCAGTGGTTAAACATAAGCTCTTGCTTCTAATAATAGATACTGAAAACTGAAATTTTATGAGACTTGAAACAAAATTCTGAATTTTTGTCTCTTTCTTTAGGAGATGCAAAACAGAAAGGTGGTGGAATTGCAGTTTAGGATGGTGGGGTACTACCAGTTTTTAATAATATCCCAAGGGCCTTTGAGTATATTTCATCCAGGATCCAGCTATGACCTGCCTATCAAAAGGCATTTTCATGTTATTAACAGGTTGACATGGTTCACTGGGAAGGTCTCTTTGAGCTATGACTAAACATTGAACATGCTAGTGGATTAGCAAGGGCTGCCTGCATTTATGGGAGAGACATTTCTACTTTTGCTTCCCAGAAGGTCTGTGAGCTCTGCCTCGTGCAAACACGCAGTGACTATGATTTTTCTTTGAAACCAGCAGCTTCCTGCAGTGGAACATCAGCATGGCCATTGTGTCCACTCCTATTGTAGGATGCTGGGAACGCAGCCTGTGCCACACATCCCCACAAAAGCTACAGGACAGTCTTGCGGCCTACTCTGATCAAGAAAAGTTAAAACAATGCCAGTGCAAATCTGGTCAGTTAGGTTTTATTGTACAATGTATTTCAGGCAATACTGTCTCTCAGTTAATGTAAGCGGCAATCCTGCTTCAGTTTGCAGACAGTTGCTGCTTTAAAGCACCTCTACTTCTGGAGTCACAGCCCTGGGCATACTCCTAGCACCTCTTTTCAATCCTGTCACAAGACAGGTGAGCTGCTCCCTCTTTAAGCAACCTATTTTCTCTGCTACAGGAGCATCCTGTCCCAATCTGTTTCCTCATCTTCCCTTCCCCACCGGCCAAATGTTGCTTTTTAACTCTAAATAAATACACTCTACTCTGGCCAGGGCACCTGCAGCACAGCTGCTCTGGGACAGGCACAGCCTTCGCCTTGGTGTGCGGTGAGCAGGAGGTAAAGCTGCACCAAAAGCTGAGAGCAAATGAGGCGATAAGTAGCAAAACTGTATCAGGAGATCTGAGTTCGGGATTTCTTGGTCATTTGCCTTTATTTAGGGATTATTTATGCCTCCTATTAACCTTGCTCAACTATGGCATGTGTTACACAGATGGAGAAGCTAAAACAAAAATAAGGCAGCGGTATTCCCAGCTCGTGCAGGACAGCAGTAAAAGCCAAGAGGAAGCAGCGGCGAGCCCCGGTGTCTGATGGTGTCCAGGGATCCCCCAAGCAGGTACCAGCCCAGGCTGCGAGAATTACAGTCACAACGCAGAACACATCCATGCTCTTTGGTGAGACCACCGGTGCATTCCCCAGCAATTTCAAGCTCCCCCGGCACCCGCGGGGTGTACACACACTAGGTGGTGCTGGAGGGACGGAGAGACCCCGGGCGCGGTGGGCGGGAGGGAGAGAGCATCCCCCGCTCCCCTCCCTGGCTGCGGCTCTGAAAGTGTTTCCTCCGGAATGCCTGCCCGATGATAACAGGATCCCTTTCATATATGTTAGGCAAACACGGGCCCAAGGTGGGTAAACATCATGAGCAGACTCGTCTTTCTGCTCGATGCGAGGACGGCAAAATCCAGTTGCGGGAAATAACAAGCTGCTGAGAGGTTTTTTCTGGCCGTCTCTCCAACAACAAAGCAGCTTTTGAAACACATGGATTACACGTTTAAAAAGAAATAATTACGAACCAGTCATCTGAATTGCCCTTCTGAAACATATGTAAGACTTGGTATCACCCCTAAAATCAATGTCCTGTGTACCCTAATCTGAATATTTATAGATGCAGAAAAGCATGTCACTTACATAAGGTTAAGAAATCATGCACACACATGAATAGTCCCTTGTAAAAATAAATAATAAAAGACTCTGTGTCAAGATATTAAATCAGTTTTCCTTTTCAGTTAAGATCCTTATATTTAGTTCTGTAAAAGTTCTCTTGGCAGCCTGAAATGTATCCTGTTTAAACAGGAGCTTGTACTCAATCACACTTTTTTTTTTTTTTTTTTAAATACTATTCCCACTTAAGCCCTGAACAAAGAACACTGAGAAAGCAGAAAACAGGGATAAAGTCATCTTTGTTTTAACTTTTTATGTCCCTTTTTACTAGAAGGGAAAAAAAATGTATCTGATGAATGAGCAGTCCTTAGGTGTCAGGGGAGAAGAGCTAAGAGACCTATGGACTTGGGAACTATTGGCTGCTTTATCTTTCTTCTAAGGGCTGGGTGATAAAGTAATATAGAATTACAGAAATAACTTTCTGGAAAAAAAAATTTATATGTTTTCAGTAAAGATCATTATTTTTCTTAAACCATTACTTTACGCAGAGGTTCATGACACTAAGCTCAAGACCCTTGGAAAAGTGCTTCTCTCTGAAAACCCAAACCAATTCATCATTCAAGGGTAGCTCTTCTTACCACTCCAGCCAGGAGTAAACCCCAGACTCTGAGACGCAAGTGCTGTGCTCTTTTTCCCACAGTGGCAATCACAGTGTCAGAATGTCAGTTCAGGAGGTGTTAGGGAGAGGAGAGACTGTGCAGAACAATTGCAATGAAAAGGGAGCAAGCTGGAGACAGAGAAGGTAGCTGGACATGCAGTGGGGGTTATATGACATCTCTCTGGATGGAAGTGTTGGGACAGAATTTATTTAAGGGGGAAAGAAAAGTGTACATGTCTGCATAGCACATGGCAGAGAAGGGGGTAAGAAGGGCGTAGAAGGGAGCACACCGAGCTGTGTCTGGACTCTAAGCATTTCATCCAAACTGCCATATTGTTAAGACTCTTGAGCAAAAAAGCAAATTTTCATTCCAATTAAAGATTCAATAGTTTTAGAACAATCACCAGAAGAGAGAAAAAAAGGCAAATCCTCAGAGGACTTGGTAATGAATAACAAAAACAGTTCTTGTGTTTTGTCCAAAATGAATGGTATTCAGTATAACTCCAGAGAGAGGATTTAATGCTAAAATCCACTGTGGCATTCTCTCTGAGTAGATGTGTGACAGCCCACCATCAACAGCAATACTTTGCCCAGGTTGATGTCTTCCAGTCAATGTGTAACACAGATCATTCCTGGTATGCCTTATTATAGTTACTGGGGTGGCAAACATTGAAGGGGGCAAAGCCTGAGGGTAATTACCAACAGCTTAAAGCTCTTAGAGGGTGTTCACTCACACAACATGAATCATATCGGCCATCTGCAGGATGCTTCTCTGTGGACATTTGTAGCAGTGCATCAGCCAAGCCTGCAAAGCCACTGCAACAGTGCAAGGGAGCTAAATACCAGGGAGCAAGAGAGGATCAGGTTGGAAACTCAAGGATGAAGCACATGTTAGAGGAGGAAAAGAAGAAGATGTGTACACTCTGTAACTTCATTGTAGTCATAGATGGGGTAAATCTGCCCAACATTCATCAGTAACCTAAGTATAGGATGGAAAAATTGGAGTGTGTGTGAGCAGTGTGGCAAAACCTACTGTTTACTAACTGCTTATTAAACTCTTCTAGGGGCAGAGCCACAAGACACAAAGGCTGTACTTAAACTCACCTCCAGATCCTTTCTTGCCCACAGTCTTGTATCTCCTTTCTGTGGGTATCACTTTACCTTTTGCTGTATTATAAGGCAAGAACATGGCTGGGGCACTATGTCCCAGGTGTCTGGTTGAGAAGATGCCATTCAACAGGGAAGCAGAAAGGAAACCCAGGGAAAACTCTAAAGGCTGAATAGGACAGCTGTGCACTTTTCACTGCTTTACTACCAGAAGCAAAGAGACTCCAGTGCTAACTCCTATCTTCTCATGGCTGGGAGCTGGCTATGGCCAGCCCATGCCAGCAGTGGGCTGCTGCCTTCCTGTGCCAGCCCTGCTGAAAGTGTTCTCACACTCATAGATTTCAAGAGCTCAGATTAGTTATCTTTCCTCTAGTAGAAAGGGCTCTGGATTAGGACTCTGGAGGCCTAAATTCATTTGTCAGGTTAAGTACAGACCTTGTGTGTAACCTTGACCAAAGTCTTTAATCTGCCTGGATGTCGATATCCCTTGGAAAGGGGCAGTAATTCCTCCCTAATTCCTGAGGGTTTGGAGAATAAAACTGGTAAATAACAGAGCAGTACTCCACTACTGACAGGATGGCTGGCACAGCTCTCCTGGCTGTACTGAGTTCCCTTGCTAACTACCCGGCATGTGTTACAGATCTGGGGCACTCACAGTTAGTATTTTCATGAAACAGAATATAAAATCAGAAGGAAGCAGCAGCTACAGGGAAATTGTACGTCCCCTGACTAACACACCTTTAAGCACCCTTCAATGTTTTGAAGCATTCACTGGGGAACCATGCTGCCAAATTCTATCTAATGCCTAAACTCACTCAGATAGCTTAGGTGCTGCCAGCACTTGGGTACAATAATTCTCTCCACAGGCACAAGTGGAAACTGTGATAAGGATGCAAAAAATACCAATACCAGAGCAAGGCTGCTTTAGTGGCACTTCCCAGAAACACAGTAAAAACTGAAGAAGATGGTGGGTCCCTCATGCGCTGGGTTTAGGTTGCCTATTCCTTCTATTTAACCTTTGCCTGCCCTCTTTTTAATATTTCCCTTTCACACACTTTCTGCATGCAGGTCTGCAGTTTTCCTTCCTGCTGAGTTACAAACCCACTGTTGCTTTATTCCTCCACTTGGCACTTCCCTACCCCAGCTTGGAGCACGTAGGTCTCATCCCCTTGATGATCAGCTGAGGAGCAGATGGAGGATCAGAGGAGCAGAATGGCTGCTTTATGGGGTGCACCCACAGCAGCACTCATGGAAACAACCAAGGAGTGACCAAAAGCCAGGATTTCAAATGCTGGAATATTGAAATCTGGAATACAGGGGAAGGTCAAAGTCATAGGTCCCAGGGATCACGTAATTTTGGATTATTCTCAGCTTTCATTTAAAGCAAAGTTTCTAGTGTTCATATTCTCAGAGAAAAGCTTGGAAATGGGGATGATCACAGCCTTGAACATCAAAGGGCAAATAAAAGAATCCAGAACTGATTATTTATTTTTTTTAGATTTCATGATTTTGCCATCAACCTCACATTATGTTGAAGAGTAGCTCGGGATTTTTGAGCATGAAAGTCTGGCAGGACTACAGATGCCTCAAAATCATAACGAATTGAGGCCACAATCAACTTTTGAGAAGGCTTCTTCCTTGCAGCTAACACAATACCAGGGTTTTGCAGAACAGTTTGGTCCTCCCCACACAACCTCTTACTCGTGAGCATTGCTATCACTGGCCATTACAGGCATGGATATTTTTTTTTAATCCCACTTAAAGAGGAAAGGTATATTTTAAGGCCCAAGTGGCTGCTCAAGGTGGTGAAGACTGCAGGCTCATGCAGATGCACAGAGGAGGTCTCCCAGGCTTGCCTTCAGGGCCAGCACAGCTTCTTAAAGGGACAGGAGTGCCGCATAGTTGCAGCCATATGTTGACTGTAATGAAGGCATATGGAGCTAATTATGTAAATAAACAACTCAGTCCATGATGATTCTAAATAATTCAAAACATAAAGAGGCAAAACACTAATGTTCAAACTAATGAAAATAGATTCTTAGGGTGATTAATTTACAATAAAGAGAAGCTGCATATGTCAAAAATGGTGCGTCATCGTATGATTTAATATAATCAGGCGCAGCTGCGTGGCTCTTGATGTTTGTGAACAATGATCTTGTTCACCTCCTCCTGCATCTGTACCACGGTATTAAAAGAGAAGAAAACTGCACAGCAGAGCCAGCAAACACTTGTGAGAAAAATATTTTTAAAGCGTCTCAATAAATATTTACCAACTTTTGGAATGTTTGAATGCTTGAGGTTGTGTCAGGAAAGAAGCATATGCTGATATCCTCTAAAACAACACAAGTGGTCAACAGTCTCTGTACAAAAAGGACTAGCTCAATACAATAGGCCACTGTTGCTGTGAGTCTCAGCATTGTTTACCTCTCACAGGGCTTCCAAGTACAAACCACTTCAAACAAACTACACTAAGACTTTAAACTGAATCCACCCAACAGGTTAATAAAACAAATATTGATTGGGTTTGAGAGTCATTATGGTAAACAAACTCTTTTGGATTAAAAGAGTTCTTTTGTTCAAGCAATATTGTCCAGAGCCTTCAAGCAACATATTACAATCTCAACTTAAATCCTCAGGTAATATTTCACAGTGTTTGCCCTCAAATCTGCTTTCATTTGTAGCATATGTATAAATAGAGATACATGAAAAGATATGGTTAAGAATTTCATGCACGCAAAGGAAAGAAATCATGCCAAACTCAAAAAATACGCTGGACATTCTAACAATTAAGACCAAAAGTGAAATTTTTTTCAAGTGCATATAATGATTTATACACCTAAACCTCATTCTAAAAACTGCAACTTTTAGACACTTTTACTTTCATTCCTCTAGAAACCCAACCTCTTCAATGTAGGTGAAAATCACTTGAGCATGCCAATGCCCTTCCACAAGGTCTCCCACAAATGATCCCATGGACTATGAAAGCATCTTGACCTGGTCCAGCAGAGAAATGTAACCCAGATGCTTGAGAGCAAAGGCAGAAACAGCAAGGATGCAGAAACATGGGAAAGATTTGCAGAGAATTATTGCCTCAAGTGCGTGCTGATTTGGACTGCTCAGACCTTGTTGTCTTATTACTTGACAGGGACTAAAGACATCAATATGAATTCAGGTCCTCACCCCACTTTCAAAAGGGACTTAGGTTCCAAAAAACTTTTGTCAAGAAATTATCTAGAATGAAAGAAGTGACCAGGAGCTCCAGCTCTGCCATCTTGTGCAAATGCTTCAAGATGTGGATTGAGAACATTAAGTCTGTCGCACAGATTTAGACAAGTATGTTCCAAGAGTAATAGATCCTCCACGTGGCTTTAAAACTTTCTTTCACAGTCAAAGCAGATTCCCACAAGTAACAGCACAGGCTACAAATTGAAACATACCTAGCCATGTACATTTTATTTTTGTCTATTCCCTAAACCCAAAACACAAGCACATGAAGGTGACCAGCAGGTCACTGACACGTTTCAGTAACAATATTTTAGTCTAGTAATGTCAAATTCAGGAACAGTTCATACTTGTCACATTAGTGTGAAAATCCAGGGAACAGTAAAGAGTCAGAAGTTAACAAAGATATTCAATACTCCCATACAAATGGATTAAGCTCAGTAGTGCTGACAATTCCTGCAAACCCAATTCAGTCAGTATACTAGGCTAGCAATTCTTTTGGGTTAATCGTGTAGTGCAGAGAAAAATGGCAAAAACGCAGGTAAATATCAGGAGAGGATGATTCTCCAGACATCTGAGTAAAAAACTGGTGCAGTAGCTTTAAGTAGCATTCACTGCTTCTCATTAACACCATACATGTATCACTTAAATAATCATTAATTCTCTGTTCCTGGCCATGTAAAGCAAGTTGTACTAAGTACATCAGCTCTGAGCAGACACCTGGCTACTGCATGACTTCAGTGTGAGTACAAACCTTTTTGCACCCTGGATTTCTTCTTTGGCATTCAAACAGGCCTTGTCTGTCTTTTTTTTTTTTATAATTCACATCATTTAGGTAATTCTTGATAGAGAATTCTCAACAGAGCCCAGTCAGAGGTGGAGATTGGTATGGTACTACAGTGAGTCTCTCTAACACAAGGCACAGTTTCTAAGTGACAGTGTAAGGTACTAAGAAATTACACCATCACTGAATGAAAGTGCAACGCATACCGAGTGCTCAGCATCTGCCTTAGCTCACAGGCACAGCATGCTGCAAATCTTGTAAAATCAGGTGGTTGATCTGATAAGATACTATGCATCACTGGGGCTCTCCCTATCTGAAGACAGAATCAAACCCCATGAGCTTTGCTCAGAGTATCTCACTCACAGCTAGACTTCTTTGCTAGAAGAGTTATGCAATCTTAGCTAACATCTTATCACCAGCAGTGCAACAGTCAGACTTCAGGGTTTGTTGTCTTGCAGGCACCCACTTTATTCTCATTGCTATGGAGCAGCATTAGACACACAGCCTCAGAGTGAAAGAACAACAGGGAGGGAATGAGTGATAAGGAGCAGAAAGAGCTTGCAGAGTTAGCGCCTGCACAGCAGACTTAGGCTGAAGCTCGCTTCACTGATGTGGGGCATTTCTTGCATCTGGAGAGTCATGATTAAGAGAATAAAATACATGTTCTACCGCACTGAGTGCCAGAAGTAACTGTCATGTTCACACTGCACTACCAAGGGATAATATAGGCTGTTAATTAGGCTTGGGTAGAACTAAATATATTTTAAGAAATCACTCAAAAGACCAACAAAATACAGAGAGTAAATTTCTAAAATGAAGAATATTACATATCCTTAATATGTGAGAGGTTTGACTAAGTGTTCCTTCTTTTTACAGTCAATACAGGAGCCTTTTTTGCAAGTGTCTGTGTCCAAACACTAACATATACACTGAGTCTTTTGCAGGGTTTTGCATACTTTTGCACTCAATCTCCCTTAAGTTGTGGGTTTTCTGTTAACCTTCTCTGTCCTTCATCGTGGTGCTGAATAAACTTCTTCAAGCATCTGAATCATTCACTGCATTCCTTTATGACCAGTAAAAGCTGAAATGCCCTTAGGTGAGGAAAGGGACCATCCTTGCCTTGCCCTGCACAACTCCCATGTACCCTTCCCAAATATGTGATCTGTTGAAAGTGAATCCTCAGAAACGCAGTGACCTTCTCTGCTCTTCCTCTACCACAAGGCCTTCATGCTGTCACTGATTGTCTGTAGCTGAAACTGTGGGTGCAGCTGTACCACAATTCACATCTAAGTTTTTAGAAAAGACTCCACTATTTTGAAAACAGAAATACATTTGCATAACCAGAAAGTATTAAGGAATCATTTCTGTCTGCTACTGTGCCTATGCTTGCCCTACCAGTTTCCAGGCACTGGTTCCAGTGGGAATTGCTAAGGGTTAATCGAAAGTAGGGACTCTCTAATAGAATTGAGCTTTATGGTCCCAATTTTTCCCAAACTATGTCAAACCAGCAAAAAAACATGCTGAAAATCCTACAAATCTAGACCCATGTGTAGCCATGAGAAACTGATAGCCAGAGGAATAAAAAAGCTTCAGAATAAAATATGAGGTTGCATGTCAATAATAGAAAACAATATATTGCAGATAAATATATGATTTTTCCTTTCCTTAGACAAAGTAAAAAACTATATCTTTATTTTGATCAGATATGGAGATAAAGGGATTAAAAGAATCAGACAAGTGATTTGTAATTGGTCTCCAGACTGTACCCTCTTCCTTGAGTAAAGTGCATGCAAGTGAATAAAACTGCATGGATGGACTTTATTAGCTACAGCTTTCCTTCCTCACTCTGGGATTAGAGGAATACTTTAACCTTGACACATTCATCTTATACTCACAAAGCTTCACTTTTAACAGTCCCTTCTTCTTTCCTCTTCACTTGTTTGGTTCTGGCAAATAATTCTCTAAATTAGAAGAGGCTGCTGCTCTGTCTTAAACAGCAAGGGAATACTCACCTATCTTTGACAGCAAGAGCATGAAGAAATTCAAGGTGGTTAATACATCTAGAGGTCTATTGAAGATGGCAAAAATATGGCAAAAGCAGAGGTTTGTATAAATAAGGCTCTTGAAAGGATGTATTAGGCTGTCCTTTAAATGCATTAATAAAATCTAGAGGGAGAATGATTTTATTTTTCCGATAGCAATGTAAAGCCAACTATACAAATACATGTTACTTATATATTTGTAAGGAACTGTATTTGATGAAGCTTCCTTTATGCTAGAGAAGTTGGTGATGGGATTTTCAAAAGCTCTCCGCACTGCTCCAGCCCTGCGCCAAGTGACATTTACAAATCCTGCTCCTGCCGCTGTCCACAAAGGCAAAACTGAGCCATCACAGAGTATCCACAAGCCCACAGCTAGGGGAAAAACTGCCATGCACAGCTACTGGCACACCTATTACCCACAGACAGGAGAAAAAGTGTCTGTGGAAATGAATACTTATTCAGAGGGCTGGGGAATATGAGAATGCAAAGAAGTTTTTTTACATGTGTGTGGAAGAGGGTGTTATTAAGCAAAACACTTGAAAGTTAATTGCAGAATAAAAGAATATACCTCAGGGGTACACACTTTCTCAGTACACTGATTTATTATAATTACAGAGTTTACCCTTACCTTTTTTCTTTATCCAGCCACATATTTGAGTTGCTTTAGATTAAAGTATACGTCTTGTTAATTATGGCATTTAGTTCTCGAATGGTAATTGGTGTCTGGTGCTAAGCTCCTATAACTCTTCTTGTCACTGTTTCAAGGGGGCCTGTTTAATTTGCCTGAGGTAAACTCAAATGGAAAGTACCGTCTTATTTGAGTAATATGAGATATTTCTTGTGGCTTTAATGACCAAATATTGTACTGTTTATGGGGGGGCACAATTAGGTGGGGGTGTCTGTGTGACAATGGGCAGTACTACCTGCCAAGAGCTAATCAAGGTGGATGCTCCCGTAATAATTTTAAGGGGTTTTATTACATCCTTTAAGCAGATGAAAGTAATACAGCTTAAAACAAACAAACACCACTGGACATTGGATAAAAGTCATTGCAGTGAGCTACTAGGAACTTCCCTGCCATGTCTTCTGTTAAAAAAATCTCGCAGGAGTGTGTGAGACCAAAACTCTTACCCTGCCTAATCACAATTTTTTTCTACCTCTTGGGAAATGCATCAGGGACAAAAGCTGAAGAAAGGACTTTGTGGGTATTTGGGAGGACAGCACCTGATGACTTTCAGGTGCAAACCAGGAATGGCTGTCACATCCTGTTGTAAACCCACGCTACCTAAAACTAATGCACACTAACCTCCCCAAGGCTTTTCCTCAGGCACTTTAGGTATTGTCTGAGAACTCTTCATTCAGGTCAAGATAAATTGGTATCTTCAAATTAGACTCCAAAACTGTATTTCAACATCAGTAAGATTTGCAAGGCACTTGAATCAAGAAATTTCTAAATTTGTTCCCCCAATGGCAATTTACCTCAATAAGCACTTTCTCCCACAATTTCCCATTAAATTAAACAATTAGCCTGTTATGTAGCTTTGAGGGCTTACTCTTTCTGCATAAATAAAGTGTGTGCTTTTTTTGCTTCTACTTCCTCTGTCAGCATCATCCCCCACACTTTTTCTATACGCCAACTTATCAGTACAGAAAGATGGCTAGGCAGTCTAGATAGTCAGTAAAGTTACTTCTGTGGTTTTTCCTAAGGAACACAACCCAGAAGTGGTTGTTCCACACCACCTGTGTTTTCACAGTAGTTTTTTCTTCTGTTTAATGGATGTCCTCTCACTATTTGAAGATAACTAGATTGGTGGTCATATGTTTGCTGAATCGTTCTCTAGTACTAGGCAGAACCAAATCTCTCCACTTCACATTTACATACAGGGGTTTTCCTGCTTTTGCTCTATCCCAGTTTTGTGGCTGAAAAAAGATGACAGAAGTCCAAGGAAGATTCCTCTTTCATTCATGGAAACACTGATCCTGGCACTTTCCTCCTCTCTTTTGGTCTTCCCTCTGGAAGGTGAGAGGTTTAAAATCCCCCTCTCTCTGCTTTAGCTCTTGATGGCAAATATCATTGTGACAAATTACCTCTAAATGTTCCTACTCAGAAACAGATTTCCAACAGGCATTTCAAGCAGGCTCACACTTGAATTGCTCTAGTTTCAAAGAAGCAATAATCAATTCTTTGGTGCACAGGCTTTCCACATTCCCTTCAGGTAAGATATGCCTTATAAGAGCACCTCAATTTTATGTAGCATTAATATCTTTCTCTCTGAGGGGCTCTATTTGGGATTTATACCAAAGGAAATAAATAACATGTTGTATTCCATTCCTTCTCCTCTTTCTTCATCCAGCAACAGCCAGGGGAATGCAGGACAGCCGTTCATTCCCTTCATTCAGTGCTGGCAATGAAAAAGTTATGTCTGCTCGCTGCAGCAAGTCTCTGCAATCTTTTCCATAAACAAGCCATCAAATTTCTGATCATCAGGACTGGATCCTGCTATGGAATAGGAATAACCAACAAGACTTCTGAGCCACTGAGAAGTGAAAGAAGTCTTCAAACAGTAAGCACTTGCAATAAAAGCTCTGCCACTGCAGGATACAAATGAACGTGCCCTCCTACAATTTGAGATGACAACTCTGGGATAAATTGAGGAATTCAAGATGTATCGTGAGATTCTTATGCATGACTTTTACATTGTCTTGAAGCCAACAAGATAGACAGTCCAAATCAGAAACAGACTATTCCCTTTGTAGTTCTATGGGACTAAGACATTTGTCATCATAATATTTCTTATAGTTCTTGCTTTGCCTCACATGGAGAAAAACAGCAAAACTGTAGTCTTACTGAAGGCACAATTGTTGCCTACTGCATCATTAGTCATTGGCCACAATTTCTATTTCAGTTTCACAAGCAAAATCAGAAGGCTGATGAGGCCGTCGTTTGCTGTGTTCCCTATCGTATCGCATCATAAGAACAATGAAACTTCAGCAACTTGGTGAGAAATTGTCTCCTCTGGAGATGCCAAAATGAGATGCAGAAAGATTTTTCAATCATCTTCCTTAGTGCAACCTGGTCTAGTGGAAGGTGTCCCTGCCAAAGGGGTGGAGGTTAGAACTAGATGATTTTTAGGGTCCTTTCCAACCTAAGCCATTCTATGATTCTATGATTTACTTCACAGTCACCCAGAAAAAGGTATTTTTCACTAAATGAATGCAAACATGTATAAAAGAGATTTATATTTTGGAAACCCCTACAAGCACATTTCGTCATCACTGTTGTCATTGAGAAAGTCCCTGGAACTTTAGGAACTCAGCCATATCAGCATCATCAGCCAAGAGCAGACACTTAAGTCTCTGCTGAGGCTGGGGATGACATCTGTGATAGTCTTTATTTAGAAAGACACTCATTCCAAGACAGTGAGAATCATTTCTGGAAAGAAAAAGAACCATTGGAAACACAGAAGCCTGCTGATCCAAGGGCAACAATTATTCTTATTTTCTTCACCGAGAAAATAAGGAGACTTTTAGTCCATGGCCATAGTAGTGACATCTATTGGCTATAAAAGCTGCAAAAAGGAAGTCAGTTGCAGCTGAGGAGTGACAGTTGCCAATGGAGACACCTTAAATCCTTCATTTTTGCATCAGCCTGTATAGTAGGGTCAATACTACCCTGTCCTATCTTTGAGACTACAGGGATCATGATAGTGATGCTTTTGGAGATTACAAGGTTAAGTTTTTACTATGAGTCTGTTTGAAGAAATGATTCCTGTATCAAGAACCTCCTTGCACTCAAGAGCCCCTAAGAAAAAACTTTATTTCTCTCAAGTACTTTCTGGAAGTGGGGACTATTCCACTGCAGTATTGTGCCTATGCTTGGCCATACAGAACATCTCTTCCCCTTCACCAGAGGCCTGACAAAGAGCTTGAGCATCTCATTGGCAAAGAAACCCCAAAGCAAGCCCCACAAAGAAACATGATATATCAGTTGTACCAAGCTATGAGTCAATTGGTATCATGCAGCATGTGGTAGTCATGAGTACACTAACACCAATCTTAACACACACCTCATATCAGCATCTGCTATAAATTTGCTATACAGTGTTATTGCTGAGGGAAAACCTGTCATGAAATTAGACCTACTCATGTATACAAATAGCTGATCATTGGCAAGAACACCACAGGACATCAACTGATGTTATTTAGGGACACCACTTTCTGTGGTCCCTTTCCCTCTTATCTGTTCAGGAACTGCAGTGGTATTAGTGCTAGAGGGTGTACATATATCCTTGCCAGTTCCTTTTAATATCTGCTTATAGTCATCTTATCTGTGAATCTGTCTAATCACTTTTTTAACCTGCTTACACTGTGCCTACAAAATGTCTTGGGTAAGAAAGTCCAGAAGTTCATTACCTGCCTTATCAAGGACTATGTCATGTCTTTTAAATTATCTCCTATTAGTTTCACAAGGTGCTTCCTAGTTTTAGTACTACAGGACATGCTGAGTAATAGTTCATCATTTAGTTTATACTTCACCTTCATGGGATACAGACCTCAATCACATCCCCCTTCAGCCTTTTTCTTTCCAACCTGAAGAGTCTATATTTTTAATCTCTCCCTGTAAGATAATTACTCTATTGCCTTAATCATTTTAGCTATCTTTCTCGGGGTATTTTCCAGCTCCACTATACGATTCTTCAGATGCAGAGACTACAACTGTGCCCAAGACTTAAGATGTGGACATAACAGCTTTACACAGAAGCAAAATGGCAGTCTCATTTACAATATCATTCCTGCTGCTGCCCGTACTTTGTTGTCTTTTTATCTGCTTCAGCACATTAAGCCAAGAATTTCAGGGAATCACTGATAATGACTTCAAGATTTTTCTTATGAAAGTGATAACATAAAATTCAGATTCTAGTACAGCATAGCCTAGTTAAGATCACTTTTTCCTAAGCTAATTACCTCTCCTTGACCTAAAATGAAGTGTATCCACCACCTTTTTGTTCATTCAGTTTTATGAGGTTCTTTGAATTTTCTTCACCTTTGGCGTAGGATTTGATTTCCTCAAACTGCTTATCCAAATATTATAGATTTCACTGTTCACTCTCTGTTCTGTCACAGATGATGTTTCAGAATCAAAATGATCCTGGCAGCAATCCTAAAAGGATGCTACTGCTGCCTTTCCTCCAACATAAAAAGTGGTCACTAAGTGACCCTTAGATTCCTCACCTTTAATCAGCTTTCAGTTTGAAAATGAACCTTTCCTCTAACCTCACAGTAATTTTATGTCTTTAAAATGTTCTGATGGGGAACATCATCAAGGATCTTCTGAAAATTCTAGCATAACATGTCCACTGGATCCCTTTTATCCACAGATGTACTGACACTCTTCAAAATGCTCCCAGACTTTCACTTACAGTGGCCACACTGATTCTATTTCAGTGGATCATATTTCTCCATGTACTCTTATCAATGTGACCATATTTCTTAAGACTGACTCTATCAACTTGATGGGGAGTTGGCCATCTCCAACCTGGAATTTCTGCTGCATCAACAATTTTGCAATGAATTCTGAAAATTCTGCCTTCCAGATATTCTTCAGCAATGTTTCTGCCTGGGGTTGTACATGCATATGTCTGTCTGTCCCATGTTTCTGAACAACATCAGAGATTGTTAAGAAACTGGGTATCTAAGTTAAAAAGAGAAAATGCAAAATTGGTGGGTCTAGTGCTGTACTTCTCAGACTGTTGCAGCACTGCAGCTGGGATCAGTCTCACAGATAGAACAATCTGTGCCAAAACCCAGACAGGTATTCCTGGGATAGCTCAGCTCCTACCATAACTTTCTACCACAGAAAAAGGAATGAAGTGCTGAACGTCACAACCTTTTCTCCATGGGATTTTCATGGCAATAGACTTGTTAGGACATAGAGGCCTCCAAAATTATTAGACAAATCACAGACAACTCTTGGTAATCACAGAAACAAACACCACTTGTGGTTATTGTGAGAAGCTGTAGGGCTGCCTTAATGTACTTCTGTCTAGGAATGAAACCTCTAATGTTTCATTCAGGGGATTTAATAGCAATAGATAAAATTGTGCATGACTTACAGAAAAGCATTTGCTACTGTTGGAGGAATCAAAATTTTCCATGGTTAACACACACAGTTGTCCACAGTTGTAAGCCACAGGTCACTTCTGTGATTCTTTCAAAGTACTCTTTGTTAAATCTGTATGAATCCAGAAGTGAAATACTTTGCTAAACCTTATCATTTTTGCAAACCACTAAGAACTCACAACACAAATGTTCCAAGCAACCTGCTGCTGCAGATGTGGTCCCACACTGTGCTGCTTCATCGTCACTGCAAGCTTCGCTGTTGGAATATTTCCTTGGTTTGACTGTTCATGATGACCAGGTTGCAAGCCTGACTGTCAGAGAATCAAGACTGCCTTGTGTTTCCCACTGACATTAGAGAACAGCCAGTCAAGAAATTGTCCAAGAAATTCAATCCATTTTTAACATGACAAAATAAAGCTGCCCGCTTATAATGCATGGGGACACGATCCCATTATTCTCAAACTAGCTGACACTTTTGCTATCTTAATATACCATGCCCAAGATAACGTGGGCATGAAAGTGCTGGTCTGATGTTGTATCTGATGGCCCAGAACTGAGACCAGCTGAAAAAGTCCGAAAGGAGTTAATCCCTTGTCGAGATCCTGGATATATACAAAATTTCCAATATTATTTCTTTTGAAAATGTCCAGAAATTCCTGATCCAAATCCCATACTGACTGCACTAATAGGTTTCTTGGAAATCACTTATAAACTTTATATAGAGAAGACCTGAGCTGATTTTACTCACCTCACAAACTGTTAGTGCAACCGTCTCTGCTCTTTATCAACCATGAAACTTAACAGACTCTTGGATACTGTCACATCTGACCCTAGGATCTCCCTTTAACTCTGTTGATTTTAAAAACTTCACCAAAAGCACACTAATTTGAGCTGTCACTATCATGCTGTGCTGTCTCTAGGCACATGGTCTGGTTGAATGCAAGGTGCAACCAGCCAAAGATTTAATCCTTTCAAGCTTTTATTCAGGGAGACTGGCTGATGAGGCTTGCAGGGTTCCTCATTGTTCTGTATGTCACTCCTCATCTGACTATTGCACACAGCCCCCTGAAGCTGTCCCATTGGACAAGTTATCAAACCATGCCTCACTCGTCGCAGCCTCAATCTATCTGAAGGATTGCAATACAAGCAGAAACAGGTTTTGGTTTCATCTCTGACATCATCTACCTGGCATCCGTTTGCCGTGCATATGAGAGTGTATTTGCTCAAAGCTACCGAGTTGTGCCAAAGGCAGTCCCTGCTGTTATCAAGGCCACGGGACTTGACTCATTTGAAGCACGGATTGCCAAAGGAGAAGTGGGAACTGCTGTGTCAACTGTTTGACAAGACACCTGTCTTTCAGCTCTTCAGGGGCCTCTCTCCACAGCCTGGAACTATTGTTGCATTCATAACCTGACAGTCCGAGCTCAGCAAAAGCTTCACTCAAGTGTGTAATACTTCTTTCTTGATGAGGGTTCATAATGAGTCACAGATCTCACCACTCCTAAGAGAAAAGAGTGCAAGAAGTGACAGAGAAGCTAAATTTCTTTCCTTCAGATGGTTATATCACCTAAACCATGCGCACAGGGCATCAAGGTTTCATGCAGTCTGAAACACCTACTAGAGGTTGTTGTGTTTTATGGGGGATGCTGTTCCTTGTTTGTGCAAGCACAACTCCTGCCATGACCTGTTTCTCTACTTCTCCATTCAAGCAGAACCCAGAAAGATGGACTTGGGGAAGGAGGGGGCAGGGAGAGTTGTTTGTGGTGGTGTTTTTCTTCTATTGCTGAGAAGTTACATTCACGTACCCCAGAATTCTCCTAGTCTGTGTTCTGCTCTATAAGCACAACAGTGTACAAGCAGGAATCCACTGGCTCAAATACATGCAGGAAGCTGTTTTAGAGACAGCTTCTCTTTGCTTTACCCATGAATGACTTCTTAGTGGGATTATTCCACATGAATAAGGAAGGGTTATCTGGTCTGTAAGACCTGCTTTCTTTTGAATCTTGCAAGGGAAACAGTGGAAACTCTATTGTTGAGTCACACAAAACTGGAACAGACAATTTGCTACGGACAAGGCTGTGTCATTTAGTCCCAACCCTCTGGGGGGAGCTGTGTAGAAGGCCCTCTTGTTATGGGCATTTTCCCTTCCAAGGCCTCACAGTTACTAATTCTGGTAAAAGATTGTCTCTGTCTCCCTGTCCAGCTGGCCAAACTGGGAGAAGCCTGCCAGTGGATTCTCATTCCCCTTGGAGCATTGAGCTCACTGTGAGGAGCAAGCAGTGAATAGCCCCTGCCTCAAATGGAACAAGCAGCATTGCAAGGGGAAGAAGTTTTTGTTCAGCCCTACCCGTTCCCGATAGCCATGTCTAGGAGAGGGAGACGTGAACTCCAAGAAGAGCATGGAAAAAAGCCCTAGGCTCTTGCAGAAGGGATGGAGGCGAGATGACGTGCAGGGCCATTGTTTTCCCAACTCTAATTGAAACATCGGCTTTAGTCAGCTGTCTAGCATTCTAACCCCTCAGCTTCAGTTCTGCCTCCTTGCTCCTATCACAGGCCTCTGAGATTGCAAAGAGCAGCTTATCAGAAAGAATGTATTTTCTTTCTGAATGTGTCACTATATCTTTCTGTTAACCACCTTAGTTTCAAGGATCAGTCATACAGTCACCATATATAAAGCAGACTCTGCTTTCCTGATGACTAATTGCAGGCAGCATGCCCCCTGAATGCTGACACTGGTATCATTTGTAGGATAGTCATGTGCAGAATCGTGCACTATATTTGTCCGTACACTGGTGTGAGCATTTTTCCCTGGACTGGAGGTAATTTGTACTGTGATGGTTACAACACCAAGGAACAGGCCAGTTGTTGTCTTTAGTGAGTTGGTGAAATTGCATGCTGGGAATTATTTAAAGCAGCAGCTACAGCAAGGAGTTAAAAATCATTAAGCTCACTCTAGAAGCCTAGCTGAAGGACTGGTGCAACGTTTGGGTTTGAATTAGTCCCTTGACCTCTGTTTGTTTTATTCGTCCCTGCTGGATAACTGGGCCTAAATAAAGAGCCTTGCCACCAATCTACATCAGATTAAAGGAGGGAAAACAGAACACAGTAAGAGAAAGAACAAAATCCAGTTCACAATATTTTCATCAGTATAACTGCTGTGATCTTCAGCGTGTCAGAAGTGTCTGTCTGACTTAGGATGCAGTTTCTCAAGAAACAGGGGTTACTGCAGATACCTGAGCAGCATACACAAGACAACGGCATGCAGAGATACTAAATATTTCACCTTAGCCTCTTGCCTTATGCTGCATTCAAACCTGAATCCCAGTCATATTAATGAAGGTCCAGATGCTCCAAGGTCCATGAAGTTAGGACAAAATATGTAGCTCTGCTGGATACACCCACTTTTTTTTTTTTTTTATCCTGAAAATCTTGTCAAGGTAGAATTTGAGAACTTTGAGACAGATACTGTCATCACAGAGCCATTGTTGGAGGATACCAGCTGTTTCTAGACCAAAACATGCCTACTGTGAATAAGCTGGACACATAGCTTGCTTAGTAAATTCAGCTAAACCTGTTTTATTCTGTGCACACACCTCCATGTACTTTGGTCGTGATATGCATGAGCCATAGCCAGAGACTCTTCTCTTATGAGATCTCAAGGATCAATAGCTCAGGCTCAGTAGAATAACTACGGCAAAATAGAGCCAAACTGGTTTCACTCTACTGTGCATGGTCCTGCTGTCAGTTAGCTCATATCAAGTCAGCTGGAGTATTTCAGACCATAAGACACATGTATATCCCTACAGACAAAAGGACATTTGCAAAAGTTAATTCAAAGTTGTAGCAATTGTTGTAGAAATTTCTCTCCCTGTTGACCTTTGGATAACTAAAATAAGATCTCAAATCCTTTCCAGACAGTCAGCTTTCTCAAAAGCAAGGTTTTAAGAGATTCATTTTGAATTCTAGAAAACCAATGATATAATGGAGGATTAATTGTGCAATATAGCTTATTTCACTTTTCACCTTTCCAAGGATGTGAGTTTACCCTTGATTGTTTTATTTTGCTTTACTACCACCTTCCCATTTGCCATCATGTGCACCCACTTGCCTCTCTGCATATAATATTGCTGTAGTACCTGGGCAGAGTTTAAAACTCCAAAAGTTTTTTTCAAGGTTTGGAAGGACATGCACAACTTCTTCTTGAGGTTTACTTTTGTTCAAACTGTTGGGATGAATTCAAATAAATATATAAATGAAATTATTAAATAAATGTTCTCTGCAACTGTTACTGGGACATGCCATTACACTTAATTCTAAATAAACATAGCTCTGACTGACCTCAGGATCTCTTTGAAGTCGATAACACATGATCACTTCTTACAACTGAAAGCTTGCTGATGCTCAAGAAGTAAAATCTGTCTCTGTGCAGTGGATCAGTTCATGGACCAAATGTCATTCAGAGTCCTAATGAAGCCTACCCAGAAGGCTGATGTGGAACTCAGCCAAAGTCGAGTCCCTGTACAAGGTACAGTGTGTCACCCACACTAACTATGACAAAGACAGATAAAACCAAACTGGCAGGCAGACATCAGGTAAGGCTGAGAGTGGATTTTTCTGTGTGTTTCTTTTGAACAATGCCCTAGTCCTGGCAAGCATCACACGGTGCTATGGCACTATAATACATATTACCAACATCAAACTCCTTTGTCTAAGAAAAGACAAGTATGGAAATCTTACATGCACACAATAAAATTTTAAAGTTATAGCATAATAAATTTATAGCAAGTTCTAACTGTTGAAAACCATCTTTTGTATTTAATACAAAATAATTTTCTTACTGCGTATGATGAAATTCAGGTAATCTGAGAAACCCAGAAAGGGATTTTTGAATTTCTCTCCCTCAGGCTACTCATAAACAAAATGATGTACAACTTCGGAAAATTTATTTCAAAATCATTATAGACCTTCATTTTTAAGAGCTGTTCAGACTTAGAAAACTTTTTTTTTTTTTTGGCAAACTTTGTTTCAGAAACTCTTGTCCTTCCAGCACAGTTTTACCCATCCAGATATGTAGTGGTCTACTAGGCACTGCCTTTCCCTGGTTTATTCTCTCTTTTCGACAATTTAATCTATGAGAGGATGCAAATAGAGCAAGACTATTTTGGATAGTACAAAAAGGACACACCTTTCAAGGAGTTTACATTTCCTGCAGACAGGTGATGACCACAGAACAGCACACCAGTGCATGCAGTTTGGGTGACTGCTTGCAAGTATGCGCACTCTGGTACTGGATTTACACATGCAGAAGGAAACATTTTCATAGATATATACACTAAGGCTATACCATAAAATTTATCCTCAAAATGGCAAAGGATGAAAACAAAAGTCAACATTTTTTCTCAACTTTTGTTTTTAAAGCTTTTTGTTGAGAATACTGGATGATAATGCAACTCCAGCCTATTCCATGATACTTAACTGCACATGGCTTCAGTCAAGTTACAATGGCATCATTAGCCAGAGGCTACTTATTCAGAGCTTTGCCTATGGACATCCCATATTTAGCAAAAACCGACTCCAGCATGTATGCAAGTCTAGTCTTGGATCTCTCTGCTGAATCAACCATGAAGGACCAATAAATACTCATTAGGAAGCAGGCTCCAAGACCACTATGGCTGAGTTATAACTTAAAACAATTCTTTCTTCTCTTTCCCCTTTATTTACACATCTCACTGACAGGTTAGCCTGGAGTGCCCATCCAGGTTACCACTCTCAGCTGCTGGCCCCATTACGTACATACAGGTAACTCAGTAGCTCAGGAACCAGTTTCCAAAATCCTAGTTTTCATCACCAGGGAACAAATATGATCTGAATATGGTGGTCAGTGGGAAACCCCCATCAGAGATGTCAATTTTGACAGGTCTTGGGCTAATTCAGGAGCAGCCCAGGACTGAGAAGGACCCTAGCTGGGGTCAGTAGCAACACCTGTTATATGGTCTGAATTGTCTTCAGCAGCCCATCATTCCCTTAGAACTTGTAAGTGATCCATCTCTCCCTCAAACCTACATATGTCTAATGTGATCCTGCTCTCAAATCAGCTGAACTTCAAACAACATCCACTGAGGCCACATGAAAACAAGACCTTATGACTAAGGGAATAAAACATATTGGTGAAAATGACAGGAACCTTGTCCCCTTCTTCCATGGCAGCTTTATCAAAGTGCAACTCCTTAAAGCCAAGGCAAAGAGTCTTAACACATGTATTTATAAAGCTATGGCATTTTAAACAGAAGAATTTTCCAAAAATTCAATTAATCATTAAAAATTACAAGCAAATATAAACAATATATATATATGGCTCTGGATTGCCTCCAGTGGCCTGTGGTACACTACAGGCAGAGGATAATATAATTAAATATGGGCAGCCTGCTGACTACTCACTGTCGGTTTTGGCCAGATGTGAGCTGAAGTTTGCCCTATTGCAAACATTTGTTTTACAGTACTACAACTTAATTGAGTTTGGAAAGCTTTTGCAAGCATTAACAATGGCTTACCTCACTAATGAGCAAGGATAATAGGACCATTTTGACTTAGTGGGCAAAATGCACCCTCATATCCATTTTGTACCTTTACAAATGAAGTATGCACTTACAGATATGTGTCCTTGGTGAAAAAAGAGAGTGATAAAATAGGCTAAAAATAGTTCTATACGTTGAAAATATACTGCTGTGAAGAAGAACTCAGCTCTGTATGAAGCTGCTTAGTCACCCATGTTGGAGGACATTTAGCTCAGGGAATTAGAAAAGGGCTGCTAAAGTTCCCTTTCCAATAGGTCAGTTCACATTCAGTGACAGAAGACACCTCTTGTTTCCTGCCATCTCTCTGGCTGCCATATTGACTTAAGTAATGCAAGCACTCTGGCACCAACACACTCAATTGACTCCCAAAAGCAGAGTGGGAACATTTCCAGCAAAGTTTATTTGCTGGGTGGTGCTGTTTCTTTCTTAGACTGAGTTATGAAGCATCATTTTAATTTGGAAAAACAAACTAGTACATTGTCCAAACCTCTCCTTCTCCCTTGGAAAACAGACACTTTACCCAGAAGCTTTATCCCAGAATAAATCTGGAAGCCTCTTGAGGAAGCTTCTTGTTAAAAATATTGGCAGTTACTGCAAAAATGGAATTATGGTACTCTTTCTGCATTTCACATTGTAAGATCTAGTTTAAAATATGTTCCCTAGAATGGCTGCAAAATGCAGCGTGGATATGAGCGATCTGTCTGCCACTTTAAGCCAAATGAGACTGAATAGTTGCTTATCTGCTCTACAAAATGGGATCTGTGAAGGATGGCAACTCCGGAGAGTGGCTCAAGCTCCCTGAAGTATGATATTTTGCAAGACTACGGTTGTGTTTTGGAAAAAAACACCCTCCATGTTTGTCTTTCAGAAGGTCTTTTAACAATGCTCAGTCTTATACTTGAACACACACAATGAAGGCAGGCACAGGAAGGAGACTTGGCTTGAGCTCAGGATTCCCTGGTGGTTGGGACTTCAGGGTTATTTTCATTCTGTCTGACTTGTATGCTGTAATTGCACTCGGGCTGCAGATGACAAATTAACTTCTATTTGCAGCTATTTACAGGTATTTGTTTGGATTCAAGGGGTGAATTTTTTGCACACAGGGATGTGTCAAGCATGTGTGAACTTTGCATTTCAGAAGATTAGCATTAAGCAATGCACCTGGGAGATGACGTAGCATGCAGCCCATTGCTTGTAAGAGGAGACTTCTGAAAAACCATGTCTGTGTTATGTATAGAATATGGCATAAGGTTCACACGTAAAATGCATCTTTAACAATAGTGCCAAGACATACTTGGAACGAAGAATCGTGTTTTCTCCCAAACAGACAGACAGTTCAAAGCTAATTTGCTCTCCAGCATCTCCTTCTATTTATATTTGTGCATAAGAGATACCAAGAACAGATAGTGTCCGCACCTGGTTTGCTTCTGACTCTCCCAAATGACTTCCCACATGACTCATTTGGGTGGAGGATGGCAATCATCAGTAAGATCCCTGTAAGTAGGTGCGCAAAACAAACAGCAGCCTTTTTACTATTACGCATGAAAGGCAACCCACATACAACTTTTACCTTGGATAACTGAAACAGAAAGATATCTGACTTTCTTTAGTCTCTCCCAGGCAAAGAAGCTTTGCTCCCAGCTCAGGTCAGGCCACAGTACCTAACCTCCCACATCTGGAATACATTCACATTGCAGGCTAAACACTGACTTCAGGAGACACAGACATACAGTTCGTTTGACACATTTCTCAGTCATTCCTCCAGCCTAGGACATGTGATGCTTAGGGGCGATCTAATTGTGGACTTCCAGTACCTGAAGGCAGCCTACAAGAAAGATGAAGGGGGACTTTTTACAGAAGTGTGTACTGACAGGACAAGGGGGAATGGCTTCAAGCTGAAAGAAGGTAGGTTTAGATTAGGTATTAGGAGAAAAGCACTGGAACAAGTCACCCAGAGAAGATGTGGATACCTGATCCTCTTAAGTGTTCAAGGCCAGGCTGGATAGGGTCTGAGCGACGTGGTCTGATGAAAGGTCCCTGGCAGAAAGGTTGAAACTACATGATCTTTAAGGTCCCTTCCAACTCAGGCCATTCTATGATTCTATGATTTCTCATGGCCCAAAATCTCTAGTTTGTGTACCCTCATCTAAGGCACCAAGAGGCACATGAAGTTCTGTGCTGTGGCAGAAGCATGGAAAAAAAAATAAGCCACTTCAGTATAGACTGGCAGTATACTTAGTCTACATGGATGAGTATAAATCCAGATTGCAGCAGGGAGCTTAACTCATAAAACTATTAAGAAAGAGCAATCTCATTTCCTCTCACCAACTTGTCTAATATTTCATTATTTGCTCACTTCACATGACTTTCCAGGTTAGTAGACTAGGAGGAAAAAATAAAAGCTTCCCACATAATATTGTTGTTGTTGATAAATGAAGAAAGAGAAAAAAAACTAAGCACAAAGTTATGAGTCACCTGAATGCACTTAAGCCAGATGTAGAATTAAGGAACAGGCACTGACATGAACTCATGAGAAAATACAAAGTTGCTTTAGTCTCTCTCAAAAAGGAATGCTGCAGGGCAGTAGGACTGAGGGGAGTTTAAAAAATAAAAAGATAATGGGGGAGGGGGAAGGCATCTTAACATATAAATCACAGTGTCAAAATCCTTTTATCTTTTGGCGCCCAAATCTCTCATCTGCCTCAGTGAATGCTAAGCAAGTCACTAGCAATTCTTTGTGAATTTTTAATTGGTGTTTTCACAACCTTACTCTTGATATTTCTAAGAGAAATTAGCAGATGTTCATGAGAAGAGTTTTACACAGACAAATCTCTCATATAAGCTAGGGGTGAGCCTGAGAACGAGCTGCATGTCCTCTGTCTCAGCACCGTCTGCAACAAAAACTCCCAGCTTTCCTCAGCTTCACATTATACTGTCCAGGACTGTAAAAGGTAGGCTGAAATTGCCTACATTTGTGCAGGTGTTAGGTTTTATACACAGAGTCTGCAGCATCTGGTCTCTAGTTCGCACACAGCAAGGTCATGGCAAGACAGAAGCTTAACCCTTCTCCCTGGTGCCAACACAAAACTGTGTTTTATATTGCTAGAATATGAAGAAAGAAGTGAAAACTTTAGGATATGTAGTAAACAGTCTGCAACATGGTTCCAAAACCTACAAGTGTTGATCTCATCTACAGATTCACTAGAAAGCTCCTTGAAGAGGAAAGTGTTTAGATCTGGTCCTGGAAATGGTTTATCAGATAGCTTATGAATAGACAGGCAACTCTGCTTGGAAAAGTTCTTAAAAATTGGGGTTTGTTCAAAAACCAGAGAACAAAACTTGACGAGTTTCACACTTCAATTTCAAAGATGCTGAAAGTGGTCTTTTTCAAAATTTTTAAAACAAAATTTCCAGTTGTTATTGTGTAAAGCCATTTTCACTTAAAGGTTGCTCCATAAGTGTAAGAGTAGGAAAGAAAGCAGTAGTCCAGACCTGAAATAAATCCTTTGTTTTAAACTGAATGAAATTGTTCACATTGACTCTAACACAAATTTTCTCATTTTGTTGTATCACCAAAAGAAAGAAAATAAACTGTTTTGTTTGGCCTAACCCAGTTTTAAGTCAGCCACTGAAACAAAACATCCATTATTGACCCAACTTGGCTAAACGACTAAACTTCCTGTTGCTAATATATGTTGGGTGCAAGAGAAAGTTTTAAGGAAAAGGCGGGGGGGGGGATATACAGTCAGCAACTTTTTGAGGTTGAGGTTTTGAGTACATTTTTTGAGGTTCCAAATACTGTATGGCTGAACAGAAGTGTGAAAGGAGCCATTAAGCTGTGCACCATGCTGGAGCCAGGGCTGGATTACAGCAGCTAGAAACTAAGCTCATCATTCCTTTGTTTCTTCCTCCCTGCTTCCCACTTCTACATCACACACTCAAACAGCAGGTTCCTTAGGATGTCAAGAAACATTTTATTTTTTGTCTGGGCATTATCCATCTGGTCCATAGCAAAGGCTCTTTGGCACAAATCTGTACTGCCACAGGAAGAACAATTTTTCTCCAATGCAATACTTGCTTTCTTTTTCTCCTAAAATAAGTACCACAAGCTGGTTGAAACAAATTTATTGCCATTGCCCCAAGAAAAGATGACTTTAAGCAAAATACTCATTTTCTACAAGTTGCAGCTTCCAGCTCTTTAAAACGGAAGAGGTAGCCCAAGTTTGCCCTACTGAATGGAGACGCTATTGACGGGAGTCTTGGCTTTTGCTGCACACACCTACTAGCTCTTAATGCAAACTCTCGTTTTAGGAGAGGTGGAACTGTAGGTCATCAGAAAAATAAGCTGTGGGGTTGAACAGTTATAAATCAGCTGTATAATTGGACCTGTCTCATTTGGATTTCTTAGTTTTAACTGGAATTTCTGATGGATATTTGCAGAGAACTTTTGAGCATGGGCAATGAAAATCTAACCAGATACTGCGGTTTTCAACAGGTACCTATGACAGCTGCACCACTGAGCATAACAGAAAAATCTGATTCTGAGCAGTCCATGTTCCCTAAGTCAGTCAGCTTTCCCTCTCCTCTCCCCTTACTCTTATCCAAGCTATGCCTTAAATGGGCTCAAGAAAACAAAAATAAATGTGTTTGTAAAATTTTTCTTCTTATTCTTTACACCAGATTGAGGGAAAAGAAAAAACCATCCTGAAATACATAAGAGCCTTTCTGTTTCTCACACATCTGTAACTTATTAAGGATACTATCATAACTGAAGACACTCTGACCTACCAACTCCAGGTTTCCTCTGGTAGGGCATGAGTAGACTGTGGTGTCAGAGGCTGACAGGATTACAGGAATCACCAGCAAACTTGCAGCATAGTAGTAGCCAGCATGGTGTGAAGTGTGTCCTTTGGTGCAAACACTCCTGGAGGACTAAGAAATTGCCTAAGAAGCCTAAGTCATTTGAAGAGATTGTGGCATGTTAGAACCCACAGAAAATAGTTTCTTCAATGCATTATTTATTGCTTTTCTGTATTTATATAATATCCAGCTTCCTGAGAGTAATTTGTTTTGGATTGTGTAACACTGGGCAGAACATCAAACATATGTTAATCAGTGGTAATAAAACACTGAGTTTTATGGTCACTGAGGTATTAAATATTGCTAATAAATTATAGGGCTAGCATTTTAAATGAGCTATAGTTTGGAGAAGAGCAGTAACACCATGTCTGAGAGCATTAATTGCCATTGCTCGACTTCCTAATTAGAAGAGTTTCAAATATGTTTTTAAACCATTACATCACTCTCTGTTACACATTCAATGAAATACAGCTGCATTTGAAAAGCTTCAATAGTGTGAAGTATTTTACCCCTTCAAAGAACTCTACATCCATGAAAACACAATACCTCTGTGAAACAATTATTACTATCCCTGTTTCATACATAGGGGAAGAAGAAGTGCAGAGAGGCTAAAAGTCTCCACTGAGACCACCCAGCTTGTTAGAGTCAGGGTTTCCATGAAGGGGACAGACATATTCTCCAGTCTCACAGACAAGGAACAGGCAGTGATCCCTTTCACCAGATGCAGCCTGACTGTGTGGCAACAGCAATCCGGTCATAGCAATGGCATCTCGTCCTCACATTGTGTTTCTTCTCCTTGTGGACTGGTGGGGACTGGAAGAATCATGAGGTACTAATCTCCTCCTGGAATAATTCATAGAGAGGGAAACTGTACTGTATGTGAAGGGCTTGTTCTGCTTTCTGCATAATAGGACACATTTTTGTGACCTATTATCCGAGCCATTTGCCACAGGACTCCATCATCCCACAAGTCATGTCCATCAGTGGAGACATTGCTGGTGTAGCACAAAACATACACGGTGCACATGAACACCACAGAGCTTCCTGATGCACTGGGATAAGCATAAAGTCCATGGATTTTGTAACTGTTCTGCTGTGGGCTTTTCTTAATGCAGGAGTGAGCACATGCCATAAGCTGTGCTAGCAGGTGTGCTGATAGTGAAGGCATCCAGGTACTCTGGAATGACACTTTTGCCAGGCTATAAGGCATTACACTTATACCAGGTAACAGCCTCACTGGTGGGATGGTCCTTACTGAGAACTGCACAAGGGTCAAGTTTCAGAGTAAGGGGTCTTTAGGAAAGCAAGCTGGTGAAGCCTGCCACATCCTTTCAGAGAACAGGGCTTACCCTCATCAAAGGACTGCCAGGCAAAAGGGCCACAGATGGGCCACACACAGTAGGTTTGAGGAGCTTGGCAGCATTCAAGAATGAACACTGTTTAGCCTCTGCCTTCCATTCACCTTGTTTTAGCCCAGTTCCCACAATGTATGAAAAACATGAGCCATCATCCTTCTGTCACTGTCCATTGAATTCCCTTCAAGTATAGTTCCGAAAAACTAGCTTTGTGCTAAAGTGCCCTCATCTGCACCCCTGCCTCAAATCTGGAAGGCACTTTCACAGAACTACAGAATTGTTTAGGCTGGAACAGACCTTGAAGATCTTTGAATCCAACCTTTGACTGATCACCACCATGTCAACTAGAATACAGCACTACCTGCTGCATCCAGTCATTTCTTTGAACACCTCCAGGGATGGTGACTCCATCACCTTTCTGAGCAGTCCATTCTAATGTTCAACAACCCTTTATATGAAAAAATTCATCCTGATGTCCAGCTTGAACCTTCTCTGGCAGAGCTTGAGGCAATTTCCTCTTGTCCTGTCACTAGTTGCCTGGAAGAAGAGGCCAACCCTCACCTGGCTACAACCTCCTTTCAAGTAGTCATAGAAAGCGATGAGGTCTTCCCTGAGCCTCCTTTTCTCCAGGCTAAACAACCCCAGCTCCCTTAGCTGCTCCTCATAGGACTTACTCTCTAGACCCTTCACTACCTCTTGTCCTTCTCTGGACACACTCCAGCAGTTCAATATCTTTCCTGCAATGAGGGGACCAGAACTGGACAGAGATCTTGAAGTGCAGCTTCACCAGTGGTCTCCAGAGAGTGGGGGAGCAAAGCCCTCACCTCACCTGGGGCTGGGCTCTGGGTCCCACCTGGTGTGGTGTAGGAGGCCACTGGCCTTGGCAGCAAACCTCCTGCTGATGTGGCAGGGCAATGAAGAGGCTGAATACTGAGCCTGTGCTGCAGGGTTTCTGATGAGGCACGCAGAGCATAAGGACATGGTATTTGGCAGCAGGAGCCTGCCTCTCTGCTTTGTGGGCTCTTTCTGGCTGCCTTGTGTCTCCTGACGTAGGCACTCTGCGTGTGGTGTGGCCCAGGCTGCCTTGGGGGCACTGAGGGGGCCATCTGGCCCTGGCATTCCCTCCCTGGCACTGCCATGAATAACAGTGCTCCCACTGCTCCCAAGAGGACTCTGGTACCATCACAGAGTGACCTGTCAGGGAGTCTGGCCTGGGGGAATGCAGCAAAAGGACACAGCTGAAAAAAAGACATCTTTACTCCAACAAGGCAGTTGCTTTTTTGCCAAAAAAAAAAAAAAAAAATAATTTCTCAGGACAAAAGAGAACTGAAAATTGGGATGAGAAGACAGAAAAGAAATAATGCAAATCAAAGCACATTCAGACATTTCACAATTGTTTAGTGAGAAGGCATAAAGAGCCTTCACAAACAAGCAGTCACAACCATCAGACATGTTCCAGACTCAATATCAGAGACGACACAAAAATAGCATATAAGGAAGAAACATTTATCAAATGAGAAGCTAACTTTGTGAGGGAAGTTCCCTAAGCTTCCTTCAGAAAATATACACAAACTCCTAAGGTGCTTTCAATTTTTTTACTAGCTCTCTGATCTTCCATTCCTTGCACAGACTTACTAAAGAAAATACAGCCTAGTACATTGGTTTGTAGTACTCTGAGTACTCCTGACACTCATGAACAATAGTGCTATGTGCTGAAAAATCACATTTTTGCCTTTAAAACCCATTTAAAGTATGAAGAATTTGCAGTCTATCCTGCCCCTTATCTCCCTGATCTTTTAATTGCTGACAACCATTGTATATTCTGGCAACCATTTGGAAAAGCCATGCAGGTGTTTCTTGCAAAGTCCTGCTTGAATTCTTTGTGCAGCGAACAGGATACAGCCTCAGGTTATAGTAACTGGGCTTGGATTTATAATAATAATGAATTTGAGTGCTTTCCCAAATGGCTGCAGACTCAGTTGCACTATGAAGTCAAAGAGTACTAGAAGCACATCTGGTCGCAAGCAACTTAAAATTGCACATAAGCAATACTTTGCTATTCAGAAATCCTGCCAGCATGGGCAAGACCTAAAACCTCTGGGTAGCTGCTTCTGTCTGGTGGTCTGACGTTTGCACACTTGTGGCCAGATCTGCCACTACTGAACTCAAAGAGACTTCAGAGAAAGAGGATCACAGTGTGGTACAGCAACAAGATAAAACCCAGGAAAACTCTGCCTGGATTTCTGCCTAGGCACAGAAACTGCCCTAGTAACTCAGTCTCTCCTTGAATATTAAAATCTTGAAGATATTTTCTCCATGGGCTACCCTAAAACATGTATTTATTAAAGCTTATTTTGGAAACTGCAGTACACGAGTCCCTCTACAGACCAGAATCATTTCCACATCAAAGCAACCTGATTCTTTCACCAAATTTGTAGCCTCAATTTTCATCCTCCTTGAAAACCAAAACACCACAAATATTTACTTCTCTGTCCAAGACACACCTCATTTCCTGCTTGAGTATTGCAGGCAATACCACTTTGGTCATGCAGCAAAGAGACATAACTTCCGTTTTGCTCCCCCTTCAGGCTCTCCCTTCAGTCCCTCTCGCTACAGATTCAAGCCCATTCAGCCATCTCACTTGATATCCAGCTGAAAATAGACTGCATATAAAATTCCTCTTTTGTTCAGTCCAACCTGTTTCTCCTGAGTGGAATAGAAAGAGTCAATAAAACAACAAGGCCAGGACTTGAGCGGCACTACCTTTAGTCACTGTTGGTTGCTTTGCTTCCGATGTTAACTGTCTTGAGAAAAAGAGAAGATACATAAGGAGTAAAATCATTTTGTTATGCTACTATGCAAGTCCCCTTCCATAAACTGACATTGCTCTTTTGTACCAATCGTCACTAACCTACATTCCTCCTCAGCAGTTGGGGAACTGATAGAGGGATCAAAATCTGAACAGTCCTGTAATTCAAAATGTACTTCAAGATGTCCAAGTCCAGCTTTCTACTCTTCTGCTATCAAAAGAAGGGGAGGTGCACTTGGGCTTCTCTTCTCACAGCATTTTTTCTTGGTTTTCACAGAATATGCTGAGTTGGAAGGGACCCACAAGGATCATTGAGTCCAACTCCTGGCCCTGCACAGGACCATCCCAAAGAATCACACCATGTGCCTGAGAGTATCATCCAAATGCTTCTTGAACTCTGTCAGGTTTGGTGCTGTGACCACTTCCCTGGGGAGCCTGTTCCAGTGCCCAGCCACTCTCTGGGTGAAGAACTTTTTTCTAATATCCAACGTAAACTTTCCCTGACACAATCTCAGGCCATTCCTTTGGGTCCTTTCACTGGTCATCACAAAGAAAAAGTAAGTGCCTGTCTCTCCTGAGACAGAAGAGACTGTAGACTGTGATGAGGTCTCCCCTCAGTCTCCTCTTCTCCAGGCTGAACAGACCAAGTGCCCTCAGCCACTCCCCATACAGCTTCCTCTCAAGGCCCTTCACCATCTTCATTGTCCTCCTTTGCACACTCTCTAACAGCTTAATATCTTTCCTATATTGTGGCACCCCAAACTGCACACAATATTCAAGGTGAGGCCACCCCAGTGCAGAGCAGAGCGGGACAATCCCCTCCCTCGACCGGCTGGTGATGCTGTGCCTGATACCCCATAGGACACAGTTGGCCCTTCTGGCTGCCAGGGCACCACTGACTCATATTCAAGTTGCCATCCACCAGGACCCCCAGGTCCCTTTCCATGGCACTGCTTTCCAGCATCTCATTCCCCAGCCTGTCTGTACATCCAGGGTTGCCCCATTCCAGATGCAGAATCCAGCACTTCCTCTTGTTAAACTTCATATGATTGGTGATTGCCCAGCCCTCTAATTTGTTGAGGTCTCTCTGCAGGGCCTCCCTGCCTTTGAAGAATCAACAGCTCCTCTGAGTTTTGTGCCATCTGCAAACCTGCCCAGTATCCCTTCCAGTCCTGTGTCCAAGTCATTTATGAAGATGTTGAAGAGCACAGGGCCTAAGATGGAGCCCTGTGGATTCCCACTAGTGACAGGTCACCAGCCTGATGTTACCCTATTCACTTACCCTCTGTGCTTCACTATTACCACCTGTGATATATTTTTGCATGGTTTCTTTAATTCACTTCTTGCATATTTATCTGGTACCATTCTGGTTATAATCAAGCAGACTTTCTGTCTATCCATTTTGTTCTCCTCACTTGGTTTCCTCACTAGATAACTGAGTGTTCCCTGCTGGTTCAAACCCTCCTGAAGAACCACACAAGGAACTGCTTGAACATTTCACTGTATAATCCAAGGAGACATATACACCTCTATATTCATCTATGTGCCTGTATTTCTTGCAGTGTACAGTGAGGCTTGAAAATAGCAAGGATTTAACAAAAAAAAGCTTTAAAAAGCGTACATGCATCCTCCCAAAAGGTGACTATTGGAGATTTAATTTGAAGCAATTTGAGCAGGGGAATCCCACTTTTGGATTATTTACCACAAATTGGGAGTTGTACTCAATGATCCTTATGGGTCCTTTCCAACTCAAGATATTCTATAAAGTCATAAGAAAAAAAGACTGTCAAATGCAAGAAGAGAAAGTTCTGGGAGTTTTCCAGCTATTTTTGTTGCCAAGAATTCTGCTTGGTATCCACATGCTCAGCTTCTCTGTCCCATCTTATCCACAGTTCTCAGACAGAGCTTCTCCATGCCATGCCCTAAAGGAGAAAAGTGTCAAAACCTAGCAATGTAAAGCATGTAAAGTGCCTGAATAAAAATACTACAAGGATGAGAAAGCTATATTGGATTAATTTCAGTCTAATTTGCAATGTAGAGAGATGCAAGGAGGAAAGAGAAACAGCTTTATCCAAAGTACTTATATGATCCCCATTACTGGAGTATCTTAATTCTTTACAATCTCTAATGTATTTATGCTAACAGCACACTTTTGAGGGAGGGATGTATTATCTTCTGCATTTTACAGATGAGAAACAGGGATTCGGAATCTTAAAAAGCATTTATGAGTAAAACTCTCTCGCTGATTTCAGCTGCAGTTGGGTCCCCAAGTTCCTCTGAGAAATCATCCCACAGCAGCTACAATGTGCACAAGCAATAACGGGGTTGGAGACCTGACACCCTCTGAACTCAGCTGCCCACAGGACATGCAGACCATGGAATATAAGTCCCTTGGTACACTGCTACCTATCCAGTTCTTCTTTCCCACTTCCTGCAGCTGTAGCTCCTGATGCTGAGACTGTCTTCTTCCTTGTCCCTGCTGAAAAGCATCCTGCTTCCTCCAGACCAGGCGGTCAGTTTGTCAAGATCATTTGGACTCCAAAGCTCGTCTCTGAAGCACTCACTCTTCCTCTCTGGTTCACTGTCCTTGCAGTAAGGACTTTCTGTACTCTGTCATCTAACTGCCTACCACTTGTAATGAAAGCCATCAAGCAGAACAAGACACATCTCAAATCTCAGCTACGTTTTACATATTTTCCCATCTGACAGTTTTGCCCCCATTTGTTCACAATACCATCTTAAGGCAATGAAATTTATGCCCTTGAGAATGTCAAACACCTTACTAAAAGCAAAGTAAGGTCAAATAGTTGTTCCTCTTATGAGCTGTATTATTTGGATCTAAGGGGAAATCAAATCAATTTGACATGATTTAAGAAAGGGCATGAGTAAACCTATGCCATGCAGCCACTTATGGACCGAAAGAGGATAATTCAGGAAGTCTACAGTAATAATAATGGGAGTCAACGTCTGGTGAGCCTAGATAGTTTCTGTCCTCCCCTAGAAATAAAAAATATTTCTGAAGAATATTCATGTTGCTGCTTTTTCTCATAACTTGTTGAGCAGTGGCCAAATATACATAATTTCTCTTTTAATTCAGCTCCAGACAAATTATTTATTTTTCCCAACCCAGCCAATACCTGCCTTTCAGGATTGCTAAGTAAAACTTTTCTCTGTTCACTGTTTACAATGACTTCATAAAAGACCTCCTCTGAAACTACTTTTATTTTAATGGTTGTTATCAATTTAAATTGTTGTTGTGGAGCAAAGTCACTCAAGTATAGAAGCACGAATGTCACTAAAATTATTCTTAAGATTAGTGATCTGCCTATTAAGTTACTCTGCCTTCCTTCAGTATGTGCCATTCTGTTCAATCTTTGGCACGCTCAATTCACATCATGCCAATGTGCTTGTGGAAATCTTTCCCTTTTCAGTTCATTAGATCTAGGCAAGGTTTTTTCTGCTTTGGTCTTAGGTTTTTCCTTTTCTGCGCTGTTTCTGTTCACTCTCACACAGATTGCAGTGGCAAAACTGTCAGCAGTTCATAAGGGGGCCAAATCCTTTCAGATGTGTACAAGTTTCAGAGCTGTTTTCAGATTTACTTCCTTTCTTGTTCCCTTGCAGATATCCCTTTGATCCACTGAGTAGATTTGGACATCAGATATATGATCAGCATGTGGGACAATTTTCCTACAAACTGGCCACATCCACAGTCATGACTAGTCTGTTGGATCTCCAGAGATCAAAATGAAATGTATCCGAAGTCTGTATTGTTTTTGTACACCCCAGACTGTTACAGCAAAGTGGTCTTGGAGCCAAACTTCCTTAAAGTTGACAGGACACCAGACTTAAGTCATCTGGGCACCAGACTGAATCCAGCTCCAGTAGCTGGAGATGAAGACAAATCTTTTTAATTTATCATAGGTGCTGATCAACGTGTAAGCACTACCATCGTCTGGACTACTAGGAATACTTCAGTTAAGCTGCTATTCAATATAACTTAAATATGCACCTCAATATAACTTCTTTTTTTTATTCTCTCCAAATATGCCTGCTCTATGCAACACAAGTAAACAGAATTTGTACTAGGCTATGGGGTGGTTTGGTTTATTTTGTGTTTCAATTTTTTTGTAAGAATGCTAATTTAGAGAGTGGAAAGTTACAGTCTATTTCTTACAGTCAGTGCATGGAGACTTCCTCCTTGCTCCAGTGCACTTTTTTATCCATGCCCTTGCTTGGCAGGTGAGAGGGACCAGGAGGTGCTCTCCTTTCAGGGAAATGAGGAGGCTTGGCTCACTTAAAGGGAAGCCACTACGGTCTAGGCTGTGGCACATCCTACAGTAGATCCTCATTTACCTCCTGGCTGGAGGGAGCAGTGGCAGGGAGAAGGTCTATAGGGAGGAAAGGGAAGGGAAATCCTTAAATCACCCAAGCAAGCAGCAGCAAGGGCTACAGGAACAGTATATCCCATCTTTACTGGCTATAGCTATTATTCATTAGTGATGTGAACATATGTATGACAAATACCATAAAGCACAGAGCAAAGAGCAGAACAGAAAAATGCTGTCTGAGGTACACATAGGTGCAGTTCCTGTAGGACACAGGACACTCAAGCCTTCAGTCCCTATTAGAACACAAACAGGAGCACACAGTCAGGTGCAAGGCAGGCTGGGCTGTTCAGGAGCCTTTTTTTTTACACCACCATAAAAGGGAGAAGCAGAAATAGCTGAGATTTGGGTATGAAGGCTTGACTTTTTCATAATCTTCTGTATTCTCACAGTTGTTTCAAGCGCTTCAAGTTATTGTGTATCAAAAATAAAAGCAGGTGCAATGCCACAACAGCCAGAGCTGCAACTAGGATGAAGCCTCAAGTAAGGAAGAACTGGGTGGACCAGCATCTTCATGAGGAGTGGCTTTGAAAGGGTAAATATTTACTCCACCTCATTTCTGAACTAGTTTCTCTTGATTGCTTTGAAACTTTTTACTAATTTGAGAGATTTCTTCAATTCCTGGTTTAAAAGCTCAACAAGATTTGCTCCAGCTTTCTTTTTTTAATAATACAGGAGTGTGACATGAGAAACTGATCACAAACCTTCTATAATTAAGGAGGGAACCTCTTGAAACTAGTCAGGTTTCAAACACAAATATATGTTTAAGCACAATCACAGTATTTCAGGAAAAATTTAAAAGCTTTAATCATAAGGAAAGGGTAGAGGCACTTTTATTTCAGGCATAGTTCAAGCATCATCCATCTTCCTTCCCTTCCATAAAGGTAAACATTCTCAAGTTACAAGTTTTGAAAGATTTTTCCAAGTCTCCATTTTCCTTGTAGCTTAACACTGTCTTTAATCAAGACTTCCTTCTGGAGCTCTACAGCTTATTCTACAGTCCTTGTAATTAGCATTGTTTCTAGCTATTCACTTTTCCAGCCTCGGTAGTGGAAAGCAAGAATCATTTTCAAATTTATGATTGCATCAAAAATATAATATAATTCACAATTAATTAATTTTTATACCAACTCAGCCAAATGTTACAAATACTATAACCAAAGCTCAGCTACTAAGACCCTTTCTAGGAGGAATGCCCTTCCAGTCCCTTTGCTGTACAGCTTTGTGGACAGTACTTTTTCAGAAGAAAAAAAATAATTAACTCCTGATCAAGTTCCAGTGTTAAATTTAAGACAATCCTCTGGAAAACAGCAGTCAAAAAACTTAAGGTTCTGGATAAATCTAACAACACATATAAGTCCTCCACACATTTGTTTAAGGACACATAAAATGTAATTGGCATAAACGTCAGAAAAATGAGCAAGAAATAGATACTTTAAATACCTGGTAGAAGTATTTGAGATATATGAAACTCATCCTAAGTTAATAAATCAGAAGATTTATTAATATTTCTAATTAGAAAGAGAAAACTCTGTAGAGTAAGGAGTCAGAGAACTTTAATCACAACAAATAGAGGAGAATAAAGATAAATTATAATGCTGAATACAAAAAAAGAATGGCAAGAGCATTTGAAGCTAGCTATGATGAGGACAAGAGGTGGGCTCCCACGCTGCAGCCCTGTGCCTGCCCTGAGCAGGCTCTCCTCTTGCAGAGCTGCATCTCAGAGGAACTGCAGTGAAACATCCTCCTACCTTGTACCTGTTGCCCCATCCTGCCTGGGCTGTTGCAACAGTTCTGGGAGGTAGACAAACCTTCACTAACCCTTTCCAGGCTGCTGCTGTGCTTCTGAATAAACCTATCATGAGCAGAGAAAATTGTATTTGTTTCCTGGACTCACTGCTAAGCACTGTTAGCAAATTTGGTAATGTTTCAAGGATATTAAAACAAGAACTAATTGGAGACATGATAGACAGTGATTCCCTACTGTGCCTTTCCTCTTCAGGAATCATCAGCTGCTGGCAGTATTAATTCACTTGCTAATGTGGAAAAGACAATGTAGAGCCTTTAAAACAAATCTTTCAGCAAAACTGTGCAAAGCATGTGTCGTGGCTTAACCCCAGCCAGCAGCCAAGCCCCATGCAGCTGCTCACTCACTCCCCCACCAGCGGGATCGGGGAGAGAACCAAAAGGTAAAAGCGAGAAAACCCATGGCCTGAGATAAAGACAGTTTCATAGGAAAAGCCAAAGCACACAAGCAAAGCAAAACAAGGAATTAGTTCACCACTTCCCCTGGGCAGGCAGGTGTTCAGCCATCTCCAGGAGAGCATAACAGTTACTCAGGAAGGCAAATGCCATCACTCCAAATGCGCTCCCCTTCCTCTTTCTTCCCCCGGCTTTATATACTGAGCACATGATGTCATGGAATATCCCTTCAGTCAGTTTGGGTCACCTGTCCCAGCTGTGTCTCCTCCCAACTTCCTAGGCACCCCCAACTTTCTTGCAAACATGGCAGTATGAAAAGGCCTTGGTTCTGTGTAAGCCCTGCTCAGCAATAACCAAACACATCTCTATATTACCACACAAATCCAAAACATAGCCCTGTACTACCCATTGTGAAGAAAGTTAACTCTAGCCCAGACAAAACCAGACAGCACTGAAAGTATTTACAGGAATTATTGTTTGGGATGAATTTAGAGGAAAATCAGTGTGCAAACTCCACCAACAGCAGTTGTATGTCATCAGGCTGACAGACAAATCAGCAAACTGGGGAGACTGTTTCCTAGAAAAAGTATAGCATCTCCCTCCAGTTCAGACAACAAGAAAAGCTGAAAAGAGTTTATCTCGCTTGCCTGGATGTATTGATGCACTGTTACTTTTTTGTGTTACAACAATAATATATTACTCAGATATGAAGGAACATACCAAAATAATTGACAAAGGGCATGGAAGAAGAAAACATTCGAAGACATTTAGAAGAACAGTGTATGTTTTCTATACCAAAAGTTGCTTGTATCAAGGCACAAGGAGATTTCAAAAAAAGGAGCTGAAGGAGAGATGAGTGACAGGACAGTTCAAGGAAAGTGTTTTCTGAATTTAAGTGATGGCCAAGGATGTATAGGGAGAAAGAGCAAACAAATAGGGAAGACAACAAGCACAAAGTGATGATAGCAGTTGTCATGAAGCTGGGCTGAGTGGGTTCATGGTGCAGATTTTCTGATGAGGCAGCGAAGAAAGAGCTGAGGATCAAGGAAAGACTGAAGTGGAGAGAAGCAGTAGCTGAGGTCACTTAAGAGAACAGACCGCAGGGAGAGGATGCCCAGAGTGACAAAAAAGTGATAGACTTTAATGGATTGAAGGTCTCAAGAGGGCAGGGTGAGGCAAGGGGCAGAGGGTAAATATGCTTTGTTGAAAGAAATGAAGAACTGAGAGAGAAAGCGGTGCTCAAACAGATCAGAGGAGGACCAGTGTTTTGGGAAAACAGAAGCAAGGCTCTTTCAGCGAGTGGGAGTGTTGCTCTAGGCTTGTAAGTCAAGTGAGGGGGTGAGGGAAAGAAGACAAAGGGCTAGGAGGTCAGGCAGGATGCCAGCAAAGAAGGCAAAGTCAGCTTCAGATGAGATAGTGAAGGGAAAGCAGGTATCATAACCATTAGAGGGGGAGTGGGAGAGCAGCTGTGAGCCACGGAGGATGCCAGCTTGCCAGTACCTCCCTACCATGGAAAAGGCTGGCCAGGGCTGTTAGACACACACTGGAGGAATAGCACAGGGCCTTTACAAAATCCGGCAGGTCTTTCAGATCCCAGTCTCTTCCCACCCACACCCCACCAAAATGAATAGCTCCATTCATTTGAGCCAGGGTATTGGTTTCAGAGTCTTCTCTAACATGGAAATTCATTGAGGCCTCTTTGCCTTTGCTAAGCCATTTCCTGAGTGTTTCTCTAAGATCAGAGCATGCCTCATCCTGACCCTAGGAAGAGGGAAAGCCCAGCCCAGAGTGCTGCCAAGGCTGGTAAAAAAGTCAGGAATCAGCAGATTAGCCCCCAACCACAAAAGCCAGCATGGCAGAGTCGTCCCTCCTCTTTCTTGTCAGCACAGCCAACTCGTGAAGGAGCCAATATTGTTCCCTCTGTCCAAATGAGTTTGCAACTGGTTTAGACAGATCAAGGGTAGCCTGCATCGTTAGGGTACAAAAATTCACGCTGAAAACTCTTGGAGAAAACTGCAGCAGTCTGATATCAGTGTTTGATCTTTGTGGAAGGAGCCAATGCGACTGCCTCGAGATCATTATCATGGCACTGTAAGCAAAGTGGTGACGGTTTGACAGCTACCGTAGTAAGACCTCTGCCTGTCAGTTTTACTGCTTGTTTGCTCTCACAACTGTTCCTTTCTCTCAGCCTGTAGGTTTTTGCTCTTTACTTAAATTGTAAGTGCTTTTTGGACACAGACTCTCTTTTTGCTCTTATTTGGAGCACATCTAGTATGATACAGGCTGTCTGGCATGGACGACAACAATAACATAAATGACAGCCATTCTGCTAAGATGCTAACTACTCTCTATAGCCTCCATGCAAACGAAACCACTTTGAATGTGCAGTGTTTTTAAGACACTACAGAATTAAAAGCACTAAAATAGACACTTCATACTACAGACAGCTGTTGCCAGCTGTGCTCTTTGAATAGAATTTCTAAAAAAACTGGCCTCATGAAAACAAAAGAGGGTTATTAACATCATCCCAGAGAGCAAACCAAAAATTATTTTTCATTCTGTCATCCTTTTACCTCCTCTTAGTTCCTTAGTTGCTTAATTGCGTACAGTTTCCAGTGGTTCTAGAACTCCCTAAAATCTTACACAATCTACACCATCCTCGAACAGGTTGATGGTTCCCTAGATGTAATTTCTATGGGGTGTTTTGAGTATGAGTGTTTGGCAGTTCAATTCAATAACAACATCGGCTCTAGAACTGAAAGCAAAGGGTCAAGTGACCCTGGGCAAAGCAATCATGTTAATGAATTAATGTTTGTACAAAGCTTCTGAAGAAACAACATGTTACAGAAGCACCAAGAATATTATATGTAGATTTCTTCCTTGTGGGCCTTTCACTTTCAAGGAAATACAGATAATACATGAATAATTTTGAATTTTTGAAGGAAATAGGTGTGGCTCCTTTCTTGAAGGAGCAGGTAGCAGCTTTGCCCTGCAAAACACAACAAACAAGTTCACATACAGAACTGACTCTCAGCATTCCTTGTACTCTGAGTCTTTCTCTATTATCTATACACTTAATTTTCTTTATGTATGGCAAGAAAATAAAATTTTTAGGTACAGTGAAAAGTACCTTCCATCAGTTTTAAGCAAAGTAAAATGCCAAATAACAGACACAGGAATAAAAAACAGCCCAGGTGCTTAAGCATGAATGCAGAAAGATTTAATAAAAATTCCTGCTGATATTTTCAGAGGGGCATGTTGATGAGACTTTCAACTAATCTCAAAGAAATTTTAACTCTTGTCTTAATGAGGCTCACAAGAGGTCTCTTGATAATTTTCAGTGTATGCATTACCAGCTTCACAGAGCTACAAGCCATGAAAAAAGAAGTAAAAGGGACTGCAGAAAGGTAGGTAGTAAGAGCTCAAAGATCTTCCATCTGAGCAGTCAGTATGAAAGTTCTTGTAGACAGCAGTCATATTTCTACTGGGTGCTAATCTCATTCAGGTTTTAATGTGTCCTAAGAGACCAACAACTAGGAGAATTAGACTTCCACCCATCTTAAACCAAGCTACAGCAAGAACACAAACGCATGAGTCACAGTGTCTTTGGGGGATTGCACGGAGCTGACCTGATTAGCACTGCAGATAAAAAAGCAACCCACAATAACATGCTCCACATGACAGATGCTGCAGAAAACCACTGGCAGAAAACACATGCATTCTCTGACCATGACTGGTATGTTTCCTCTTTTAAAAGACAAACTTGCTGTGATATCAAACATACTGAATGAGGGATACCTCACTGGGCTACAACAGATATCTCCATGCGTATCACCCAGCCTTGCTACATTCCATTACTCATTACCCAGCCCAGGAGTGTGGTATAAATGGCCCCATGCCCTTCTCTTCTCATCATGGAGAGAAGAATTGAAACCTTCTCCACTTGTGTCTTGTTTAAATCAGCACTGAGTTCCCATTCACACTGTATGGGAATAACTTCTTGAAGTCTGATCTCTGTCATTCAACAGAAAAACAGTGTGTGCTCCTTAGATTTCTAGCTGGCTCGCATTTCTGGTAATTGTTACCAGATAGAAAGGTATTTTATAATTGAAGGCAGGATTAACTTTTAAAGATATTTGAATGTCAGAATTTAATAGAGAATTATATTCCCTATTTCAGGTCACAGTTTAATTCTACAAATATGGAGTTATATTTAAATAACCGACTTCAAAGGAGTCCTTTCCCAACAGTGGAGGACCTTTCAGTAAGTCTTTCCTGGAATAACAATAGGATGGGGCAATAGAACCCATAGATGGTACTGTATCATCCAAACTACCACTATATGACAACGTAGACCAAATGTTCAAAAGACCTGACCAGACAGATCATACCTATCACAGCCTTTCTTTCAAAGTATGTTATGAAAATAAAATTACTGATGTAAGTAGAAAGGAGATGAGAGAAGATGTAAGCAGGGCTGGCAATTACCAAACATAAATTAAAGTGAAATAAACATTATTTTTAGAAACTGCCACATCAATAGGATCCCTAAAGAAACAGGATTTCCTATCTTCCAACATTATCCTCCCAAGAGAGCAAGAGTCAAACACCATTTTCAGAAGAGACCAGAAGGCTGTGTGGCTGACAACTATCACAACAGCAAGAATTAAAAATCAAATATCATTACTACAATAAACGTCATTGGAGAGAGTACAAATCTGTCAGCTTTTAGGGCATAAAACAACTTCTAAATTGTGAGGTTATTAATTAAAAATCTCTGTTGTCTACTTGTCCTAAACATCTCTGTAAATGTGTTTACCAAAGCTTTCTGAAGGCAGTTCAGTACAGCTGAGCAGAACTGGCTGTTAAAATCACCGGTGGTTCTCAAAGTAGTTGCTAAAACTCCTGTTATTCAGAGGAGCACCCTTCTAGCTGTGCCCATTCTCCTCCTCCTTTCTTCCTTTTCCCCATTCTTCAGTCTCAGGCCCAGAAGGCCTTGGCTGTGCCTTCATCCCACACTTCTCATCGCAATTCTGGCTCTGGCACTAGCTGACAGTGTAGCAGAAACACCCATAGAATTTGAAACAAACTCTGAATATTACCTCCCAAGAAGATACAGGACAGGGGATAGCAGAACATCACAGCTTTTGTGCTCCAGGGTAACTGTAGCGTGAAGCCCACCAGAGTAGGGCATACCAAAGCCATCTCATTTACTCCTCCCACCCTCCAATCCAAAGTGTCACATTTTAACTAAGAGAGCACAAACTAAATGATTAAAAACAACCCAACTAACCCAATGAACACCCCAAAACAAAATCAAAGACAAACAATCCAGCAACTGAAAACTCCATACATCTCTTTACCACATAAAAGTTGGGAATAGAGAGAAGGTTAGGCAGAATGTCAACTTCCTGTCACTTTACAGATTAAGCACGTTACACCTTTAGTTTGGACATGCATAAATAGACTCAAACTCTTAAAACTTCAGAGGCCACTGAGCCAAAACAGGGAAATTCCTTTTTATCTCTAATGACTGTATTCAACAGCAAGACTGCTGTGTGGGAAGCAGGCAAATAGTAGACTTTGGGGGACCACTTTTCACCTTTCACCCAGCATTAGTGTCTGCTGTAAGCAGCAGCATATACTGGAAGAGCCATCCCCTAATATCTGCATAGATATTGAGGCAAGCTACTAACTTCTTTTTTAAATGAGCTAACAAGTTAATTAATCCCTTATTTCAAAATTTCCATGAAAATATACCCTACTACCTAAGCATGAGGGACATTGCTATCCAAGTTTGGGGATATTGAGGGCTAGTGGAAAATATTTAATACAGTTTTTTACAGTAGTTCTGTCTTGAACAAAAGCAAGTGCAACGCTTGCTGAGGACAGATTAAGAAAATGCACTTATCAAAAGATTCTTTCCAACCCTTACTGGCCTCGTGTTCGCGTTTATTCTTCTTCAGTTTGCATTCTCTGTGACTCAGGAGAATCAGAATGGGAAGAAAATTGAGCATTGACATTTTTGACCTTCAAAATATGGTATATGAGAATGGAACATTTCAATAAACCATCACTACAATTCCTAGCTAGTTTGAATATTCCTCCTGCCTGCCACCTCCAGTGTTGGTAAACGCATCATGTTGCACAGACACATCCAGCTGGCTTGGCACACAAGTGGTCTGCATCACCATGCATTGGCAGCCTGGTCTTACATGGCCCAAGCGCTGCATAAGTCAGAACAGCTGGTGCCCAAAGGAGATGGAAGGGTCTCCCACACAGGATACACTTTCAAGTCCCTCTCCCTAACAAGTGACTTCATTATTCTATCCTGCCATTCTCCATCTGAGAACTAATCCTCTTCCACTACAATGAAGTGTTGTAAGAATAAAGAGAGACTGGGAGGCACTCAGATATTAGGAAGAGCAGGAGGCGTGTAAATCTCTCAGATGCATTTGGAGAAGCAGAAGCACATCTATAATGACACTGTGAACTGCTCTTGGGTCCTACAGCTTAGGCTTAACTGCAGCAATTGCCCTTCGTGTACCTTCCAGAACATGGTTTTCTGTACTCACTCAAGACTCCAGGGAAGAATTTGGGTTTAATTCAAAGAACTTGCCTGCTTAAAACTTGCTTCTGGGTGGAGTAATCAGAGGTGGGTTCATCTATTTTATTTCTCCTGTAACATAAATTATGTGAGGCTAATATGTCAGTCTTAGAAGTTCTTCCATCTGGAGATGGGACTTGTGCCAATTATGTCATAATTTTTCTTGCCTCAAGTGCCTCGTGCTCATTGTGTAAGAATCAGAATCCTAAGCAGTTCAGGTGGTGAGTAGATTTCCTTGTGACAATGAAGCATATTTTATTTTAGAATTTTAGGCCAGCTTCCTGCCACTACATAAAAAAAATATGATTAATGATACGTAAAATCCATATTTTGGAATAGAAATAAATTGGACCATTGTAACATTTCTTTCTATCTGGGGAAATTTTATTCTGTCATTGCTTGACAACATAATTTTACAGAATAAAATACTTTGTACTTAGGGAATTTCACTTCTGTGTTAAAATATATTTTTACAGCAAAATGGTGTAGGAAAGGCTTGAATTTAGGAAAAGATTAATAGGCTAGATAAGCTCTTTCTAAAAGGATATGCTGAGACACTTTTTACAGATGGAATTGTAGTAGGCATAATCTTATTTTAAATGAAAAATAAGTAAATGGCTGAATAGAGTTTATCTTTATGAAGAACTACAAAGAGCAGGGTTGCATTTTGGGAGTTTTTTTGTGAATAGGAAAATATAGAGTTTTATCAATTACAATGAATTCACAGAAATCTGCAGTAGAGGAAATCATTAAAACATTGTACTGGCCAAATACATTTGGCGAGTGTACATTTACATAATAGAAAATACTTAGCACTTGACACAGAGATTTTTATGCAGACATTTCAGAGAGCTTTCTGAAGATGGGAAACATCATTTTGTGGGGCAGCAAGGAAGACAGAAGCCAGTGAAGTGGTCTTGCGAGTAATCTGTGGGGTCAAAAAGCTAAGAACTGAAAAGAGTTGCAGTCTGGTCTCAAACATTGGACTTACACAGCTTACAGTGAATACACAGTATTCAGTGTGTGGAATTTTTTGGTCAGAAAACATTGATAGATTGCAACATTGTGACCCTCACCCTAGCTTCTAACTGATACCCCCTTTTCTGGGATTTGAAGCTTCTTCATTTGGCTGGAGGAAGACTTCACATTCACGTTAAGGCCAGGCAATTTTTGCACTTAGCTTTGAAACTGATTTTGAACATACTCTCTTTCTTATTACTGACTATTAAGTAGGTCATCCTCATCGACAGGTAATTTTTAGGTGTCCTCCTGAAATACAATTTTCAGCGCAGCAGAAACAAAGTCTTAAAGCTGGAAACGCTACTGCAGTATTCAAGAAAGGAACTTGACTATCACATTTACTTGACAACCATGTTTAAACCTTGGGCATAATATACCTTGAGCTGCCAATATTACAAAGCATTTCTACCCATATGTATACTAGAAGAACACAAATTACTCAAAAAAAAAAAAACCCAAAACCATCACAAACAAAAACTTCATGTTGAGAATGTGCTTAAATCTTTTATTGGATTGAGAATTTATCAGGATATTGTCAAAGGCACCTACAGTCCTGCCATCTCTTGACTCTGCTCATGTTTTGCTGTCCAGGGTTCTGGCCACTCTGTAACACTTCTACAGTGAGGAGTGAACTTTATAAACCTTATTCCTGCATTTCAATTTTCATACAAAAGTAAAGCAATTACAGGAAATCAAGAGTTTTCTAATACAGACAATGCAAGCTGATCCCTTATGAAGGTACAATAAACCCTGTGGTGAACTGCCTGGACAAAATATAAGGAGTAAAACACAGCCTCAGGTGTCATTACACATTTCAGTGCCAGCACTAACTAAAGGTACTACTGATACTATTTCATATCCAAATTCAACTTTCGGGTGGGAACCAACATGAAATTCTGTTGCCTGAGTTATGTTTTAACAGTTTTGTGTGAATTTGGAAATGCTACGTAAACTGAAACCAAGCTGAACACTGGGTTGCTTTGCTGCCAACACAGGCCTTTCACATAGCTCCAAATGGTCTGGTATCATGAGTGTAAATTACAGTTTAATTGCAAATGGGACAAAACTAAAATGTAACAGGACAGTCTTTTCGAATAAATGCACATAGGTAATGGACATGTAAAATTCAAAGGCAGCATACTAAGACTTCAATTTTAAAATACACCATTAGTTTTCACTGACTCCAGTTGGTCAGCCAGGTTGTGCAGTGGAATGTACGTCTGCTGAGCTCCTGGTCCCTGCCATTTCTGAGTTGCCAAATACAAAATAAAATAAAATAATAAAAAAAAGCAGTTGGAAGAGAGCAAAAGTTCCTCAGAAACATTTCTGCAGTGATTTCCATCTGGCAGTGGAACAGGTGAACATGTGCTTGTGTGGAGGGTTCAAGTTCGGAAACAGCTCCAAAACCACAGAGTGATTATTTACTTTGTTTGGCTGAAAAAAGCCAGAAGAAATCAGATGGTTTAGCTACATTTACAAAATCCTTTTCCAAGTGCCAAAACAGTTACATGAGTGGTTAGTGTTGGACTTGTACCTTTCACATTAGCAGACCATGTTCTATTATCTTCTGACTGTACTGAAGAACCCAGATCTAGCCAATGGGCATGAGAACAATTAAACATTTTTTTTGCATTGTACCTAAACTCAAGTCCTAATGTGCTCTTGAATCTTAGAATAGGCTGGTGTATATCCCAACATTGTAGATATCAACTGCCATGTTCTATATGACTCTTTTCTGAGTAGGGAAGGAACATAAGAAGTCAGGAGAAGGCTTGTTAATAAAGTAACAGAAAAAATTATTTTTTTATAGCCTACGATACGTTTGGAATCCAGCAACTTTAATAAACTATACTCCTTATATGCCAGGCTTAATAAGCAAATGAAAAGGCAAAATGATTCTTTGTGTTTATCCATTTCCTCTCACTTTTGGATTGTGAGATAAAGCTCTATGTCAGGCCAAAGCTATTGCACCCACCACAACACGTCAGCAACTGTGACTCAGAACACAGTATATGCAGGAAGAGAAAGATGCAAAGATAAGATATTAGGACTGAAATCAATACAGGATTCTCTTTTACATATCCCTACAGTCTCATTAACTTCAAAGTAGCTGATATGAATGCAATTAAAGAGCAGAACAAACAGCAAAAAGGGAAGAGAAACCACAGAGCCCTGTTTCAAGATCCTCACTAAAATGGCATAACACAGGGCTGTACCATAAATCACAGGATACACTCTGTCAAACTGAACAGAAATTTTTATAAACAAATAATAGTGACATTTTAAACAATGCAAATTGTATAAACGCAGGCATCTGTAGTTCAAACACAAATAAGCATTGCCACCAGGGAATAACTAAACAACAACAAACAAGTTCTTGGTGCTCTAATGTGCTAAACCCCAATCACAGCTGGCTGCTTGAACCAAACCTATGTGATACTAGCACAAGATAATCCTGTAAAAAAGGAGAACCATGACAGAGCTGGATACTGGAGACTTTGCAAGTCATCTTTGCATGGTCACAACCAGAAAACATACCACAGTGCAGCTCTGAAATGCACACCATTGTTAATAATTAATGCTATTAACCTGTTGGGCTTTTGTCAGGTTCACAGGCTAATGTGTAAAATGAAATGAGAATGAATCTGTCTCTTAGGGGTCACCCAAGTCATGCTAAGAGAAGACAGATGTCCATGTGACGGAATTCTAACCTCAAAGGCAGCAAATGGAAGCAAATGCAAAGAGAAGGCTGGGAGGGTTGTAGGTGCTTTCCACTTGCAGAGGGTAACTGGCTCGGCAGAACAGCATCAGAGAGCCTGAGCTGCTATATCCCACAACATCCCAGCCTATGCAGAATCAGAACAACTCAGTCCCCAAGCATCTGGGAGGTGACAGTGACATCTTGACAGCAGGCAAAGTACAGCTACAGGAAAAAGGTGCAGAAGACTTCAGAGGAAAATTCTCTTCCACTGTTTTTCATGAGTTCTAAATTCCTAAATCCTCCCCCTCCTGTTCACCCCACAAATGTGAATCAAGGGATCAACAGATCAATGGGATAATTGTATGGAATGTCTTTAATGGAGCATCAGCCCCTATTTCTTACATACATTACTGAATGCTCCTACCAAGTGCTAAATTAAAATTTACTGTAGTGCTAATTGAAGTCACATTTGTGTGTGTGTGCTGCGTGCTGTTAGGCAGGAGGAGATTTCTTTTCCTGGAGATTAAAACTTCAGTAATGTCTTTTTGTGCTTACACCAGTTTAATGCGAAAGCAAAACATAATTATAGGAGGCTGTTAATGGATTAGATGGCCAGTGTTGCTGTCTAGCTGTGTTCCAGTTTTTCTTCTGTTGGCTTTGTGCTGTCTGTTGTCATCTCCTAATTATCTGTTCCTTTTTCAGTTGGCAGCTTTAAAATGTTGGGGGTATTATTCAACTCAAATTAATCTGTTTTTTTCAGGAATTGCTTAAAGAGTAGGAGTTTTATTTGGATCTTGATATGGCAATAAAATTTTTATCAGATAAATGAGAAAAAAAAGAGAAATGTTTTCTTTGGCTGACTTTCACTGCCACAAAACCATTCACATTGATCAGCAAGAGCAGAAAAAACTGGTGTTGCAGAATAAAATAAAAACTTCTGAAGTGCTTGGCAGCTGATTTGTTTCCACATGGCCTATCATCATTAGCTACCACCTATGGTGGTTTCTGAGGGCAGAAGGCCATGGCACTTGCAAAAAATTTGAAGTGTGTCTCAGGTCTTACCTGACACTTGAACTGTTGCTGGTAGCAAGTCAGTTTCAAGGATATAAGGAAAGAAATTTGGCATTAAAATCCCAGGATTTTCATTCATACAGCAAATTAATTAATAAATAAGAATACTGTGTAGCATTTTTATAGTGACAAATCCTGCTAGGCACTGCAAACTTCCAAGTCCCTGTAGAGCACTGGAGCATTAAATGCCTTGCAGCCATTCTTCCTAATTTGTGCACTGTTTTGCCACCATCCTCAAAAGTATACAATGAAAAATAATTACTTATAGAAATCTATTGCAAGTATTCTGTGGAGAAAATCAGCAATGAATGTATCTTTTAATAGATACTGAGAAAACATTCTGGTGTTTCCAGAATCCCATGTTCCAGATGTGCTACCTTCCAGTAGGCTCTGTGTTTATAAGGAAGCGGGCTGCATTGAAAAGTTTATTCCAGCCAGAGTCCGGTACCACCTTTTAAAAATGAAAACTTCCCATCTTTTCTCTTGAAAAACATCTCTTGAGGAAAGAGGGGGAGTTGACAACAAAATAAACACAAAAAGAGTTAATTTGAAACTAATCAAACCTTGTTTTCTCTCCCTGCATTAGAAATTTTTTTATTTCAGTGCTGAATTCATTTTCAAAGACATGCCGATCCTTTTCAGGGGAATTCCACATCTTACAGCTGTGCAACCTGCCCTTCAGTGTATGCCTTGCTCACCCATCTGCTCACTGCAAAACACCCTGAAATTCCCAGTGCTGAGGCTGAGCCAGGAGAGCTGTGCTTCAGATGTGTCACTGACCTCCAGCAAAGACTATGCCTAGCCCATTATATTTTAAAGTGGTAAAGTTCAAACCTGTGTAGGAATGAGAAGACAGAACTCTTGTTACCTTGTTGAGTGTTATATTGTATTATGTATGGTCATCTGTTAATAATGCATGGTTTTATACAGCAGTTAAAAAGCAATTTCATTAAATAGGTTCATTTTAAGAATAACTTGTTAAAAATGCAGCTTCTGAAAAAAGGCAAAGTTGTTGTTTCATATTAAAAATCTAACCCACATTCAGAGAATAAAGGAAGTCATATTTTAAACACATATTACAACTCATGCTTTGAAACATCATGTAAGTCTAGCCTTAAGTACCTCCCATTTGATATCTCATTTTTGCCTGCTTTTGTTTTCTTCTTTGTTCATGTTGACTCAACAGTATATATTAAAATTTTAATTTTATCTCTTGCCATGCATTTGGGTGTCAACAAGTTCAACTCTATCTGTTTAAAAGCTCATTTACTGGGCAAAATTCTGTCCTTCTCATAAGGGCTAACATAGTTTTATTATCATGGAAGATTAAAAGACATGACCTTTGGCATTGAAGAATATTGTGGTAACTCCTACAACTCCTGACTTGAATACTTTGAAGTATGGTCCCTTCGTAGCAAGCAGAGCACTAAAACATGTGCTGTATCTGGCAGAGATATTTATTTTCAGCTTTCATCTTATGCATGCATTAACTACTGAATTGACTATATTGTTGGTAGAACAATGGGTCAAGTCCAGACCTGGTGGGTCCTATCTGATGGGCAGGTATATCAATGGGAAAGCATGCAATCACTTTAACAAAACACAGAGCTGAAGTCAGAGGCACGCTATCCCCTCTCTCCCTTCTTAGTGGAACTAAGCCTTTCCCTCCTTCCTTGACAACTATTAAGGCACAACCAGCTCCTGGAGCACAAGCACTGTCACTGAAGAGGAAAACACACTCAGCAACCTACCAAAATGAGAGGAGCAAGAATGCTTGTATACAAGGGGTTTTTTTCTTTTTTTTTTTAATCAGAAATTACAGTCATTCCAAGTTTCATCCATTCTTTACAGTGAGAGCAAACAGCATGTTCAACCCACATCATTTTGTTATAAATATTGTGATATTTAATGTCTCCTTTCCACTCCTCCTCCTTAGGGCCCCTTAATCACAAGGCATGCTCTTCACTCTAGAACAGCTGCAACAACTTTCTAAGCCTTGTGGTCACAGAGTTAACCTCAGAAACAGCTTCCAGGGTGACAGAAGTCACCTGACAGCAGTCAGGTTCCGATTGTGGATGCTCACACCACAGCCCTCCAGACCAGAGAGTCTCCAAATGAACATCCTGTTTACAGTGTTGGAAAATAATGCAGTCTGATAAAATGAAAGATAAAAGCAGCCTATCAATAGCAACAATTCACCAAGCAATTCATGCTGATAAGTGCCATCTGCACAACAAGGCATGCCCACATCTAATATCAGCCACTACCATCAGGGAGTTTTGGGAAATCCATGCCAGGGATCAGAGTCCAGAGGCATCCCAATGATTCCACTGCAAATGTAACGGAAAGTACAACTAATTTTTCTACATGGCAGTTGGTTTTACTTAGAACTTTCAATTACTTTATGAGAATTTTTTTGGTTTTTAATCAACTTTTTCACCTCTTCCTCCCCCATTTGGACAAAAGAGCAACAACAGATTCAAGCAGCACTGAAAGAGAGAAGACTTCAAATTTCTGATTCAGACTGAATTTTCAAGGCCACTATACCAGGAAAAGCATTTGTTTGCATATCAGCTCTGAAGGTGCAATAGATTAGAGCACAGAAAACATCGTTCTGCCTTATGTTCACAACCTTTTCAACACATTTTGTGGTCATCTAAAAGACAATGTATGACCTCTGACCCTATATGCAGACTGCTGAAGTAGTCAGCATGACTAAGCATTAGAAAAAGGGATGCTTCAAAACACACATTTCAATTCATTTTACAAGTGATTACTGTTAAAGGGAGAGACTTCTGAGAAATTAAAATTATTTTTTAAAATGAGACTTTAATTTTTTTATCAGATGAATCTAATTTCTTTGTCTTTGCATCCCCATCATGCAAGTCATGTTAACTACACATACACACCAAAAAAAATTCTTTGAAATTTTGGTTCCCACATGTCTAGATTAACATTTCTGGACCTCCCAAAACAAAATTATCAATGTGCCCTTGCTAAACTGCTCCCTTAAATACAGCTACTTTGGAATACAAAGTGCTTCCAGAATAATGCAGGGTAGGATTTTTCAGTTCATTACTTTCCCCTTCTCTAAATGTCAGAATTTCACTACTAACAAAAGACACCAGCAATTCTATTTCCTCATGGCTGAAGATCCAGTGAGCAATATTGGCCACAAGAGACACATACAGGACACACGGGAACCAAACTCCGTAGCAGGGTTCTCGTCAAAACCCTATCACAGTTCAATACTTCATGGTGGTAAGGCAAAAAATACTCACAGACACCAAACAACATCAAATAATTATAGGAATTTTAAGACAGTAGAAAAATTAGAGAAAATCCTCTTATTTTATATAATTTTGGTCAAATTAAAGTAGCTCAGCTGAATAAGCGCTCTTGTAAAACTGGAATGGGTCCCCTTTCACAGGCAACAATATTCCCCTTAGTTTTGCCTCCAAGGGAAGAGTGCCAATTTATTCTTTTTTAAAAGAAATTGAATAGTCTGTAGCTATTTCTCAATTAAGAATACATGTTCCAATATGTAATTACCCTCTCTGTTAGAAATACACACATTTATGCTATTGAAAATGTGATTTTCTTCAATTTCCAGCAACTATACCCTTTGCCAAACAGCAGAGTCTATTTCCAAACTTTGTACTACATTAGTTCTTGGCATTCTGACCAAGATAATTCACATTATTTGCCTTTTGGTAAACTAGAAAGAGAGTTTTAGAGTTCCTACACACCCTACAGGAATTTTTGTCCTTGAGCAATCACATATTTTCCCCAAATTGTCTCCAACTTATCATCACTGTCTTTGAATTGCCAGTGGCGGAATGTGACACTGCAGAAAATTCCCAGTTATATTTGCTGCTACATTCTCTGTTTATATTTCCTTGCCCACATCTCCAACAATGGTTAGCCTCTTAGAAGAACATCACGAAGTCAAACAGACAGTGTCACACCGCTCCCTGACTAGAACTTTTCCACCACATTCTAAACTCATCACTTCTCAGGCACAGTCTCCCATTCTGCTATCAGACCATTAATATTTGTACACTCATGTTCCATTCTATCCTGATTGTATAAACATGCAAATAGTTACATATCCCTTACCTTATCAATTCATGTAGAAAGGTCTATATCACTGGCCCCTTCATAACCCTTGGGTTTTTCCAATCCTGTGTCACTTGCAGTGGTAATCAGTGAGGATCTCCTGTGCTCCTTTGGGTCATCACTAAATATTTTATCTAGTGTAGAGTGGAAAGGAAAGAGACAGTGGAAGCAGTTGAATTTTAACATACACAAAAAAATCAAAAATGTTACAGAAGATATCATATAAATACAAGTGCACACACTTGCGGAATATTTATTATTGCATGTTGGTAGAATAGTAGCACTGATATAAGAAATGTGAAAATGAGGATCTGGAATTCTAATTTAGGAGCCTTCATTAATAACCTGTACTTTTCTTTCCTGGTCCTCTTCCCACAAGACATTTTACATACATGCTAAATTAATTAGACATGTAAAAGACATTTCACTCTGACCAACTCAACTGCTTTGGGAAGTATTCCACCAGATTTCCAGACAATTAACAGCTGTAATATCTGGAAATCTCAGACAAACGGCCACCAACTGTGCAAAAATCAACTCTATATCATACAAGCCTCTGCTGTATCCCAGGATTTCAGAGGCACAGACATCGCAGGAGGCACTCCAGTCTCCTGGCACGCATGCACAGGACACACTGGAGGAGCTGCACAAGTATGGATTATGTACATGTGCACATCCACATGCTCATATCTCTATGATGTTGGATTTGCTGTTTTGAAGAGGACTGGATGTTATGATCTAACGACCATTTCATTGCTGAGCTTTACAACGCCATTCAGGCTGCATTTTCCTATCCTCTAGGATAGGAAGCAATACACTAGCAACACTCACCACAGCAGCAGGAGGAGCACTGATCTTTTGTTGTGGTGTCAAAGATCAAGTCTAAGCGACTCAGTACCAAAAATTGAATCTGTTTTTGTCCTTTCTTGCACTGGTCTAGAGGTCTTGTATCCTCCAAGACACCAGGAAGCAAGTAGGTATATTTTGTATCCAGCTGCCTTAACCCTTGAAAGGCTGAGTGGTGAGACAAACTTCCAGTATTTTCTCAGATGTTTTCAGTATCCTGGCTAATGTTTTCAAATCCTGGTGGCCCAGAGCTGGCCCTAAAATTCCTGTTCACGCTGCCTCATCTAAGTGCTGAATACTCAAAATGTGCTTTCCCAGTCAGTAATAAGTGCATATAAGTGTCCCCACAGTACGGATCTTACAGAGCAGGCTACCAGCTTTTGTGCTATAGCATTGCCTACCCCCTGTGCCTTTGTCTCCGGATTGTTCCTGATACTGCACAAGAACAATGTCCAAGTCCTCAACAAGTTGCTGTCTCAGAAAGAACAGCACTTCTACAACTGATCAGTCTGCCAAAAAAAAGCCAAAAGTCACATCTCTGACTAAAAGAGCTTTCCACTTCAAGGCTTATTCCACAATTCAGTTCAGCTGACAAATGCAGAGATGAGGATTTCTCAACTGTGTAATTTCCAGTAAGGGATGACCCTCCCATATTGTTAGGAGGACTTGGAAAAGAGAAGCAACCCGCTGAAGAGGATCCAACTTAGAGGGAGGGAAGCATCAGGACATAGCTCTGGAAAAAGCTACCACTTGCATATCAGGAAAAGTTAGCATCACACAGAATCGATTCCCAGCATTTCCAGAGTCAGTGTGCATGGGCTGAGCACGCCTGGTGACATACAGAAAAGGTATAGCCCTTCTGCACTTGAGCCCCATGGGAACATTTCCTTGTACCACACCTGACAAGGCAGATAACTAAATGGGGAGAAAGGAGAGTCTTTGATGCCAAAGTTGTGGTGCATTTACACCACAGAATGCGACATAGTTGAGTGGTGTCAGAGAAGACACAAAGGCTGCATGAGATGCTACAAATGTAAAGAGGAAAACACACAAGCCTGTGCAGAGTTCTGTCCATATCCAGACCCAAACCTTCGTCACCCTGTTTATCCAATTACCATTTCATTTAGCTGAGCAGTGCTTAACTGAAATTCTTCAAGGTTAGGGCCCCAGGAAGAGTCGCTTTCCCCTGACAATTCTTTGATTGGCTTTACCTCCATCTCCAAATACCCTGGATGCCCCCAAACCATTTGGGATAAGCAAACTTGTGCTGAATTTTCTGTCTTGTTCATTCACTACTTACGCAGGAAAAAAAAACAACCAACCTTTGCTTGTTCAGCTAGCTTAATATTGAGGGTAGGAAGGGATGTCCTTCTTCCATGAATATGCTAAAATTAATCCAATTTACATGGGAACATATAAGCAGCAAATATTTATTCATGATTGCAAGGGAGCTGATCCAAGGATGTATACTAAAGGTAGACATTTTAAAAAAACCAACCCAGCATAAACATTGATCACCATAACTTTCCTACAATTAGCTACCAGGTATAATTAATTTGTGCTTGCAGTCATATTAAATCACTAACAAGCATAACATGTTTGAAATAAAGAAATAATTCAAATAAAATGCAATTAGGGAGATCCAGTTATTTCAGTCTGGGCAAAGTGACCCTCACTCTAATAGCCCAATAGTTAATGAAGCTGACTTTAAAAGAATTCCTTTTTCTCCCCATGAACATTATCTTTGTCTTTTCCTAAACTTCATACCAAAGCTTCAAAATTTAATTAAATATCCTACACAGTCTGGAGGAGTAAAAAGCAAGAGATATGTCAGCAATAGAAATGGCAGCCTTCTTGTAAGTAATCTGCCAAGTAAGGGAGTCATATGTGGGGTTATTGTTAGACTGAAGCAGAAGGAGATAAACTCATAGGCATGTATTTTTACATACTTTCAGTTGAGTATTGTGAAAGGTTGTATTCCTTAGCTGAAACTATTCCTACTCTGACTAAGGAAAAGATTTCAAGGGAGAGATAAAATTGCCAGAATGTCTTTTTTTACTAGAAGACAGATCTCTAGTACAGAGGATCTTTATTTCTAAGAAAGATCTTTGTGTTTGTTTGAAGAAAGACTCCTGGCCATGGGCTTAAGACTGTGTTTGATCACAAACAGCTCAGGAGGATCAGTCAAAGTCAGCATCTCACTGTCTTGATGCTTTTCTGTTCAAGGCTCCTAGGAAGGGGATTGCCATGAACAACGAGCACAGGAACATTGCTGTGAAATCCTGTGCCACTTCCACAGCTACTCTGAGCACATGTGCATAAATGAATCATAAGCATCTTAGCAGTGACTGAGGACCTGGACAAACTCATGTGTCACTAATTAGTCCTTCTTTAATTTGTTGGTGTTCCTCTGCTGGAGATTTATAGCCTCCCCGTTAGAGCCACAAAAGTGGACCGTATGATTGTTCCTTATGTACATCTAAAGGAAAGCCACTTCTTTGGTGGACAGCAAAGCTGGTCTGAGCTAAGCTCAGAAACTTGTCACCAAAGTAGATGAGAAATATTCATCTGATCTGATAGGACCTCATTTCCACTGACCACCACATCAGGTTGCCTACAGGCATGCAGATCTTGGCATGTGAGTAGGATTAAAGATAAAAAGTGAGAGCTTAAGAAAAAAAGAGACAAACAAAATCTCACTAGCTTTTATCCTCATCTGGTACCCTGTTGTCAAAATATTTAAGCACCTAAGTAGTTTCTGCATCTGTCATCTGTGGAAAAAATACACAGCGTTATTCATTCTGTCTGTGCAGAGGTAAAAAGTGGAGAGGATTTCAGCATGGCTGCACTCCTGAAACTAACTTCAATATTGGTAGGTTGGTTGTGAGAAAGAAGAAAATAATCATGAAAAAGAGCTCCTGAACAGGTGCAGTTAAAGGATACAACAATACTTTTGTTACTGCATCTGCCCTGTTTTAGCAGAGGAGAACCTTGCATATAGTTTGTAAATAAGTGAGACTCATGTAATGGAGAGGGATACCTTTTGCAATCTCAGAAGAAAACAACTTCACAACCAACCGAGGCAGAGACGGCTGCACAAATACATGCAGGAAGGCAGGCAAAACTAGACTCCACTCAAGTACCTCTGTTCACTGCTATCCCCCAGTCCTGAAATGTGCAGTTGAGCTCCATTTTTCAAACCCACCTAAGTGTTTCTGAACAGAAACTGGGGAAACAACCACAAAAAGAAAGATAAACTACTTCGGTCTGTAGGAGCAAAAACATAAGTAGCCAAGGCAGAGGATATTCAGAAGATTTCCTTAAGCTGTGGCAGGACTTTCTCTATTAGCTGCTGACCAGAGCCTTACTCTAGACCTTACATGAGTTTCACTCTTTCCATTAGTCTGCTTCAGCCCCATTTCTATCTGCTTCACTGCTAGGCTTTTGCTCCTCCTTTTAAGGTTTCTTTCAATGCATACAACCTCTTCCTAGCCATATACACCAGCAAAAATACTTTTATTAAGTCACATTAATTCAATAGAGATCTAAGCAAAGTTACCTGTCAGGACCCAATTTATGTGCTAAAGAACAGGCATCCATTTGCTCCATTAGGTTGCAACGGGTTATGGTCTATCCTATTGCCCACGCTAGGTCTCACTTTTGTCCACTTGGATTACAAATACTGTGAACTACCTTTCCTAAACATCAGTTAAGCTATCCAGAATGGTTAAAAAAACCCAAAAAAATAAAAACAAGTCCAACCAACCAACCAACATATTAGGATTTTCCATAGTTCCTAGAAAAGAACACCATTATGCCATTATATATACCATGTATAAATCAATGGTTTTCTCACACTTTATGTGCCCTGTGTTGTGCTATCTCCTCAGTGCTAAAACAATAGGTTTCACAGCTCAGGCAAGGGTAACAAGGATGAGCCCAAGTGAGGAATCAGGGTGACGTTTACCTTGGGGTCAGCGGAAGAGAAACTGAATCTTCAGGGCCCCTGTAATGTTTTTCTGAGTTTGATTGCCTTTGACAAAGAGCATGAACACGCAAATACTAGCACCTAGTCAAGCATCACAAGTTTACAGTGTTTTGCAGAGAAGCCTTCAGTGGGCATTTTCCCATCAGTCACCAAAGTCAGAGAGACATATATGATGCACTCAGCCTGAGCACACAAGCAGCCTGCAGGAGAAAGTTAGAAAATCCTCACACCCCACCTGTGATTTCACTTGTGAGTACAGCAGTGAGAAGTTATGGAGCAGCAGTGAGATTCAGCCTTCCCTTTCCTAAACAAAGTAGACTCTCTACTTTGAAAGACAAGTTCAATAAATGCATTACAGGAGTTTGGGGTATTTTCTTGGTGATGCAGTTGCCATCAGTGGGAATTTTGCCAGCACTTCAATGTCCACAGAAATGAGCATGTAGCCAGTCAGGTAAGAGAGAAGGCCCATGTGAGAAAGTTGCAAGGTCCTTTACAAAGTAATGGTCACTTTTTTCCCCTGTTTTCCAATGAATAACAATTACATAGACTTGTCTGTGGAATAAATATCTAATACATTCTTGTTTTGTATAGTACTGTTCTTAAACCTCCATTGTATTTTATATATATGTATAGCTTCACATGCACACAGAGGCACAATTTTCCTGCAAAATCATCTTCCAGGACTCCCGCTAGTGAAAAAGCATTACAGCCACCATTGTATGCAACTGAAAGGACAACTAAGCAGTCTGAGACTTGTCAGCCTGGAGAAGCGACAACCTGGACAGGTAACACATGACAGAGGTCAGCAAATTAAAGAGTGTCTTCAAAAAGATCAGTAAAAAGCATGCTGTGTCTTCCAGAACAAAAGCAAAGGGATACAACATAAAATGTGCCAGAGTGAGGCTCAGGAAAAATGAAAGAGCACAGTTCTGTTGACTACTGAACTCTTTGTAAAAGGATATTGTGGATGGAGAAAGCTCTCATGGGCTGACAGGGAACCTGTACCAGAAAGTTGAAGAAACTGATATTTAGGGTTATTAAATAGTAAAACCCCATACATCAGGTTTATGAAATATTGGGAATTGGGAGTGTACTCGGAGGAAGTGTATTTCTTTCCTTACTTTTACTCTTCCCTGTAATCTTCTGCTTGTAATCGCCTGGATAGAGTGCCCAATGAACCCTTAGACAGAACCAGGACAGCTCTTCTTAAATTCATGAATTTTCTGTCTTTCTTAAGATGACCTGTATTAGGTTTCCGTACATGTTGTGCTCTAAAAACTAGTCACTGAGCAGTCAGTAGATGAACATCAATTTTAACTCAGACCTCTAGAGCCTAGAACTAATGTTTTAACCACACCAGAACTTTCTTCTATGATACAGAGCACACTGCTGTACCAAGTCTTTTTCTGGAGGACAAAGTATCCTGAGATGTGGTTCACAGATCCAACAGTTCACAGATTTACAGTACATTAACTATGGTCATGGGAAAATGTTGGGTTTTTCTTCTATAAAGAGGGTCTTGTGTAATATGTAAATGCCACAAGGGATTAGCACAAGAAATTATTTTTGCAGCGTGTGAAAGTGTGCTGTGCCAATTCTCAGAAGGCCCAGCTCCAGCCAAGCCTCATGACAGACCCAGAGGCAAGTGCACAGCCCTCAATACCACTGCCCATTAGAGATGGGCAGAACCAGCTGAGAAGTCAGAAACAGGCAAAAATAGTAATTTACAATAGTTTCATTGCCCAATCTATCTGAACTAGCTCTGACAGAAAACAGTTCAAGCAGAAAATCCCCTTTTTTTTTTGTAACATAATATTTTACAGATATTCTGTCCTCATAGAAAAGTCCTACAAAATTAAAAGAAGAAAGCTCATGCATTTCAAAAAAACTGGACTCAGTATTGTCCTGATCATGATACAAAAGACTGTATATGAAGTCAATAACCTTTTTTGACTGAAATAATGAAAATAAGGGAAGTAAGCAGTTTATGAATAGCTTTTAAAAGTCTATGCAATACTATCACAGACGATGTGAAATTGTGGAGGCTTTCTGAGACTGAGTGTAATGAGGTAATTTTACCATGTTTGTCAAAGAATGAGCTAATACTTTTTTCCTAAAAGTATAGGCTTATCTGATGCATCCATTTTGCAAATAACTTTCTCTTAATATCTTTTAACGAGTTAGATCTAAGTGTTGTGGGAGGAGCCACCTAATACACAGTCACATAAAATCATGAGATCTTAAAAATACTATTTTGAACTTGGCATGTGTTCTGCACTTTTAAAGGGACTTGAAGATGCACCCAGATTGTGAATGAGCTTGTTATTTTCTATGTACAAATATGCCAGAGTAAACTAAGAATATTTGCAAAGTTTGGATTCTTTTTTGTCAAAATATGGAAAGCAATGGCCTAGAGTAGACTGAGAAATTATTTGAAGCAGGATCATCCTTTTTTATTTGCTAGAACAAAGCATTTTAAAGACTGGCTTAAGGGAGTCCCAGGTTGCCTATTAATTCTCAAAACAATGATTTAGCAGTTCTCCAAGTTTAATCACCTGCTATCTGTTCATATTTATAAACTGGGTATTCTATCTATAAAATGGTGTCCTATGGATCAGACACTTCCATCTCCCAAATGAAAAAATCCTAGGCAGAAGAGTGAGCTTTTTTGCACATCTGAAGTTACCAGTCCATGCTAAAGGCTTCAAATAATTATGAAAGAGACTGAAAAGTCCAGCAGACCACAAATGGCATAAAAGAATCTTGCAGGATTAGACACGGTTTAAATAATATTGTTGTAAACATACAGTAGAGTTTAAATAAAAAGCAAACTATAATATGCATAAAAACTTGAACAGGAAGCAGATTGAAAAACAAGTACAAGCGAGGAGGGAAATGAACAAGTCTATTTGATCTTTTCAGCTGACTTAAATGCGAACACTGAAAAAAAGAAAATAGTAACAACTAATTTGTGATGTAAAATTATTCCTGGTTTAATTAAATTAAAATAAATGAATGTGATTAATTATCTAGGTTGGGAGATGTGTCTACCCAGACAGAATTCTTCTCTCAGACCCATTGAGGAGAGGCAGGTGGATCAGAATGACCTAAATTTCATTCAGTGTTGGAAACTACAGGTTAGATTCTCAAAGCTGTCCAAAAGGTTTCAACTACATCTCACATTCCCAGCTTCTTGGTTACACCCTCTGGAGTACCACAGTGACTTCTCTTCTACCTGTGCTACTTTTTCCTCCTGCAATACTGAAGGCAAAGTCCATACGATGAGATTTTATTTGGGTTGTTTATGCTTTAAACATAGCATACTTTTTACAGTCTAAGGTGTGAGTCAGAAGTTACTCTTACGTTACTGCCCACCATTCTGTTCTGATTCTATCCTCAGCATCCTTTTGAAAGTTCATGAAATAGGAGCAGGACAGCTTTCATTTCCCCTGGGTATATTCCCTACCCTGTATTAAAAATTCTGATACAGAGCTGCTGCTCTGGTTATGGAAGAATAGCATTTCTGCTGTATTAAACAAAGACAGCAGACTTTCCAAGATTTTTTTTTTTTTTACATAATCTCCTGGTCTGCCAAGTGGCCCAGCACATGGTGTATACAGATGCACTAGAAGAGAGAGAACTTTCATACCATAAATTCCTTTGCTACTCTTCTGCTGTGAATGACAACAAAATTTTTCCACTCATTTTGGTGGCAATGATTCCAACCTTATCAAAGATTGCCAGTCTAGTTATTCAGGCTCAACAGCAGTTTGTATTTTAGAATAATTTTTTCTGACCCTCTTTTCCATTTTACTTCTTCACTTCCCCTAATGCCTTTTTTTTTTTTTAGAGAAGCAATTTGCTTTCTACCATTTGCTTTCTCAGCAGGGCTGTTATCAGCACTAGTCACTAACAGAGAACAGCTGGTAAGGGAGAGGAAAAAGTCAGATCCTTAAGAACATAACCACGGATTTAAACATGTGAGCCTGCACTGTAAATTGTTTTGTTATGCAATTTGTATCAAACTCACTCCATAAGTCAGGGACATACCCTGCAGCACGTAAAGTTCATAGAAACAGTCAAGTAAGACTAAGAAGCGCACGTTTGTGCAGACAAAGCAAAAGAAGAGACCATTTGTCGCAGAGCAGCCTTTGTAATTCTGAGAACCGGTCCCACATTCTGAAGTGGATAAAGTTGTTTGTAGAAAAAAAGATGAGACTCACAGCTGGAGGAAACACAGGTGTCAAAGTCTGTTGTTACTGCTTTTGTTGTGGCTCCAAACAGGCAGCCATACTCCAAATGCAAGAAAGACAGAAAAGAGATAATTGAGCAAGTTCAGCCCAGGACTAAATGGGTGCAACAGCCAGGTGGGTCATATTTTCCTCTAGCTTGTCTTTTCCATATTTAAGTCGTTCCTGGTGAAGGCAACCAGATAGTGCAATGCAAGGGGAGGACTTGGACAGCTGGTTTCACCCTGTCTTCAGCAAGACCTTCAGAACTGGCTTTTGCAGGAATTGCATTTGCACTGGAGCTGAATTTGTCTCACTGCAAGGAAACATTTTTAAACTCTTCTGCTGGTTAAGCTTCCTCTAACAGTTGGAGCTTGCTGAAATCACTACCTAGAAATTAGCTTGTCCACCTTATAAACCATTTGATACCATTACTGACTTTTCCCTTTAGCCCAAACCTTAACTGACTAGCCGATTTTGGCAGCTGCCCCTGCTCTTTCCCATTAAAAAGCTCAGACATGACATTGATTTTAGAGGAGAAAGTGGCAGAGAATCAGACTCTGCACTGGCATTCCAATGGTTTAATTGAAGATGAACATTTTGTTCAGCTCTTGCGCCTTTCGCCGGGGTGGCCAGCATTGCTTCAAATGCCTGCTGACTTAAATGGAGACAGCTGCAGGACACAGACTCATGTATCACAAGCTGTGTGCAACAGGAGATAGCTGAAGGGCAGAACTTCAAAGCCCCTCGCTGTAACCACCCGGACTGCACAGGGTTGCTGCCACTGCCAGCTGGTAGCATCAAGCTCAAGCATGGGGACACGGCCTCGCAAGCAACTGGACATTTGCCATATCTTGAAGGTGCTGTATATCCACCCCAGAAAGGCCATAAGACAGCGGTGAGAATAGTGCTGATTGGATCAGGATTTTTGGGGTGCTACTTAGGCTTCTCCAAAAACAGGCAGCAATACATCAATGTGTGGGGCTTCCTCCTCTTGCAAAGAAAAGACTGCAATCAGGGCAAGGAAGAACTGAGATGATTTTAGCTTGCTTCCTCCAGCACACCAGTTTCAAATATTATTTTAAAACTTGTATGGAATAAAAATAACCAATTTAAAAATTATTTCTTACTACTTGAAGAGTATGTTGCAATTCTTCCACCTTCACAGGAAATTATCTACATCCTGATCAGCATCAAAAGCCTCAGGCAGTATTAGCTGGAAAAGACAGAGTGGCCTCTAACACTAATTTGGATGTATAATTTATTTTCAGACCCATGCAGGAAAATCTAGAGTAGAAAATAATTCAATTACTTCAGTTGAGATGGTCCTTCAACCTAGGGATGTGTGAACACAAAGGACTTATGCCTTATTTCTGCTGCCAATATCTGACACAGCATTGGCTGAGCCATTCAGCATGACTACAGTCTGGGCTCGACAGGTCAGTTTTAGACATAGCAAAACTTTGACCATGCACTAGTAACTCCAGAAGGCAATAGAGCCAGTGGCACCAATTCACCATTTCAACCAAGCTCTACCCAAGGCAGGAATGGAGGAAAAAATTAAGCAAACTTGGTGCCTTTTCCTCACTCCTTTCACATTAGAAAAAGCTCACTAACTTAAATGAGATCTAAGAGGGACTCTGGCAAAAAGAAAGAGTACAAGGCACTGTAGATTACTAGTTGTATGGTAGCAGTGCTGAGAAAACAGTGTGACCATGCTCAGAAGATGCCCTCACAGGACTTGCCAGATCACTTTCCATGTTTTAGTTGTTGTGTGTGAGATTTATATCCCCTAACCAACATGCATTTTATGTTTCTACAAGATGACACCAAGCTTCTCTCTTGCTCCATGACCTCTTGTGCTAGCTTCACCTGGCTAAAAGGGCCTTGGAGAAGACAATGGTGTTCTGCAGCTAGAAATATTTGGGTGCTACCTCAAAGGAGATGGGTTGGAAGGGGCACATTCTTTGACTACAGTCTCTTGTTCGAGTCCTCTCACCTGAACACCAAGTCCATGGAGACAAATGTTAAGTAGCCTTCATCCTCACTGCTCCACCCTCACAAAAGGACTAGAGCAGGATGGAGAACTGACAGCACAAATGCATTTTAACTGGAGAGCCACAATACTATGTTCTTATTTCCTTCCCAAATTCTGTTTCTAGGTTCACATTATTAACAATCATCCAGTGTTCCAAATTAAGAGCAAATTAAAGGTTATAGCCACTAGAACTGATGGCCTAGTGTTGTTGAATGTTCTGCTTAATTTACTAGCACTCTTTTACTTCCCCTAGTGAAAGTAAAGGTAGTTTGACTCAACCACATTGGGCCTACAGTGTTGTGGTTCAGATGAAAGAGCTTTTCAGGAGTCTTCCACAGATCCTTTACCGTGCAAACTCTTTAGGCCAAATTTTTTCAGAAAATTTCTTCAGAAAATCTTCACAAATATTTATATCAGAGATGCTGCATAACAATGGATGTTCACTGATGTCAGGTTTTTTTGTGATATAAACAGGAATGCTCTGGATATGCACCTATGTTGTAATTTCTGTCACACCACACTTCAACCACTTCTCGCCTGTGCAACACAGTGAATAGCTTTCTCTCCTTATGACATTTAAACGCAGTAAAATACTCCTCAGTGGATGTAGCCATCATAACTCATTAACAGATGGTTTACAGCAGATCTGTTGACAGAAAACAAAATTCTCCCACTATTTCTGTTTGGTTAGGAAGACTTCTTTATTCAGGTAGTAAAGGACTATGAAGTGCAGACACCAGAAGTTCCCATTACAAAGTCAGCACAAGTGATTTGGTTGAATGACACATTAGCAGTGGAGCTTGAAGGACACTGGATCTGCTGCACAGTAAAAGGCATACTGGACTTAGTTTATCTGTTGCAGGGTGAAATTTTGCCTCCAAACAATGCTATTAATTTAGACAACAGCTGTCTCACTAGCCTCACATTAACTGTTCAGGAGATTGAGTGTGAAAAACTTCTGTAAGTGTTGAGAGCACCACACACCTCAAGCCACAGAAGGGCACTACACAACAGTAAGAGACAGAGAAAGCCATGTAAAGATTTCTCAGGACGAGGCAAGTTATTGAAGAAGAAAACATCCTCGTGCAGTTTCTTTTGCCTTTTCAAAGAAGTTTCCAGCTGTCAGCTGCCTGCCAAATTCCACAAAGCTGGAAACAAGCTGGTAACTGTACCACTACCACAACACTTGAGGGAAGACCTGACCTAAAACCTTAATACAGTGAAGAAAATCCATCTACTAGTATTGATCACCAACCAGTACACCTTAGTGGGTTCTGATTCACAGTGTGAACAGCAGAAACTTGACAGCATACGAGAAATTTTGATGAGTGCTTGCTTCCTTCCACTTCACTAACCATGCAATGAGGGATAATAAAAGTGACTTTTGGGCTTACAACTATTTTTCTGTCTTTTAAATTTCCCTTTCCTTCAGCTGATGAGGTAGGCAAAGAATCCTTTTGGCCCCAGAAGCGCAGTACTACGATACAGGAAAGATTTATTTGTGTTTTTTTTTTTTTTTAAAGTGAGCATTAGAGACCCAAATTTCAGAGGGTAAATTACAAGAAAAAGATGGAATTTTTGATTGTGATTCTAAGGAACTTACAGTTTGGAACAATTGGAGCTGGTCACACTGCAAAGCTGCTGTAAGTATGTACCATTCTGTATTCTGTCCTCAGGCAGTTGTATCAGTGGGGAGGCATGGTACAGCTTTTATCTATTCTAATCTGCTTTGTTGTTTTCTGTAGCACAGAGATCATTAAGAAAGAAGTTTTTCAGACACAGAAAAACATAACCCAAATTTTTTATGACCTCCCTATCTCAGTTCCTGCCTGCATTCGCAGCTAATTATTTTTCAGTCGCATTTTCCTGGGCCTTTCTTCATTCTGGTCAGTCAAGAAAACCTAAGAGCTACTAATAAAAAGTGACTACTCCTCTAAATACTTTGGCACCTGAGTTGAAGATGTACTATGTGTCCAAGTTCTTCTGTTCTTAACCTTTGAAAGTTTTGAAAACAATGGAATGGACATGACATCTCCTCTAAAATCAGATTCTCCTCTTTGAATTTGGATTCCAAATCGAGACAGGAAGACCAGAAGCAAGTACTCCTGGGATTTCCAAGCTGCACCTGGCTATACATCTCCTTTGGCATTCATTCCATACAGACAAATGAAGAGGAGGCTCTTTCAGAGCAGAGGGGAATTTTGCAAGCGTTTGGGGGAATAAAAGTCAGAACCATTATAACTCTGTCAATAATGCATTATACTTGAAAGGGTCTGGGTATATCTATCACTTCACAAGTTACAGTCTCCCTTCTAGGGGAGTTTCTGAATACAAAACCCTTACCTGATTTGATGGACCAGTGCTTTCAAGCCAGTCAGCACCTGCTCTCAAACTTGATATACTGTTAAACTGTTTTAAGTGAAGCCAAAGGATCAAAACTTAATTAGCAGCGAAATACTTCTTATACTGATCGGTTTGCACCAGATCTCCTGAGGGACCTAGATTTGTCTCTATCTGGAATCCCCACCCCACCCTCAGCTGCTCCTTAGGAGGCTTGTGTTTTGTCATTTGGCAGACACTTACCTGCTACACTGCTGCGACGGAAGAGTGCTTTTGGCAGCAGAGGCTGTGTGGCTCTGGGAGCCGGGGAGGCAAGTCATAGCAGCTTCGCCTCTTTTGAGTACTCTGGCTCTGCCAAACCAAACAAGACAAGGTGACATGCTTTTCTTGCTGCTCCTCAGCAGACAGACTCGTGAGTTATTTGTTGGTCCCATTAGAGGTTGTTTTTTCTTTTTCCTGCAGGGATAACAGTCATTCAGGTGTAACACTTGGACTAAAAGGCTTTCCTTCTCCTAAAGGCACAGCAGTGAGAATTGCACCTCTGCTTAGGAAAAGGGCTTTGCTCCCAACAGAATCACAGAGGTGAAACCGTTCCAAGTGGGATTTTCACAGGTGGTATCAGATGCCCAGTTCAGTGTCTCAGGAGGCCTAAGCAAATGCTCTAGCATCTCAGGCAATACAAAGGTACAATGAATAGCTATAAAGCAATGCCACCAACAAGAATTCAGGCAATAAGGATCTTAATGCCTCTGTTGAACAGAGCCTGTTACTAAAAGAAAGAGGAAAAACTCCATCACAATCTAGAACAGCTGGGCCCTGATGTCTTGCTCACTTGCTGTGGCAATGACTGGTTTTTTTGGTCACTTAGATATCACAAAGCTAACCTTGTCATTCCCTTAATTTTTGCAAATCTCTGAACACATCTGTCTAAATATCCATGACCTAGAGGGGAAAAATAATATATTTAAAATACAAGATGGGTGCCAAATCTAACTCATCAGTCTCTGCTGGGATTCCTGAGAGTCTTGGGAGGTGAGACCTCAAGCAGTTTATTTTGGCATGGTTCTCAGTTAAGGAATCTTTTGATGGCACTGACTCTAGAGGGGACCTATGGTTTGAAAGAAATAGAGTAAGCATTAATACGAGAGCAGAGGAAAGTCTTAAACTGCAAAAGCAGAGAAAAATTATAAAATTGATCTGACTTTCAATGTTTTTCATTCAGGGAGAGTAAGAAAGCAAGAAAAGGAATGAAAAACAGTTTAACATTGTGAGAAAGTCCTTTTCATCTAGGTAATCCTTTTGACTGCACAGGATTGCTCTTCCCACAATTTAGGTATTTAGTCCCCCTTCTCTTCAGATGGAAAGAAATTGTCACAATCTATTGGTACTATCTATGAGATATTTCAATTAGATTAAAAATGTCTCCATTGCTAATATCATGCTGTTTGCACCTTCTCTTGTAGCTGTGCCCCAAGATTCAGTCCCAAACACAAGAAACAAGAAAAATAAATAAAAACATCCTTCTGTAATTTGAAAGATCATTTACCTTTTGTCTTCTATATTCATTTTATAGTCCCAGTATTTTTTCATATACTATCCGATCTGACAAGATGACTATGGTCATACTGAAGTTCATTTTTCCTTTCTTAAGCATACAACCAATCAAGCAATCAAGGTAACTATTAGTTATTATTTTTTTCAAGTTGTAATTGTGAGTTGGATGTCGAAAAAGGAACTGGGCAAAAGGTTTTTTCAGCTAACTGTGGTTTATCTTCCCACAGTTATTTCTAGCATGAGGCCAATATTTTTAGCTTTTTCTGGGGAAAACAAAAGAAAGAGAAAACAAAGTTGTTGCTAAATTTGCAAGTTCTTCCAGAGTAGCTGTAAAGCTGTCACTTAGGCACTAGGCTGAGCTGGGCCCCATCTCTCCTTTGCCTGGAGAGTGTATGAGCCAGTGTCCACCAGGTATTAACCTACCTGACAGGCTGCCTGTCTGGGCTCAGACACTCACAGTCTCTCCTGCTCAATCTGTATATTTTACATAGAATAAAACCCTCCTCAGGACTCAGTGTGCAGATCAACTTCATCACTAAATGGTTAGATGAGTCATGGGGAAGCAGAAAAAGATCACAATCCCTGCTCCATGAGACATTTACACACTTACATTAACTAGTTGCTGTAAAGCAGCCTGGAGCACAGATCTCATTTCTCCCAAGTGAGTGCACTAAGCCCCAAAATCATTCTCTCCATGGCCTCCAAAATATTTCAAGTATTTTCCCAATAAAAGTAGAGCAATAAGAGGAGTTAAGAACTTCTCCCTCTTCCATCTAAATAATGCCCTAATATCTGAGTGATATCCATTCAAAACACCTCAAGGTGAGGAAAGAATGTAATCTTGGCCTCCCACAGACAAATTAAGGGCCCTAATCACTGAGTTCTTGGATGAAAGGGATTGCATTTACTTTGTCATTTCCTTTCCTTAAAAGGGCCACAAAATGAAATGTTACATTTGACACCAAGTATTTTGTTCTGAATAAGAAAAATCAATTCACATCCCAGTTGAAAAAAAAAATTACTCTGCTGAAGCTAAATTTTGTTAAAAGTTTCAGTTAAACTAAGCTGAATTTCTTTTCTAGTTTTTCCACATTTAGTTGCCAACCCAAATGGTAATACAGTGATTCACATAGGCACAGCCCAAATCTTTGTTAATCAATGAGATTATTTAACTAAAACCTTCTGTAAGCAATCTGTTTGAAAAGCTAACACTTTTCCATGTGGAATATCCAAGCCCTTCTTTCTTAGGGACTTCTGTTTGAACATAGGAACTGAAGGGAGAAAAAAAAAAAAAAAAAGGTAAAATCTTGTCTTGTGCAGTCTCAACTTGTAAGGAATTTTGTTTAATTAAATTTGCTATAAATATGTATATACATGTGCATGTATGCAGCTTGCTTTAAAAGAGAGAGATCAGCTAGGAGACCACCTGCTTTACCTGCTTCCCACTGTTGGAATCAGGTTCTCATTCTAGTACAGTCCTCATACGGATTGCTTGCACATGGTTCACCAGGGAACTGGGTTAAAAACCTGTCCTACCAGCCAACTGGGCTTGTACAATTAGTTACACTGTGTCTAGCATGAAAGATTATTTTTTCAAGAGTCACAGAATATTTTGAGTTGGAAGGGATCCACAAGGATCATCAAGATATGGGTCACTCCTTTGCGGTTTTTTTCCTTCATTCTTAGTATCTTCATCATGGCCTCTCACCTGTTGTTGAGATCCTTCTGTTCAGAGACCCTATGCAGGACCTCTCTCTTGTTCTCTGCTCCTGACCCATCCAAAAAGAAATTGAAATGAGACAATCTGCTAGGTTGGAAAAGACCTTTAGAATCACTGAGTGCCTCAGCTCTCACTTCCAGATTCACCCACTGGAATGGTATCTACAAAAAGATCACTATTAATTTATAATGAGGCCACAGGCTCTTATTATAAAGATGGACATTGTCCTTCTCTGTGCTGGTTTAAAGGTAAACCAGCAGGAGAAATGAACCCGACTCAAGAGAGATTACAAGTCAGAGTTACAATATACTAAAAAGATTACAATAAATACAATTATACAGAGAAAAAATTGGTTTTAACCCACAAAAACAGATGTATAACTCAGCACCCTGGAGCACAAACAAAACAGTGTTTGTTGACCCCTGTGCTAAGCACCACATAGTTCCCCTGAGAACAAATTAAGAGGAAGGGAAAACTTGTTGATGAGGATGATAGTCACAGTCTTGCTGAGAGTGGCAGTCACAGTCCTGTTGGGGTTCTGGTCCTCCTCTGGATCCCACAAGTGGTACCAGAAGTCCCAAAAGCCAAAGACTATATATGCCCAGGTTCAGGTGGGAATGCCCAGCACCTAGCCCAGGGTGGGGAGTTTCACAATGGGTGATTTAACTCTGTGAGTCACGAGATACTTTTGGAATCTTTGATGGCCCATTAGCAGACGTGACCCCTCAAGCTGGGTGTGAAGGTGCTAATGTCTCCCCGGAGGGGAGTTATCACAGCTGAGTCACTGGTGTGAAGACAGAAACACTCCCCTGTCTCACAGTGGTCTTTAACACTCAGCTTGTAGCCTGAGGTGTCAGGTGTGCCCTGGGCAGCCACAAATGATCCATTATTAACAGTCCACCAGAAGTGACATAGGGTGTGTAGAATACACAGTTTTGGTTATACCCACACAGTGATAAATTGTCCCCAGCTGCCGTAACTAGGACAATCTCATTAGAAATGTTGGACTTGGATACTGAAAGTTGCTGAAAACATTATCGGTTATTAAACTAGGCAGGAATAAGGGCTAGGGCAATCAGTAGCAAGTAAAATATCTGGGAAAATTTCCATTTTTATGCTCTTTTTTATAGTCCTCCTTCTCTTCTAGGAGTAGAGTGACCTGGAAAGTCCCGAAAAATTTGTGTTCTTTCCCAAAAACAAAGCAGGGTTTCTGAAAGAAGACTGGTATTTTTCCCGCTGTTCTTGGGTAGCCAAAATTAAATGGAGTTACTCAGCACTTAAACAAAACAACTGCAGTTCACAGCCACTAAAAAGAAGGAACTCAAGCTTGCCGAAAATGGAACTTTTGTCCAAAACTCTTTTGTATTTTAACTGATGAAAAGAGAAGGAAAAAAATGAAAAAGTTTCCTATACTTTCAGGATGGTTATAGCTCCAGGCAGGAACCTAACAGCCCCAGTGGCAGGTTGTTGGGATTTTGGGATGCCAGACTGACAGAAGCACCAGCAAGCCTTCCTCCCCATCTATCAAAATGGGTTTCTGAAAAACTGATTGCACCCAGCCAGCCTGTCCTCACAGCAAAGTGTTAAGTTTGAACATCTGGGCTGAATTTTTGAACCATCCTTGCTTCCTAAGGACCCAGTTCCACATTTCTTCCATACTCCAGCTTCTCATGGACCATACAGGATATTATGTGGGGCTGGTAGATGCAATTCTGCATGCTTCAATACCACAGGACAGATGTGACTCAAGAGGATGCAAGGTAGTTCATGAAGAGTATTTTGGTGGCAGAAAAAACTTAGAAATATTATTACATATTTAGTCAATGAATCATATCTTTTCTGTAAGGAATTACCTTGTATTTTCTAGGGACCTCAGTGAGTACCTGATTCAGACTGTGCTTAACACAACAGGTACGTGTGTGTGTGTGTGCAAGCAGATACAGACTTTTTTGTGTGTAAACAGCTGCAGTCTCTACCCTGAAGAGCCTATACATTCTTTCAGTGCTTTTAACATCCTTCATCACACCTATCTCATAACTCTCCCTCTTCACATCCTGCTGACCTCTGCCGACTCACAAGAGCTGACCTGCTTCTTTACATGTGCTTGTTGTGACAATTTGTCCCTTCAGGACTGTGGTATTAGACACAGATGAAGACTGCATGCTATGGACCTCAGCAATGCAAAGACACCAGTGAGCTTGTGGGGTTATCAGAGAGACCTTTGAAACCTGAAGACAAATCCACCAAGCCACCTTTTTCCTACCATAGCTTCCTATGGCCTATGCTTATTTGCATTTAGGCCCATTCAGCAACAGAACTGAAACACAGATGCAGTAAATCCTACTGCTATCATCTCCATATACAACACACTTTATTACAACAGAATAAGGGGTTCAGCTCTGCTGAACCAAATCAAGTTGGTCAGTGTTAAGTATCACATTTTAGATTCAAATCCCTGCTAAACCCTCTGCTTATGCTCGTGGTTAACATTATTTTTATATCTGTCTTCAGAAATGAAAGACAGCAGCAGCTCACACATAGCAGCAACAGCATCAGCAGCTTTTAAAGGCCAACTCCATAGATTAAAGGGTGATACACTGAGCACCAAAATCCCACCACCCCAGTGTCTACTGATTAGGTTGGGAGAAAAGCTGAGTGACAAACATGTTTCCAATCTGCCTAGCCCATGCAGCGAAATGGAGCAATCTGGCCTGAAAGGGGATTTAGACTTTTGTTGTGCACAAGGGGAGAAAAAGCTGATTTAAATCCATCGACAATGCCCTCCCTCTTGGTGATCTCAGAGATAAGGAACAGAGTCTGGACACAGTTCATATCCTACCTCTCAGCAGGCCCCACACTTCCACTCAAAGACAAAAGCTGGCAGATGAGGGCAAACGACGCTGCCTTGCTATTGAGCCGCCAGCTCACATTAAAACATATTGTACAATGCATGGAGCCTGCCCGAGGCATTTGATCTAGCAATTTTTAAAGGCAGAGTGAATCCTCACCCCACAGAAAGAGAAATATATGGCCTTTTAGTTCCTCAAGACCATTGCTATTAACAAATGCATAGCACTGAATAGGTAAAAAAGGATCTTTACAGAAAGGTCTTGCTCCAATATGTTTATAGCCTAAACCAAACAGGCATTTACATCAGAGAATAGCAACATCCTATAGCTGATACTAGTGGGGCAGGCAAAGAAGAGGCAAGGTGGGGGGGAAGGAAAAGGAAATAAGGTTTCTAAGAGAGAGCTATTAGATCCCCTTACAAGGAGAGCAGATCACATGGTTTCATTTATCCTGGTTATTTAATATATGCCACCCCTGTGCATTTCACTGTGACTGCCATAAGGAGTGAGCCATTACATTCTCTCTTTATCCCTTGTCATAAGGACTGAGAATGAGGTGATAACCCATTTTTCTGAAACCTTTCCAGACCCTTGGGAAAAAAAAAAAATATTTTGGCTTGTTTTATCTGAAAGAGATGAAAATGTAAAAAAACCCAACAATTCTGGCTGCCTGTAAGTAAACCTGCTCTTTGTTCATGTTTAATTATACTCAATTTTTAAAATAAAAGTGAAATGAAACTGCCATGCAGGGATGCATTTGGGGAAAGTCAATCCACGCAAAAAGCAGAGTCTTGCTTTCCTGTGACAAAAATGTGCCTGACAACAGTTGTGAAGAACACCAACAAAATGGTTGCTGGAAAACAGCAGCAGCAACTGCAGCAGCCATCACCTCTGTCAGTCTACGGATGCCCCTCGTGATAGGCATTAGTGCAGAGCTTCCTCCCTCACAATGATTAAAACAGACTTCAGCAAGCCCTTATTGCCACCATCTTTGGAGAGCAGTATTCAGATGCAGATTGCCTTAAATCCCATCAACCCATTCAGGCGTTCCTATGTGAGTGTGTCTGCGGCTGAGAGTGTGTGTGCATGTGTTTAGATGCATTTACACACATACACAATTCTCCTTGTGCACACACCTTTTCTCCACCTTCTCACTCAAAGAGAAAGAGCTAAAATTGTCAAAGACGAGAATGTGCATTTTCCAGGCTACTTTGTCAGATGTTCGTGTGTGCATCTTATAAATATTTCATACCAAATATTTAACATTATTCCTTCCCCAATCGGATCAGCTTTGAAATGCTCCTCAAAGTGAATTCTCCCCTAACAATGGCTTGACGCAAAAGCCTTTTTTCTCTCTTAAGAAGAGAAGGCTGCACATGGTCTGCTACCATAGCAGCGTGAATAGTTCTTATTTAATGGAAAATAAAAGATACTTTACATTAATTCAGTGGGGGATGGAAAGCTGGGCACATGCGTACCTTGTGCTTCAAACATGGAGGAGCGTCATACCTTGACCTCCCCTCTCCTGGTCCCATGATTATTACCCAGCTTGCATTAGAACTGTAATGGGAAGTGACAAGTTTATGTAAATGATCCACACTAGGATTTTGCTCTTGTAAAACAGAGCAGTTACTCTGGGCTTTCTAATTATTTCATGCCTTGTGGTTCTGTGATGGGGCAGAGATGACTATTACTTGAAAAGTATATTGTGATTGACAAGCCACTGTCCCCCTGGAACTCATTAAGGCCTGTGCTTTGCAAGAGCGGGTAGAAAACCCTACCAGGCACACCACACACACACACATCCTCACCCCAGTGCTGGCTGTTCTTTCAGATCATTTGTTGAGATTTTTGCACTGGTAGAGAAAAGCATAATCTGCATGTATCTCAAACAAGTACCACCTCCAGGCTACAAATTGACCAATTATCCTCTGCTTTCACGTTTTCACTTTTAAATCTGTAAGATTAGCAGCAACATACCTGTCAAACATGCAGCAGTCTTTGGATTTCAACGCACCGGACAGAAAAGTCAGTTTTTTCATAAGGCACCGTTCAACAGAACTAGGAGAGCAGTTGGTGCAGGGGAATAGGGCTACTATAAAAGCTGCCACCAACGCATTGCTGATGCTCTGGTTTGGGCTAAGTGCCTTCCAGTATGTACAGCCATTCTGCTGCCACTGCATGACCTGTTTGTTTTTCTTTCTTAATTGATTTTTCTGGCCTTCAAACTTGAAAAAAAAAATTAAAAAAATGACAATTTGTTTCGCAAAAGCAAAGCCCTCTTTCGAAACATATACCACACTCCAACCATGAAGAGAGGAAAAATCCTATTCAGGCAGCTGCATTGTTTCCCATTGTAGAAGTGGTATTGAATTCTGCTGCTGGTTTGAGATGTAACAGTTTAGCATAAAATCAGTTCATTGTGGCTGGATCTTATGGGCATGCAGCATTTCTTACTTTTAGTTACATTTGATTTGTGATTGAAGAAAATCCTCTGGAGATACTTATGAAAGGTACATGGCCCACTTCAGTTCTTCCATTAGAAAACACTGGTGCTTTGGTTACTTCAAGCCACCTCAATCTTTGCAAACAAGTAACAAAACCAAAACACCAATGACCTCTTGAGGTTTTCAGTTTCAATCTGACCACGAGTTGGGTACTTCACAGCCTTTCAAATAACCCACCTGAATACAAAAGTATTTAATGGGAAAATGTATGATTTTACCATGATGTTCCATAATAGCATTGCATTGAAGTAACAGTAACCAGCAATCTGCAATACTTTGTTGTACCTAATTTATTGGTATGTTTCCCAAAAAACCTCACAAAACATGAGCTACAGATACTCAATAAACAAGCCAAATCCCCAAGATCCAACTCATCAAGCTTAGGCCAAAAGCTGTATATCATCGATAATCAGTCAGCATAATGACAGAAATACAAAATCATATAAAAACAGCAAAAAACAAGCAAACAAACAAAATGGAAGAAACACATAGAAGCATCTCTGTGTCAGCCACATTTTGAAGCCATGCAAAGTGAATACACCAGGGACTAAGGAGGATTTTCAAACACACTCAGAACTGGTTTGATTTGCCTCCATTGAAGTGGACCCTATATTCTGAAGTGTCGTAAGACACAGATTAGTGCAAGGACTGTCAGGCTCTGACTTTGGAGTATGTATGGTTTGCAGACAGCTCAAATGCGCTCTCAGACTGAGGATGAATCATATGTCCAGGAGCAAAGCTCAGCAATCACGTGACTCCTGTGCCAGTCCAAAATGGCATTTGTAGTGAGACATGAGTTAGCAAGGAGGGCACAGGCCAGGATTGCCAAATTTCTCTGATAGCTGGTTTTATGCCCTCCATTGCTGCTTTTGCAGTGAGAGGCCACAATCACCATCATCTAGTGAACCTCACCTGCTGCTTCCCCTTCCTTGGCTCTCCAAGATACAGGTCTGATGGCTCTCAGCTACTTGAGAAATTTGGTAAGCAGTTCTGTGGGAGACGAACGTTGCTTACTCTTTTCCAGCGCACTCAGCTGGTGCATACCTCTGTTGAGTCAAAAGTCTTGGGAGTGACAGGAGGAATGTCATTTGATATCTGACAGCAGCTAGAAAATACAGTTTTACTCAGAAGATGAGCAAGTACAAGTCAAGGGATTCATTTTGTGTAAAGCAAAACTGTTCACTAATCATTTAGCACCAGTTTCTCAAGCGAATTTTATCTTATCTTTACTCAAGCCATTCAAATTAACACCCCAGCAATATCTCAACTCTCTCCTTGAGTGTCCTTCAGAGGCAGCACTGGAGAACTACTGCATTTTTTATTGACGCATTTGTATAACAGCTGAGAATCTAGTGCTTGTGCCTCTTCAATAGCAGAAAATACATAGGATGCAGGTAAGCCTTGTGCTATGATTCCCATCCACAATTGGATTAGAGAGCAGTTCTTAAATACCTGTTCTGAGACCCAAATGGAAAACAGAAGACTCCTTGAAACTGAGTCTTTGGGGAGTTTGGATCCTCTTGGCTCCAGGGGATAAGCAGACACTTTTTCAGTTTTATTGAGAATCTGTCATGTCTGTGACCATTAACCTCTGACTACAGAGATGCAGAAAGAGTGATAAGTACCTTCAACAGAAAACATTTCTGTAGACAAGAGCACTGTGGTCACTTCTACAGACACCATCAAAAATTTAACAGATAGAAAAAGAGCTGAAGAACAACACAGAAGGAAGAAAAGCCCAGCTAAATTCAAACGACTTGGAAGAATAGATAATTTACAGTAAAATGCCAAAATCTATCAATTATGGTCGTGTTCAGCATGCCTTTATTTTAACATCCCTATTGCCCTAAATGAGGTTTCATTATCATTTTGAAGAATACAAGCTGTGATCACACACATAAAGTCTGACCTCTGGGAACTCTTGATCATAAACACAGCATCAGGCACAGCCACTCACTTTGTGGAAAAGGGAACAGACAAGAAACTAGCAGTTTATTCAGAAAACATCTTGGATAGTTTGGTTGTAAAGAGATTCAAAGAGGGTGAACCATTTGCTTGAGTCCTGGTGGTAATCAGGCCCGTTATGCTAATATGGAGAACTGTTGTCAGTGAAAGGCATGGCATAAGTGCCTACAGCCTACAGTTTACTGAGTTTATATGATTATCTATGGAAAAAGTTAAGATGGCTCAGTTCAAATAAGTACACTAGTACAAATATTTATGTAAACTGTGCTTTTAATATCATCTCAGTTAAAATGCAAGCTATTATACTTCTGGCATGTTTATGTAGTCTCAGTGGAAGTGGTCTGACCTTTACGTTGCTTAATGTGGATAATGCAAACTACTGTTAATGACTTATTTTAAGTTAAATTCTGCTTACTTTGAAATGGAGCAAATTATATTGTGGAAGTCACATATTATATCTTCACAAACCAGTCAAGCCCCAAACCCTGTTTTTTACTAGAAAACAGGTACTATATATGCATATATCTGTAATATAACTATTTTTATATATTAAACTACGTATGCACAGCTATATAGCATACAGGCAATTGTGGTCTTGACACATGGCTACTTCAAGTTAGGCAAGTTTGATGATCTACCACAGGTTGTGGGGCCTGAGGGCTTGACTTCTTTTTTCAATATTTAAGCAAACCAAAGGACTCATTACATAGGGAAAACTTCATTCTCTCAACTCCATAAAACTGGGTTGAAAGCCTCTCCATGCCATTTCTACTTGCATTTTTCTCATGTACTTTTTCTGGTTTCTGAATTCTAGAAAAAATCACAGCACATGCAAAGAAAACCTGAAGGGAGCAGAGCAAAATTTGATTTCATCTTGGAGGAGTTGTCACCTTCAAAACAACAGAAAACACGGCAGTGCTGTGAAGCTGATGTGGTCAAAGCCTGTGCCTCTTAGGGCAAAAAGCTAAACTGCTTCAGAGAGCTCAAACCACCTGCACAGACCATCAGGGGACACAGCCAAAGAAACAGTTTTAAACTTGAACCATCCAATTAGTTTAAAGACTGCAGCTAAATGCCTCAGTAACCTGAACCTTACCTAGACATAAGACAAATGTTGTCAGCTTCATTTGCTGAGAGTTAGACGAGTTCAGTGTTAGATACAACTGAATCCTGAAGGTCTCAGTAAAGAACATCCACAAAATAGCAGTCGTCCTTCTAAGTACTTACAACAGAGATTATCCCATTTCATCACAGAATGAAAATAACACAATCTCAAACCTAGCTGCAACTAAATCATTCAGATCTAAAATCTATAACAGGTCTTTCCATATACATCTCTGTTCTTTACCTTGCGCCCATCCTGCTGTGAAATGTGCAATAATTGCACAGCAGATGACTTTTGTTTTCTAAGAACATGACATGGCCATTATTAATGTGGCCTGGTATTAGTCTGTTTTCCTTTTCATCTTTATCAGACATCTATATCTCTCTGAGAGGTCTTGTTTACATAAAACAGTGCACTTGGATGCATGGTGCTTAATGAGTTTCTGTATAACCAGAACTGAGTGAGTAAAGTACACTGCTCTTTCTAATTATGAATCCTTTGACTGTGTTAAGAGAAAGAGTACTTCAGCAAATGGTGCCAGAAAGCTTCTTTCCAGTTTTTTTTTTTTTTATTGCTATAAAGAACAGCCATAAATTATGAGTTAGGACAATGTTGCTTTGGCTCCAAGCAAAAGCAGTAGGAAGAGAAAAACCCCCAGCTGTGCTCATATTTCATGCTTCCTAATCAGTGAGTGGTTCCTTCCTACATTTACAAGGCTCTGCCGAGGGTGGTATAATGAAGTCAGTCAAACACTGGTCTCAATGGGTCTGACTGTATGCTCAGGGGATCCTAAGAGCACTACCCAAATTCAGATTCACATTTTCCCTTGGATGCTGATGAGTCTCACGTGCACACTGTCTGACACCTCCTTTCTATCAAAATGAAATCCAGGTGAGGGGCAGCCATGGAGTTGTGGTGGGCCAATGCTCTGTTGTGAAGTCCACTCCAGAGCTTGCTGGCCTCATGGATGGAGACACACAGGCAGTCTGTGACATTTCAATGGCCCTTGGCAATTCACTGCAAACTCCAAAAACTGAGGGTTTGGGTATGAGAGTGAGACATGCTCACTTTGTCATCCATACACCTACCAGCATAGATAGAGATACAGCAAAGCTAGCTGGCTCTATGCCCTTAGCAAACAGCACAGTTTCCACAAAAACCTATGTCAGAGGACGTGATTTTCAGTTGCTTTCTGTAAATTTTGCCAATCTAATTATAAATGACCGAGTTCTTCCCATAAGTAAGGCAAACAATCGCAATGTTTGTTACTGCTGATTCCCTTGAATGAGCACTGCATAGCACAGCCACAGGCTGTCTTGTGCAAGCTTCTATGAAGCCCCAGCACAAAAACATACCAGAGGTTGGAGGGGCAGAAACAAGGTCCCATAGCACATAGCTCTTCAAGACTACTCTAGGCCATCTCACTGGGACACAAAGCATCATGTTTCCCAGGAGAGTGGTAGGAGCAGCAGGAAAACAGAGGACATGAAGTTGCTTCGAGGCTGCCTTTGTCTCCCTCTGCCCTTCTTTCCCTTCCCCTACCCTGGGCTGCATCCCACAGGAGAGCCAGCCTGGGTCTGCAGGATCTCTGATGGAGTCCAGCACTACTAGGGTGGCCCGGGGCATACTTTTTTTGTATATTTTGCAATACAGTAAAATGAATGTGTCAGATTAGTCAAAATTGGCACCCTCAGCCCAGAAGCCCAAATTGGATTTAACAGTGAATAAGAATAGCGGTATCATCCAGTAAATAATGGAAAGCCAACTTGCCTGAACCAGAAAATTATTTCAGAGTATTATGCTGATACTTACTTTGGGGTAACAGAAAGCTGCCATTGCAAGTCAGCAATAAACTTTGCTTTTGTCATCAAAATAAAGTAGGAAGTTTCTCACATGCTGAATTTTTACATGACTGTTAGGTAAGATATTCCTTCCTCCAGCAGAATTTCCTGCTAAAAATCAAAGCCTTGGCTAGATGTGAGAACAAGGTAGATAAACTGTCCTGAATTCCCATTTAACTTGTGGATCATTATGCCCTTGTTAGGAGGTTAGACTGTTGGGAATATCATAGGTCGTGCTACATCTAAGCATTCTGGAGTAAGAGACATATTAAAAGATGTCAGAACTAATAAAGGTCAATAGCAGAGAAAGAGTTAACTCAGTCATCTGTAAGAGAATTAAAATGCTCAGTGCTTTAGGAAATCTCTTTGGATCTGCTTATAAGTGTAATTTGGACAGGACACTGTCATTCCCAGGCTAGACCAGTATTTTTTAATGCTAATTGTTTTGGTTTATTTCTGCATGCACAATATTTTCAGATTAAAAAGGTAATTTTTTTTAATTTTACAATATCTAAGTTCTTTCCCTGAAGACTGATACTTTACAAGCATGCAAGATCACAAGACAAGATAAATACTTGATAAAATAAAAACATGTATGATTTTTACGTATGTGTTTCTATTTTATCAAGATATATGTTTTATCAATTCCAGATAGCCACAAAACAACATTAAAGCTGAACACTGTGTGTGTGTTTAAAAGACTCATTTTACCTTGCAACTAAGAGTGTCAGCACAGTGCAGATAATTCTTGATATTCTGAGTGATTCAGAAACCCAAAATAGTAATGGAAACATAATAAAAAATAAAAATAAAGAATAAATTGTCATTTTTTTAACCTAGAGAAACACTTATTCTGAGTATGAGCTGTGCTTGTGAAGCACGAGGAGGCAGTGTCCTCTTTTTATTTAGCCAATGGTTGAATTCAAAAGCAACTAAAAGAGAAAAATCAAAAAGCAACTAGAAAAGAAAATCCAAATATGTTGGGTGCTCCATGTGTTCATTTTAGATTCAAATGGTCTTGAGCAGTGCCCTGCCCATTTCAGTACAGAAAAAAAACCTTAGGCATTCTAGTCAAATAGGATATTTATTTCTGCAGCACACAGTCTGATTATTATGGATCTGCTCCCACAGGCTTCACGCAACCCCTTCCTTAAGACTATTTCCTATAGCTCCATAATCCACAATGCTGCTCCACATATTAGCAGGCTAATCACTGCCCTACTTTTAAAAACGCAAAAGGTTTTTGACATGCTGTGTAATGGTACTTCCCAAATAGCCCATAAACCTGTCCAGGAGATTCCTCCTCCATTTCCTCACTTGCTGTTATCTCCCTAAGTATCTTGTATTGTAAAGTTCAATTTACGTTGCAATTTTTGGACCAGAGGTCATGTAAATCACCTATGGCTCCACATAAATATTAAGTAACAGCAAAATCTGACTTTGGAGCCATAAAATGCTTTCCAGACTTTAAGAAATCTCAAACTTTCAGGCACTCTTAGATGGACAACTGAAAGACAGTAATCCACAAATTATGTAATAAGTGAGAATAAAAGGTGAGGGAAGGGCGAAATTTTTCAGAGCCTTCCTGAGCACTTCATGTACATTGCACAGTTAGGTTTACAAGTGGTAAATTTAAGTTTCTGATCACATGGATATATATCAGTAACTCAGTTCTCAACTTCTTTATGAAACTAAAACTTCAAATTCTGGTTCTGCTGAAGTCAAAGGTAGTTTTGTGTTGTCAGACTGGGGAGGTTTTGTGTCTAGGTAATGTAGGATTCCCACAAGGGATTGCCACGATGAGCTCTGTCATTAAAGCTACTAATATTCAAACACTGAATCTGGCACCCCTTTCACAGTTACCTTCCTGTACATAATTAGGGCTCTATAGGACATCCACATTTATCTGATAAAGTTAGATTATTACATTACAAAAAGTGCTAAAAGTCCAAATTTTACCAGTGCCTTCAAAGAACTGTGGCAGGGATAAAGCAAACTGAAACAAGGAATATATATGCAATAAAAAGTATACAGTAACAGCATTAAGATCCTAAGGAGGAGGAAGTTACACACACTCCCACATCACCATGTGATACCTCAGTTTCCAGCCACACAAAATAAGGTTCAGGTGAACAGGAAGAGAAAAATGGGGTAATTCTGTCTTGCACAAAATGTTCTGAGGTATCCAGACACCTGTTTTATCCACTTGCTCTAGGAACTCAAGAAGGCTTAAGAACAATAACAAATTACAGAAGTTAGTTTTCAGACAGACTTGTAGATGTGTGCAACAAGTTTTCTCTTTGATCAGCTTTATCCAAATTTTTTCCCTGGCATGAAACAAATGTGACATTCGGGAATGTGCCTCGCTGATCCAGGACAGTCTACAATGGTGGTCTGCAGTTGTGGCATGAATCAAAGCTCACTGATCCTTTTGTATCAGCTTAACTGAGCTTCTGAACAGAATTTTGCTATCTGTGAATGAAATGTAAGGATGAGGTTAGTAGTGCTGCCCTAACTTTACTTTTCTCTTCCATCACAAAGAGTCATCCACCCACGCTCCAAGGGTGAGTCACAGCATGTGTATGACCATTGTTTTAAGCTGTCCTAGGGTACTGATTTCTTTTTCCCAAAAAAACCAAAGCTGTTCAGATGTGGAGTTTAATTTTGTTTGAAGCCTATGCAAAAGAGGCCAGTCCTGGTACACCACAAAGATGTTGTGTCTCCCTGGGGACAATGCCACCCTTCAGACCATACTAACCAGGAAATCCAGGGAAGAGAACTGAGATAAGCAAAGCCTAATTCACCTGATTTTGCCTTGTGGAGCTGGACATGTGCAAACTACCCAGTCATTGCTGAATGCTGCACTGCGTCAGGATGAGCCCAGTTTTCCACAACTTTTTACCAGCATGCCAAAACAAGCAGTGAAGACCAATGTAATGAAATAAGAGCATGGATTGGATAATTCACATCCTTCTGCTAGAGCACAAGCAACTTTATTAATAATGTGTCTTCTATACTCAGGCACTTGTCTAGGGCAGTTCTGCTTTACACAGTCTGATCCCACTTAAACCATTTTTCATCAAAATGCAGTTAGGTTTATCAGCGCATGCTGTATAGATACAAATCAAGTAGTCTTTGTATAACATGCTGTCCAGCTCCTAAATTCCTTGCTGTGAGGTATAAGCTACCTATTTACCCCAAACACATTCAACTACTCCAATATAAAAAGTTCTCTTATTACTAATGAAATATGCAATAGTACCTCAGTAATATGCTATATGCTTGGGGTCTCCAGTCAGATAACTGACAAATACAGATGCACATGTTTTTTTCCTTCTTAGCATTTTAAAATTGTCATGGATATTTGGTTCACATAATAACACCCCTAAAGACAAACAGTGGCCAAAGAATACATTTCAGATACCAGGCCCTTAGAAAGGGGTGCATGTATATAGTGCTCAAAGAGGCGAGTTCTGACATTCAGCTCCATAACTCCTGCAAGTAACTGCAATTTTTATTTGCTCTGAAGAGCCGATACAGAGTCTGGCTGTCTCTTTGTTGTAAGAGGCTGGGAATTTCCTGCAAAGCATGTAATATGCTTGAGGCATCAAGGTTTTTTACATTTATTTGCCAAAAAAAGGGTGTATTATTTGGCATTTTTCCATGGTGACTTAATTCAAGGGCTATGAACAAAATGGAAATGGAAATAGAAAACACCTTTCAGTTACAAAATGCCACTCACACACTCTGAATCTTGATAGTGTCAACCACAATAAGTACCATAAGAACCAAGATAAACCCCCAAACTGATTCATAGCAGTTAACTGGAAGCGTTGCCAAGTTAAGCACAGCAGAGCCTTTAGTTCAGTGGCAAATGCAATGGGGCCAGAGTGAGGAACAGTGGGGTTTGTCCCGATACTGTGATCCTGAGAGAAACAACATGACTGAGTCTTGTCCCAGCTTCTCCGTTTCAGGCAGATGAAACATACCTGCCTCGCCTATGACCACAGGGTAGAATATAATATATAGTACCACAATGTTATTTTATCTCAAGTCCTGCATTTAAAATTTCTTATTGCCTTTTCTGGAGTTAGAGAATTCTGTAAAAGACCTCCTAAGAAAGATTTCAGTTTCCTTCATTATCAAGCGTGATGCCATGATCCTTGAATTTTCAGGAAGGCAACAGAGGGGTGGCCACATTATCTATGAACTAATCTGATTTAAGAGCTTGCCTTGCTTCCAACAGAGAGACCACTACAACATACAGGAATAGTTTTCAGATCCCTAAATGAAACACTCTGGAACAAGGTCTTCTAGCTATTTTTTGTTTTGCCTGTGAATTTTTTACGATGAACTTGAGATACACCTGAAAGTATTAAGAGGGCAAACAACTAAGTGTTTAGCTTTTTTTTTTTTTTTCACCTTTCATCTTGCTCCTCTAGACAGATCCCATATATATGGAGGCATTGTTACTGCTAACAATTTCAAGAAAAATCTTGGTCACAACCTCAATTCATGTTTTAATAAGCCTAAACATTGGTAATCCAAATCTTATGCTACCAGATAACCTCAAGAATGCTTCCAGTTTGTTACATAGTCACCTGTCCTCAGTCAGGTCAAATACAGAAGACCCTGTTCTTGGAGCCCTTCAAAGCCCCATTTCATTTACCTTTTTAACTGTATAAGCAGGGGAAATTCATTTCTCTCCTTAGAAGGGCTACTTTTCTTAGACCACCAGAACAAGATGCTCTTGGTTTTTGTAGCATCCTTGAGGCTGACACTGGGATATTTCATAGAAGGGTCCAGGTAATATGAACAAGGTAAAACTGAAATTATGGTGTCCATCTCCAGTAATAAGACCATATCACTATTGGTGAGGCAAACCCCAAAGGCAGAGTAATGCTAAACATGATGTATCTTCATGCTCCTGGGACCTGCCTGTGTGACCTTTAAACTTCAGTGTTATTCCTATGCTGGTGATCACTTCATGGTCAGAACCGCTTACGGATATAAAGTAACATTAATGTAACTACTACTTCCATTCAGAAGAAGTTTTGGCCTTGGTTTTTTTTCTTTTAAAAATCTGTGCAGTGTAAGGAGTAGGGTGGTCCCACAATACTCTCCTTGGAGAACCTGAACAGTCTTGTCTCTTCCCATCTTATTTCTCAGATTGGGATTTCCCACAAGGGGTGCTGAAACTGGCTAGCTGCTCAAGTCACCCACGTGGTCTAGTGAAATTTTTATTTCTGAAACCTCAAGCTATGATCAACAGCTTTAAGTGCCCTGAGATAGATATAATGCCAGCAGGGCAGTCAGAAACAGACAATAATCAGTATTTTGGAAAGGCAAGCTAATGCCAGAATTTGTTTAAAAGTGATCTTTTCATGCAAATGTTGAGTGCAGGCTTCCTTGAGGTAATGTATATGTACGATTAAGTGTTCACATGTGGTAGTAGCTAGATTGATCATTAGCAAATGAGGAAAGAGCATCCTCAGACTCTCTACAAACTAGTTCAATTTCAGTTGCCATTTTTGCTATATTGTCTTCATATAGGACATGCTACAGTAACTCATCATATACACAGGCATTTCAAGACCTGGACCACTATGCAGTTTTGTAGCAAAATGCTAAAGATTTTTAAATAAGCTATCAAATTGCTGTTGTTGTTGTCTTGACTTTCATTGTCTTGTATTTTATACAGCCAGCTGATGTTCAAATGTGTTTTGTGATTTTAATTTTCTCCCTTAGGCTTACCCACAAAACTCTACCACATACTTATTCAGCAAATTAACCAAATTATTTCCTTCCCAAAGAAAAGCTTAGATCTTCATGGGGAAGGCTGATGGGTTTTGGCAGAAAAGTCTGGAAATATGGAGTCACTGACTAACTGTAAATCAGCTACAACTATGGATCAAGCAAGTGTGGATCCAAAGAAGGCCTCAGTGAGACAAATTCTGTATTTGTTTACAATCTGTAACTTCACTGACATCAGCTGAACTGCCAGACTCCTCCAACTTCTTCTGTCCACAGGACACTTAGTTATACAGGGGTAACACAGTGGTTATTTTCACCACAAAAAACCATTAGGCCAACTTCTTCCCTTTCCTGTCTATTGAATATTAAAGATTATAAGCAATATGCATTTTAAAGTAAATACACGAATTCACTATGCTTCTTAAATGTAAATTGAAGTTCATTATGACAAAAAACAGAACAAGGTAAATTCTCACTCAACATGTCAGGTTTTGAGGTGCTGTATTTAAGCAGTAAATAACCCTTTGACATCCATGAGCTGCAGCATGTGAGCCTCAGACAGCCTTGCAAGAGCAACACCTAGATGGTCAGGCATGGTACCACCAGCTGGCTGCCTGCATTTCTTACAAGAATGCTTTCTGTCCAGCATTTCCTAGGCACAGCCTCACTGCCAGCCCCACTTACAAAAATCTGAGGAAGAGAACCTATTTAGTTCTCCAGAAATAACATTGATCCATACTGCCCTGAGGACAAAGGTGCAGAACCTCTCAAGCTAAGATAACCCTTCCCCTTTTCCTCAGTCTCCTGACAGCTCAGGGTAGACCCTGTGGGACATGAAGGTGCACAGGTGACCAATTGGGGATCACCCTTCTTTTAGTTGCTGCCTTTTAGAGCTACCTCACTGCAGTCCATCCATCACACACAGGCAAGGGAATAGAAGGAAAAGGAGTGCTGAGGATCACAAAGCCCATATGGCCCCCCACAGTTCTCATCTCAGTGCTGTCCCAGGGGCTCTTGGATGCAGGCTGGTGCCTTAAACAGAACTTTCTGTGCCTATTCCTCTCCAAAACTACACAACTACTGGGTGGCCTTTTAAGCAGATGCTGAAGAATGTTCCCCATCACATATCCCAGTGGAGAGACTGCCTTCCAGAGCAGGCTGTCTGCACCAGTGCTGGGAATGATGATAGAAAGGGTCTCTATTTCCTTCATTTTTAATGCAGGGATTTGAGTGGGTGCTGAATCCTGTCAAGTGCTTCCTGTCCTGCACACACCCTTGTCAAAGAGCTCTTTGGAGAATACAGAAAGAGGATTAATGCTAATAGCTATCTGCCTGTCACTTGAAAATCTCAAGCAGCACTTGCTGGATTTTCCTCATGAATCTCTAACACACAATACTGTGAGGACACCTGAAATGGAACTTTGCAGGGAAGACACACAGCACGTGACAAGGTGGACTAGTGACCCTGCAGGGGATGGGTGTGGATTGTAGCCTATGCTCCAGATGTGCTACAGCCTTTTGGAGTAGGAAGAAAGCATGCATTTGAAGTCATTTTGCCATCAAAGTAGGTTTACCCAATTCATTCCTTTCAGTCACATGCTATAATTCATTCCACTACGCATTTTAGAAACAGTCCTCCCGGGACTGTATCCACTTAGCATCGTTAGTAACATTGCTATCCAGACAGTCCTCCTTATCCAGCACCAGCACTTAGACTTGCAAGTGTGTACCAGACACTCAGTTTTATGGATCAGGCTAACAGCTTCATTGGTCAGACCCTAACAAAGGGTCCAATCTTAATCCCATAGGAATCCTCAATAGGAGTGATTTCTGTGTTTTGCTCAAATAAATAAAATAAGCAGATCGTTGTCATAGCCTTTGAGATGCTGCATGTAACTCTTGGAACAAAGAACCAGAAGAAAATACAAGATGTAATGAATTGATAAGACGACCAAGAGCTCACCAGGCATTCATGCACATTAGCATGTGTCTTGGTTCCAGCCCACATAAGCAGGAGGGGGAATGGCAAGACATTGTGTTATTCAGTACCATCTTATATAATTGCCAGGGGCAGGAGGAGGAAACTCTCTCTCTTGCTTCTGAGACGACACACATCCCCTTCCAGTCAGGAAGTACATGGTGGGGTCGTGCCAGCTGTGGTCACATCCCATGGCTTCAGGTCTGGTTCGATGATCAATTTGCATTTAAATCACCCTCTCTTTGTACATTTTTGTTATTAGTATTATTGTTGCTGTTACTACTCATTTTCCTATCACATTGCTGTTTCCATTAAATTGCTCTTATTTCAACCCATGATCTTCACCTTCTGGGCCTCTGATTCTCAATTCCATTTCTGGAGTGGGAAGAGAAGGGAAAGGGGGGAAGCAAGTGAGCAGAGTCTGGTTTGGGAGAGCCTTGGTTTGGGCACTGATCTGGGAAGCACTATTCCTAAACCACAACAGCACATTGCTCTCAAAGAATGAGGCCACACCCAAAAGCCCTGTGGATTACTGCCTTCACAGGAGAGAAGAACCCTCATTTGCAGTGCTGCTTTTCACTTTACTTGGCCAGGACAAAACTGTAAGTACATTCACACCAACCTCTTTGAAGAACACCCTAACAAGTCAGAAAGACAATCCTTTGGCTTCAGAGACAATTGCTCTACAAGCTGGACTCAGCTGGACTCTCTGACCTTTTCTCCTCTTGCCATGCTCCTGCTTCAGCTTCTGCACATTCTCCAGCAATCCCAAAGAAGCTGCCTTGAAAAACGCAAAGTGAGATGTGAAATTTGACTTCACAGTCTCAGACCATGTGCCCTCTACTGATCATCCACATCACTAAGGCTGTCACGTACCAAACATCTACTTCCCCCTTGACATGCTTCTGTCCTGGGTTATCCCTGACAGGCAGCTGAGTCCCACGCAGCCACTTGCTCACCCCCACACTCCTCAAGTGGGAAAGAATAAGAAAGGTAAGCATGAAAACCATGGGTTGAGATAAATACAGTTTAGTAGGTAAAGCAAACGCTATACAAACAAGCAAAGCAAAATAAGGAATTCACTCACTACTATCCATCAGCAGGCTGGTGGCCTTCTCCAGGCAAGAAGGGCTCCATTAAACCTAACAGTTACTTGGAAAGATGAACACCATCACTCCAAATGTCCCTGTTGTCTCCTTTTCCCAGCTTTTAATTGCTAATCATGATGATGTATGCATGGGTTATCCCTGGGATCAGCTGGTGTCAGCTGTACTGGCTGTGTCTCCTCTTAGCTCCTTGTGCACCCTCAGCCTCCTCACCTGTGGGGTGAGGAGCAGAAAAGCCCTTGACTCTGCATAAGCACTGCTCAGAAGTAACAAAAACATCCCTGGATTATGAACACTGTTTCAGTCACAGATCCAAAACATAGCCCCGTACAAGCTTCTACAAAGAAAGCTAACTCTAGACCAGCTAGGCCCAATATACATCTTTTATAACCACAAAAGTAACATTTGTAAAAGGAAGATATTATACCAACATGAAATATTTTCCCTGTATTTCATTTGGAATTTATTTAGGTTCTTGGGGGATTGTTGGCTTGTTTTTAAGGTTGTTTTGGGGGTTTTGCTGTTTGTAGGGGGGTATTTTTAACCTGCAAAAATATTACTTTTTTTGTCTCCCTTTGGTCATGCTGTTTGAAAGCAACAAAAAGGCTTGGAAGATACATGTTGAAGAATGTTAAGCAGAATAAGTTTTAAAATAGAGAAGTCATCAGTCACTGCAGTTCAGTGCTGTTCCTATGCAATTAAAAACTTCCATGGATTTGGAAGATCATGCTTTATTTACCTGCAGGAATTTTAACAAAGAAATGCACAAATGTTCACAAAATTTGTATCTCTACAAATCTCAATGCCAGCCAGACTAGGTGCCAGAAAAAGCACATGGATGTATGACTAAGACACTGCTGAAAGCAACCATTTCATAAAGTAATCAATTGAGTAGGAGGGGAAAAAAAAGTCTGAGCTTGAACTTTGAAAAAAATCCCAGCATATTTCAACTGTGTCTCTATAAAAACAAATAAAATGGCAGAGAGCAGAGAAACCAGCTGAGCTTATAGCTGTGAAGGCCAGTGTTCCCTGCCAGCCCCAGGGCAGCAGGCTTTACTCTTTAATGGCTTCATGCCCTCTAATTAAGGTCTCCAAGTACAATCCCTTTGAACAAATGTTTACATTTGTCTTGCTAATTCCCATTACTTAATAATCAGAGGTCCCTGTAGTTACCTCAACATGGGAAAGATGAACCAAAGACATCATTGTATCAAGAGTTTTGACATTTAAAGATCTGATTTACACAAAAGTGGACACCTAAAAATGTTAGAAATGAGTGAGCAAAACAGACAATGCACTTTTAAACTCCAAGTAAAAGTCTGAAAACACAACTGGCGAGATTATAAACTCAGGTCTGATATGGCACTCGCATGTAACATTTAATGCTTCTTAAAAATATCTTTCCCAAATTTTTCTTTAAAGACAACGAGTTACCAAGAGAAGGAAATTTGCCTTTCTTATGACAGTCATTTACCTTCTGTGCTGCTCTCCTTTGAGCAAGTGATTAAATCTCATTTGGGTTATACTTAGCCAAATAAATGGGAACACTTCTCCATGTCACCAGAGTGCTGTAAACAAGCAGGCCCTTCAACAGATATGAGCCAGTCAAAGTCGGATTTAGGTGACTACACAAGCACCTGGATAGCTGAGATAGATGCAGGAAAGTCAAGCAGATGCCAGCCAGGGAAAGACTCTTGTTCTGAATTATTTTTTTCTCTTGAGAGAGCACATAAAGCTGTGCCTCCAAAAAAAAGAGCATAGAGCTACAGAGAAATATAGAGGTGCATGGAAATTGGTAACACTGGTTTGTTGAATTTTTTGTTTGTGGGTTCCTGTGATGCTGAGAGACATCATAAAAATACTTGTTTTGCCTACATTGGAAAAAAAAAAAAAAAAGCAGAGGGGAAAGATGTAAGGCAAAGGGGATGGAAAATGTGTCTTGTCATTTCTTGCAAGAGTCAAGGGTATGGAAGTGCAGTAGAGATGAGAAATGACTTGGTCAGAGGGCTGTATCACAGCAGGTGTGGTAAGCATCAGTTCAGCTGAAGGCTAACAGACCAAACCATGCAGAGTACTACAGCCAGCACACATTCTGTCCAGGACAGCCAATGTGAACATCACACAACCCCACAGCCTGGTCATCAGCAAGGTGAGAGACGCTCAGCTTTCCACTCAGTCAGGAGCACAAGGATCCAAGGTCTTCTCCACAGTAGGCATACCTTTAATTTTCAGTCTCATAGATAGGGCCAAGCTACAATATTTTCTTCAAAATCATGATGCCCACTTATAATTTACTTATGAGGGGCATTTACATTTTTCTTTCCTCCTTATATATCACATACCTGCCTAGAGCAAGATTTTATGGACAAATATAAAATTTGGATAATGAAGGTTTGTTGTAAAAATGCTGGCACACTGTTACAAACATGGGACAAACTGGCGCCACCGTAATTGAGAAGAAAATTAAATGGGTAGTGGCTTGTTCAGTAGGATGGCCACTTGGGTGCACAACTTCTAAGCCATTTCTCAATACTTCATGCTACCACATTTATCCAGGTAGCTTTCACAAATAAGTAAGTGCGGCAACTGCTTTTTGCAGTAGCAAAAAGAAAATACTGGAGCTCATGTTCTTCTCTTCATTCTCATCTTCACCAGAGTCATCCCAACAGAATGGCTATCAGTCCTTAACCCTTGAATCACACAATTTAATGCGTCCTTCCTCTATTTGCAATCTGTGTTGTAACTGGTGGAAGCTCCACCTCTTTTCTGCTCTTTCTCCAAGGAACTTGCTTATATCTTCTCAGGACTGTATTTCTCCATTCTGCTGCTTTCAGCAACGCCTACACCAGCACAGCTGTGGCTGCTTTGCCAGCCATGACACGCTAGTAGTAATGCCAAACGACTCCAGATCCAAACACATGGAGATCAAGGTGGGCTATTACAGGCCTGCCAAGAAAACCAGCTATTAGGTGCACAGCAGGGACTGCAGCTCCCAAGATATCAGGTAGCCAAGGGTCTTGGAGCCCAGTGCTGCCAGCACGGGGAACACACATTATTCTGAAGCACTTGCTGTACTGGGTGAAAGGACCCAAAACCACTGCTCTCATTTACCAGGTCCAGTTCCCAGCTCTTCCATCAAAGTCAAACCTAGATTGTGATCAGTCCAACAGTCTTCTTAAAATAAAATCTGTGGTAGCTTTTTGAGGAGACAAGTTTTAGAGTGCTGAACCAGCTTTAAACAGCTGTATAGGCTGATTTACTGATTGTTTGCTAGAAGATCTAAGAGACCTTGCTCTGCATAAATCCCCTTATTTGTATTACTGAAGTGAAAAGCAAAGGCAGGGAAAAGTAAATTTACTGGCCTGAAACAATATCTTGCTTGACTTATATTTTCTTAAGCCTTTTGATACAAAATCTGAATGGCAATGTTTTAAAATTGTCTTATTAGAAAAATTCTTTTAAACAACCAGACAAGACAAAAATAAACTCCTGAAATATTAATTGGCATCACTGAATTCCTGTTTTAATGCAAACTACATAGTTCACCCAGGTCTGCAGGTGACAGCTCATATGTTCTCTATATGCTTGCTTCCTCCAGACACTAACATAGGTAAACTCAGTTTTCTCAAACACTAATATACAGTCTTTTTTCCAGATAAGTTACCTAGAGTTTCAAACAGCCAGCTGTCCCTCTGTCTGAAGACACTGGTTTGCTGGGTTTTTTTAAGGGGTTTTCTAGTTTTCTGTTCCCTCACCACACCCCCACAAGTGTCACCTCTGCATTTGCATGCTTGTTCTTGAGCTCTGCCTCTTTCTTCTTTTGGCATTGCCCCTTGCTGCATCTTTTTCTATCACCCATTTTTGTCCATCCCTCTGTACTGAATTAAACAATATCATTATGCAGTAAACAGCCCAATAATCCAAGTCAGCATATGATATTCATAAGTTCTTACTTTGTGGCTCTAAATCTATCACAGCCTTCATTTAAATGCCCTGATCTTTGCAAAAGTCTGAACCATGTGTTAAAGATAAGACCTCAACAGCAGTAGAAAAAACATCCCATTGGAGCTGAATAGTCAACCAATAGTCAGAGACAAATTGTGAAGGGCATACAGGAAAAGCTTTACTGGAAAGCACTGGGTCTACTCTGTAACTGGAAATCAAGTCATCTTGTGTAAATGCTTTAAGTCTGCTCACACCATATAGAAAGCAGCCATAAAGCACAACTTGCTTCTGGCTTTTAAGTCCAATCTCTTCAGTCCCCCTTGCCAGAACATCTGGGCACAGCTACTGCAGAGTACAAGACACATAGGACAGCCCACTGGGCAGTGTGATCATAGGAGAAATCCTTCCCGTTTTTCTCCTTTGCTCATCAGTAATGGAGGAGTATTGACAGTCCTCACTATAAGAATAATGAGAAACATTTTGTTATTGATCATTGGATGAAAAAAATTGTCTCTAATATGGCCATTGAGTCTGACAATTTCATAAAAAACACACAAAGTGGCAAAAAGAGCAAGCAAGAAAACAAGGCACAATCCACTCTTACGTTGTGCTTGATGGTGCTATACAGGTTACACTGGGATCTGTATTAGCATATGACCTAGATTTTAAAATTAATTTTGTTCTCAAGTTAGGTGTTCAGAGTTTTTGCTCCTGCAGGCAATTGGTGTTATTGTATGTGTATTAATATATCAGCTCCACCATGTGTTTCCCCTCCCCTCCAGTGTTTGTAAGGGAGGTTTTGAGTAGCAGGGGGAGGGTCTCCTCATAATCAAGGTCCAAGCATTGCTGACTCTCCTGTTCTGCATGCTGCAACACTCATGTCAGCAAAGCTGCAGTAACAACTGATGAGTGTTCACATGGGACCACTCAAAGCTCCAAGGACAAAGAATAATCTGTATTGGAAATAGAGGAGGAGGAAGAAACTAAATGAGAAGGCAGAACCAGTTAAGGTTTGCAAGGGGGAAAAAAAAAAAGCTGTAAAAAAATAAAAAGGAGAAAAGCAAAAACATGTTGATAGAGTTGGAGTGTTAGAAGAAAGGTTTCAGATAGTCTTTGAAAGAGGCGAAGTAAAAATTTTCAGACAAAGTTGATATGAATAGCTAAAATTATTAACATAATAGATGTATTTTTGAAACTGCCTAATAAAAACTAAACTGTGCATAAGTGGGAAATAGTGTTTTATTTCTATTTGGTTATTTTACAGGGAAGGTTACACAGGAAAATGCTACAGGCTGGGATAACATTTATTTTCATAAATAAATGGTTTGGGGGATTATGACATGAAGACAATTAGACAGCCTGTGAGAAGGACTTTGAAAAAGCACTTGGGACAGAAGAAAATATCAGGATGAAAAGACAGACACGCTAATTCTGAAAAAAAAAAAGGAGTGATTATAGCAATTGTCACCCAGCAGACTACTTAAAAATGACTTTGTGATTTCAGACACTGAGAAAAGAAATTACAGGAATTAATACTGGTCACCAGTCCTTAGAAGTGACATCATACTCACTGGATCAGTACTTCATAAGACATCACAGCAGCTAATACAAACTGAAATAGGACACTGACAACAACTAAGTCTTTTCTCTGAAGAAACCACTCCCTTCCCTGTGTGGGAAACTATACTCCATCTACTACTTTTCATGGCACCTTGTATTTGCATTACTGGTAAAAGGCTTTAGAAAGCTCAGGTTCCGCATATTGTTGGAATTACCATGTTTAGTATTAAATAGATGTTAACATATTGAAACTGTCCCACATGACGTCCTTATCACTGAACTGCAGGGATATGGATTTGACAGGTGGAACCCTCAGCGGATAAAGAATTTGCTGTACAGCAGTTGTGGTCAACAGCTCAATGTCCAAGCAGAGGGCAGTGATGAGTGGTGTCCCTCAGGGGTCAGTATCAGAACCATCTCTGTTTAATATCTTTGTCTGCAGCATTGATAGTAGGATTTTAGTGCACTCTCAGACAGTTTGCCAGTGACATCAGGCTGTGTGGTACACTCAACACACTGAAGGGAAGGGATGCTGTCCAGAGAGACCTTAACAGGTGTGAGAGGTGGGCCCATGCAAACTTCAGGAAGTTCAACAAGACCAAGTGCCAAGGTGCTGCACCTGGGTCAGAGCAATTCCCAGCAAATACAGGCTGAACAGAGAATGGATTCGGAGCAGCCCTGAAGAGAAGGACTTAGGGGTCCAAAGATGACCCAGTAAAACAGCATGACCAGGAGGCTGAGGGAGGTAATTCTACCCTTCCACTCTCATGAGACCCCACTTGCAGTACTGCATCCAACTTTGGGGCCTCCAACATAAGAAGGATGTGGACCTGTTGGAGCAAGTCCAGATGAGGCCACTAAGATGATCAGAGGGCTGCTCTGCTATGCAGACTGGCTGAGTTGGGGTTGTTCAGCCTGGAGAAGAGAAGGTTCCAGAAAGACCTTACAGCAGTTTTCCAGTATCTGAATGCAAACCTACAAAGCAGCTGGAGAGGGACTTTTTACAAGAGCATGTAGTGATTGGACGAGGGCAAATGACAGAGGACAGGTTTAGATTAGGTATTATGAAGAAATTCTTCACTGTGAGAGTAGTGAGACACTAGAACAGGTTGTCCAGAGAAGGTGTGAATGTCCCACCCCTGAAAGTGTTCAAGGCCAGGCTGGATGGGGCTCTGAGTAACCTGGTCTAGTGAAAGGTGTCCCTGCCCACAGCAGGGGGGTTGGAATCAGCTGACCTTTACGGTCCCTCCCAACCCAAACCATTCTATGACTCTCTCCTTGTTTCCATTTTCACTTGGTAATACCTTTGAGCAGAAGTTATCTGGTTAGCACACCTAATTCAGGGAGCCCTAGCTAATGCAAGGAACCTCTAGTTTCTGTTTGAACTCACCCTTGAGCCCCTAGTGAGGCATTTTTAAGCAGATGAAGGATGGTTTCAGAGCTGGCATTTTTAGGTGCCGTTTGCCTGAAGAACAGTGATTTCACCTGGAACTTCTGCAAAAATTGTTTGTACACTTGGTTGTCCTACTGGGATAAGGACTTTCCACTTTATTGTCTTCTTGTGAACTAGACAGACATATTAGGTTCAGTGAATTAGGGATAGTTCCACCTATGAAAACCTAAACAGAATAGGTAATGATGCTTTTTGCAGGCTGTTTCTTGCAAAGTTAAGTCAAAGAAAAAGATTAGTTTGCATTTGCAAATTTACACTATAATTTTTCTCTCTGTTGGTGAAATAGACAGAAGTGTTTATATTCTATTAGCATGGATATTGAATTTAGTGGCTAGACTACATTCAAGGTGGACAATTTGTTGATATGTACTGGTCCTCATATTTTGGGATCTACTGCAAGACACATTCCTCATCATGTGGCCAGATGTGAACTACTCACAAGTAGAGGTATTAGCTTGGGTCCCACCTCAATCATGCGTTAGCCAGAGACGGCAAGGGCTGTCATGCAACTCAGACCAGGCAGCCTAATACAGAAGCACATGCTCCATTATATGGCACTGCATGCGATCCCCATTCGAGCAATGCTGTCATCCTGTTCAAAGAGCAGGAGCAGATCCCTTCGCTTGTGTGACAAAAGGAGATTTGCACAGTTCTAAAGTTAGGGCAACAGGGAATAGATAAGCATGATAAGGAGACTGCTCAACAGGAAGCTCAAGCAAGTCATACCCACCACCCCACAGCCACTTGGATTATTTCTTCAGTTTACATGATATTCTCTAAACTGGGAAGCCCTCTTGATCTAAACTGTAGATTTGTTTATCTTCATTCTTTTCTTGCCTTTTCTTTTTCCTCACAATAAAGCTTGAATAATCTCCATACCTCTCATGAGAGCTGTGGGCATTCTTTAATTTTCTTTTCTCAGTTTGCATAATTCCAGGATAAATTTAACAAGAAACTCCTTCTGTAATGCCCCCAGGCTAAAAAGAAGAAAAGTGAGGTTGAAAAGTAAATAAAAGATGACAGCTAAATCTTTAAAAATCATAGAAACACTAATCTCTGTTAACTATAGCATCCCTAAATCACATGAGTTCACTGATTAGACCATACTATTTGTCCTTCTAGGTAGAGAGATGTATTTTGAAAAGCTCCAGTGTGAACCAGTAGTACCATACTTAGAGGAAATAATTAAAATAACTGTAATCACTACCAAGAAATACTTACAATTTAATTAAAGGCAAGGATTCTTTGTCAGTGTCTAACTATAGCTCTCTATGGATGTGATTTTCAGAAGCACTGAAATTTCAGAGGGAATAAAGTAATTTTGGTCATCTTCTTTGCCAAGCTTCCAATTCATGAGAAAGGCTGACTATATCCAAGTATATCTAGTTCTCAGAGGGATTATGTCATGAAATCCAATCCCTCGTTCCAGAAGTCAAATACGTAGTACAACCTTTTTTACAGATATGTACTGAAACCAGCGCCAGCTACAGGTGTCTTTCAGCAGTAATAGAGATGTCTGCTACCAGGTGGTGATGCTGGGTTACACTCACTCATCTCTGCAGACACCTAGTCCCACAAAAATGAGAAGGTGAAGCTCCACTCAAAATGTTCCTTGTAAGGTTTGAGCCAAGTGCCTTTTTCTGCTTTTAAATGTCGTGCTCAGCAATGCAAACCAAAACAAGCAAAACTCCTGCTCTCACCCATTATCACAGCTGTGCTGTCAAAAAATGATCATTATCATTCATATATGGGAAGCCAAATGAGCATTAAACAAATTCAAGCTTAGGGCTCTCTTTTTTGCAAGATAACATCAGATATTAGCCACCATTTCTTGCTTCATGACATGCTGATCTACTCAGTAATCAGGATTTTAATTACAGAAATCTGTCTCTGGGTATTTTCTTGCATAACTACTAAAAAGCATGAGCATATTGAACTTGGGCTAGAGTAAAGACGTGTTATAGACAAAATCCAAATCAGGATAAGGTTTTCAAACTCTCCAAAGTTTGTGTGTGATGAGACCCATGGTTTTGTATGAGGGTGTTTAAAGATAGTTTTGTGGCTTTTTTTACTCTGACCCTGCAAGGAGTTTTGGTAACTGGAGACATATGCATATATCTGCATAGACAGACACTTGCCAGCATTATTTGAAAGATGTTTATGTTGGCAGTTTGCAAAGTGAGGGCTCTCACCTTTGAAAGCTTGTTGCAGGGAAACCTGATGAAGGATCTGACCTGTGACCTTCAGCTCCTGACAGGACAACCTCAAGCAGTTCAGAAGTCTGGTTACTTCTGATAAACACACTCCAACTTGATGGCTTAATAACCCCTGTCTGGTAAGCCTTCAGCTTGAACCAGGCAACCCCTTGGGTTCAGGCCTTCTCACAGGTTTCAGCATTTTCCCATTCACACTTCCTGTCTCAAACAGAACCAAAAAGACCCTGACATTATAAAGATAAAAATCAGAGATAAACTCAGCTCTGTTGCAAGGGGAAGCAGAGACAGGGGTTTAATCCTTGTTCAAGCATAAGGATCTTGCAAATCCCTCTGCAGTGCCCATATTCCTATCTCTTCAAGGTACTGGTTTTTGCAGTAATACATAGACATCAGCTGCTACTTAGTTTTTAGCAAGGTATCCAAAATCAGAACTTGACTTCAGCTTTTGAGAGATGAAACTCTACCTGATCTTTGGTCATCCTGTGTGAGGATAGCAAAACACACCATCCACTTCACATGCTGCCTGTGTGATAGCGCTACTGTTCCCATGCTTCAGTACCAGTTAAAATGATGCTGCCAAAAAAAAAGCACCTGCTGCTACTTTTATTTCTATGCTATAAGTGGATGCCATACTGAGTCATTCCCTTTCACGTTAAGTACCCTGTTAACTTACATTAATTTTTGCACAGCTACCATGGAAAAAAATTAAATAATGTTTGCTAAGGCTGGAGCCAAAACTGTTACAGTCCTTGAGATGCATGAGGCTCACTAGTACACCACATGAGTTGTTGACAGCACAGGAAAAGCTTGGCACAGAGCTAGACCATGATTGACCAGTCCAAGAAAACATGTGACGGGACACAAGCATCAAGTCCTTCCCACTGCAGAAAAATTAGTTCAGTTTCACTTCTTTATTAGCCAGCTTTTACTGCCAAATACAATATACAGATTAAATTAAGATCTTTAACAAGATAGTTAAACATTACCAAAACCCTGGAACCGATTTAAGATTAAAAGATAGATTTGAGGGATGTAGGAAGGAAAACACAGAAACTGATGGTTAATAGATATAAATATCCATGGAGACAACTGAGGAACAGAGCAGGCTACCTTCTGTTTTTGTAATCTAGCTTGGTGAGTTTGGAAGGCAGAATATTGTGGCACAGGGAAAACAAGTTCCCAAGTTCACTTTTCCTCATTATTTGCAATCTTTTACACTTTAGTAGCTTCCATTATTCCCCTCCTTGGTGTTAGGTCCCATTTCCTTCAGTAATTTAACAAATAGGAGTTTTTCAGGTCTTAATATCTTTAGGAGGGATGTTCCAGATGCTGTAATTCCAAAACTCAAAAAAAAAATTTGAAAGAGATAGGCTTCTAATCTAGATTCTCTGAATCTCTCCTGAGGAGTCTGTCTCTGCACTCACTACAGGGAGATTAAGCTCCTCATCAACACAATTCCAATGCCTGAAGCCAGATGATGCAAAGCCTCCCTGCTCCAGCACAACTCCTGTTCCCTTCAGCACATCCCGTGTGCAACACTCTCCGTGCCAACTTGGAAGGTCACAAGAAAGACTTTCAGTTCACATCCAAAGACATGACTTAGAGCCATGCTGAGCACTTGCCAACTTAAATCTCTGAAGGCAGGGCAGAGGGACTGCTGGAGATAACTCAGAGACAAAGCTATAGGCCAAGTCTTTCACAGCAATACCATACTGATGCAACCGCACCTTTCATAACTGCCTGACATCTCCACTTCCATACTGCTAGAGCCAAGCAGTAAGCAGGGCAGAAAACACACCTCCCAGCAAAGCCAACTCCTCTGCAGTAAAGCAGGACTCATACAAAAAGTCAACAGCCTTGGGTTGCTTTTAATTTTTATAATATACAGCTTGCCCTAGTTTGTATATGCTGCACCATTAGACAATTAGACATGCTGAAGTATCATTATTCGCTTGACTCGCAACTGAACATACTCTGTCTCTGCTCCCCTTCTCTCCCCTGAGTGTGGACCATTATCCTCATTTTTGCAACTGCCACAGAATAGCTGTCCCACAATGATAATTAGTCCCCTGTTTGCTTGTTTTAATAGCTGTATCTTCTAAATCAAAAGTGGCATTATTTCTCAACAATGTTATTTGCAAATTCTTGCCTGGGGTATTTCTTTCAATTGTTTTTCCTCTATTTTCACATCTTTGTAGGGAAAGGACTTAATTGAAGTTAAGATTGCCAAATTTAACCTCATAAGCTAGGTAAATTATAGAATTATGATGCTTTTTGAAATCACTAACCTTTTGAAGAAAGTGTCAAAAAGCAGGAGAAAGAAAAGGGAGCTGAAGAAAAAGCAACAGCTGCAAATACTTTATAAAGCAACCCTACTATAAGGTTTACAGCTTTTTCCCAAGGCATAGAAACAATGCTTCTCCTGTGACCTTGAGTAAAATTAATATAACGGAAGGATTGCTAACCACTAGATACTTGTAAAATGTCTGACTGCTGATGAATTTTGGCAGAGAGACAGCACATGTAAAACTGCACAATATCTAGTAAAACATGGAAAAGCAGTACATACAGAACACTTGAGAATGGACACCGGAAAATGCTTAAGTTATTTTAATTGATATGCTGCTTCTAGGCAAAGTTATATCACATACTCGTGCCAACGAATCAGGGTGTGTGATCCTGTATTCCTATTTATTTACAACATCAGATAATGTTATAGAGTCTTTTAAAATTGCTTGCTAGGACTACTTTTTGTCTAAACCTACACTGCATTAGTTACCATTAATACTGCTCTGTAGTGCCCAAATGGCAAGAAAAATAGCCACTTATTTTGAAAAATGCCTAAAAATGACACTACTTAAACATCCATCATCTTGCTCCTTGAAGCCCTAAGGAGTTCTTTGGGAGGCTTAGAATAGCTGTCACCAATAGTAGATTTACCCTATTTTTAGATCTACCTGCTTATGACAATTAACTTCCTAAAACTAATTTTAGTTTATCCCTAATATTTTTTTTCTTTTTTGAACATCAGGCATTTGTAACAGAGAGACAGGTAGGAGAAAGAAGAAAACAGGCTACAATTTCTTAGCTACATACTTAGGTTCTTTTCCGAAGATTTTCATTTAAGTTTCAGGAACTTTATTAATGTAATTGTAAAAGCAAAGCAAGTGAAAAAAACTAAAGTGTAATTTACCACATGAAGTTTACTATGCCAAACACTGGAATCCATGGAGCAATAAAACAGAGAAATTACTTAGCCTACAAATTTAGTATTTTTTTCCTATACATTGAGTAATATTAACTAGCAACTCCCTCACACTAAGGTGAACATAATCATTGCACATCTTTTCTGACATGACCTGCATTTCAAGGCTCTATCCTTTCTGAGGATCAGTATTCCTGAATTTGGACACACGTTTCCAAATTGCCCAAAGTAGAAAGAGCAGAGTAATTCAGCATATCCAGCCCAAACAACTTCAAGTTCTGTTCAGGGTCCTTGCAAATACTACAGAACTGGATTAAACTGTGGATTTATTTGGAAAGTTCAGAGCTTTCCTGTCTCAAGGAAGACTGAATAACTCCTGTTCACTGTAGAGCTCAAGAAGTAGTATCTTCTCAGGCAAAAGCTAGTGAGTTTGCTGCAGCTGAGCTTAACATTTCAGAGCCTCCTTACTTCTTTATTCTATCCACCCAGGCAAGACAGAGTAGTACTGGAAGTTGAAATCTGCAGGGATTTCTTCTCCAAGTTGAACAATTGTGTTGCTTTGAAGATCTACTCAATTTTTACTAACACTTGTTCAGTAGAAGAATCACATTTGTGTAGAGATATGGTCACTAGGCGTATATTTTTCTTCAAATAAATTCATAAAGAATTCAAACCATGGGCTAAAATGGCCAACGTGAGGAAACTGCAGCAATCAGTGAAAACAACAAAACAATCAGTCAGGTGCATACCATTGCAATTGCCCATAAAGCATCAAGAGTTGTGTGGCAACCTCTTGTGTCACTCCTAGTTTCTGGAAGCACTGCCACTTGCTGATTCTCAGGGGTGGGGAGGCAGACAGTCCTGGTGGGTAGCCCAGCAGGCTGCCCTCGCATCTGTGCTCTTACCTCTCCTGTGTGGACTTCCTGCAGCATAAGGGAACAGGATGTTCATCATTAGTCAGTCACCATCTGTAGCCAAAACATCAGATGGCAGTGAAATAGAAGAGAGGAGTTACTATTCTCTTCCAACCAGCTTTTTTTCAACAAGATGGAAGCAACATTCAAGATGTGAAGATGAAAGAAAAGATGACCATGGAAGAGTGAAATTTCAATCTCCAGATGCAGGTGACCAAATGTAGATGAAGTTCACAGCCAGCCAGTCACAGGGATGCAGTAGACCCTACTCTTGAGCACTGCTTGAGAGCCAAGTATCAGAAAAGCTACATTTGTCTACAACAGTTATCATTGTCAGAGGGAAAATATACCTTTATATTTAGTCACATCACAGAATAAAAATATGCAGGCAAGAAAGGAATATTATGCAGAAGAGAAAAACTAATAGCCTGTCAAATTGGAACACTATTTCAACACTATTTCACATTTCATCACTGAGGATCATGATTTTAAAAAAAAAAAAAGCCTGTTCTGACCCATCTAGTGCAGATTTTTTTCATTAAGGATCATGGTGGTCAGTTCATGAAATTTTTTAATTGCCATAGGGGGTAAGTAACAGAGTTTAACTTAGGGACTGTTTCACAAGAAAGCTTGGTTCTAAAGACCAAGATAGCAGAATAAACTGATGACGTGATTGCAACATGACTCGGTGTCTCCTGTGAACATGCACCAGTATTAAGAATATTAACCTGCAGGGAGATAATCAGGTATCCAGCAGCTTAAGCCCTGTATTTTTTTCAACACTACACAACTTCCTTGAGCAGTTAATGTGATGTAGATGGGTACTTTTCAAATCTCAATCTCTACCTGTCAGATGGTAGGCCAGCCTTTCTTTTACCAAATTTACAGACCTCTGAATACTCATACACCCTCATTCACAGCCAGAGGAGGTGAGCACCCTTGATGGCCTGTTTACCTGACACCATAGCCTACTTCACAGAAGTGGATTGGCCCTAATTAGTACAAAGAGAAAAAGATAAATTTGTGAGAATTTTGTCAACATTGGACTGGGCAACTGAGGAGTCCACTAACACACAAGAGAGCTTTCTGAGTCCCTATTTATTCCTTTACAACTTTCCCATCTTCTGCAGTTCTGGATTGTAAATCCATCTTATTTAGAGCTATCTCAAGCAGGACTGTCCCACACAGCAGCATAAACAAAGCTGGGGACAATGGAGCTTTTCCATATTCTTGGAAAGGCAGAAGTAACTTTGAATACTTTTAGGAATCATTTTAGGAAAACCATCCCACAAACACACAGAGAAGAAAGTCCCTGTATTGCTCTCAGTCTTGCCATTTGGCTCATATTCAGACTTTTCCCCATATTTTTCAATGGATACTATATGTTTGCTGAGCATAAAAGATTATTAGAATTCCTGTATGTTAGAATTTTATGAATATGAAAAAGTATGTATTAATGAAATAGAAAAGATAGCACTGAGCACAGACTATATATAGCATTAAAAAAAATCTTTCACCACTGCATTGCAATGGAGATTACTAAAGACAGAGCTTTATAGAGTATTTAGCCATCAATAAATAATGTAATTAATCACATGCATGTTAGTTTGAAGAACAAAAAATATTATCCCTTCATATTCTGTAACACTGGCAAACTTAGGTTAAATACAATTTCAAATCTAGTATCCCACTCTTTTGAGGAAAGTTGTTGAATCCCACTTAAAAGGCCAATAATCATACAGCAAAAAAGAAGACCACATTACCACAAATAACTAAGAGACACTAACAATGAATTATTAGACAACATTTACAAACAGGCGTGACATGTTCAAAAACAAGTTAACATTATTTTATAGTAATTGCAAGATATGTTGCTGTTTAAATCACACACTAGGCATCGGAACAACTCCCAGCAAGAAAAGTCTCTTGGGAGAAGCTCCAAAGCCCTCACCACAGAAAGATATTTCAGAATCTGTCCCTTACATGTTGACATTATCCCAGGATTAGGACTACAGGAATAACTGATTTTTTTCAGGTTGGCAACAATACAGGGAGGACAGGGGAGGATCTTAACTGCAACTCCTCTGAAACTTTTATTTATTTTCTCACAACAGTGAAACTAAACCATTTAACTGGGCACAAAACACTTACTCGATACAAAACATCTCATTTGCAGGTGCTCAGAGGAGAATGACATGAAAAGGATCAGATGCACAAAACTGCAGAAGGCCACTGCATGTCCCACTTACAAGTGGATAGAGCACTCGCTCTCTCTCAAATCCCTTTGTTGCTCCAGAAGGCATGAATACTCATCATGTACACAGGAATATGCTGGCTAGAGGCCCTTCAAGGTACCCTGGCAATACAGGAGGCGGGAATCCAGGAAGGCAGTGCTGGTGGTTACTCTATGGTCAAACATTAATTGGGAATAAATTCACAGAGACCAGAATCTCTCCACTCTGTCTTAACAGTCTCACAGCAGTGGGGGTGGTTACCTCTGGCACACTTAGCTAGCAGCTTCCCCCGAATTACAAGTTTCATTTATATAAATACTTAGATACCAATCGATTAATCTGCAGAATCTGATATTTTTCCTCAGCCAGAGGTCATTCCCTCAGAGACAGAAGCTCTCGACTTCAGACTTCATCCCATGCTCTTTGCATCAGGAGGGGGGACCAAGGGCTGCCCTTGCTTATTTTCTTGCCTTCTCCTGCCTGCATCTAGCAGGGTGGTGGAAGATGGCAGCTGTAGATTCACATTTTCAGAGCCCCATCTCCTACATCAAACAAGATGACCAACGCTTTCCATAGGCAGCACACCACTTTGAGTTTCTGCCAACCTGACCACCACTTCCTCCTTCCATACATCCTGTCTACCCCCAGAGTCCATTATAAGCCGAATAACAAGCTTTATCTAAGATATCAAAAACTTCTAACTTGAGAGAAATATGACGTTTTCTCTACATTTCATCTAGTCTGCTTGTTGCTCCCTTCTCTGAAGGAGCAACTAATCTGGAGGCAAACTCAGGCCAGTGGACCTGCAGGCCTGCCCTCAGAGAAGGTGATGCCCACACTTCAACAAGCAAACTGACTGGAGACCTGCCTGCTTGTGCGGCCATCCCAGCCTCCTGAGGTCTTGTTACTGTTCTCACAGGACAAGAGGGATCAGAGTCCCCTTCCTATACTTGGGAGATTAAGCCTTGAGGATAGACTGTTGGGTTGTATTATTGAAAATATCCGCTTTCCAACTATCACTCACCACACTAATGTGTTCCTGCTTTGGCATTCCAGAAAAGCTTCTGTGACCCTCCCTCAGCACACTCTGCACCCCTGTACTCTGCAACCACCAGATAGCATTGATGTCCCCTAATGAAAACAAGTCCTTCCTTTTCCTGGCTGTGAGGCAGGCATTGTGACTCAGCAGAAGCTACTGTGTGAATAAACACAGAGGGCCAGACCCACCTTGACACAGTCTTTTATCACCTTTCTGGTGAGGCCAGAGAGCCCTGATGTGATTGCAAGTATGCTTTATGCCCAGCTTAAGGTATTTTTGTGGTGCCAGGGACATATAAAGTAGCCTCAGAATAAAGGAAATCAGGCTCAGAAAGGACAGAAATGCTACAATGGTATTTCTGTGGGAACTTTCCCAAAAGTCATCTCCCACTGAAACCCTACTCTAGGCTGATGCTTGTTCTGCTGGTCACATGTGGCTCCCAGATCTTTTCAGCTCATCAGCCTCTGAACATATGTGATGGCGTCTCTGTGTGGTGGAAAAAAAAAAAAAAAGGAAAAAAGAAAAAAGGTGGCTCTGCTTCCAGCTCCACAAAGGATATGAGCAAGCTGTGTGTGCTTCTGCAGCCCATGTCAGTCAGTAAAATTAGATCCTTACAGCCCTCTCCCTTGAAGACAAGTAACTAGCTAGACATCAGGCTGTACAGGGTTCTGTTAGACATAGAAGCACAGTAGTAGAATGGCAAGGAGAATGCTGGCTTGGTTCTGCCATTGCCAGGATTCTGGCAAAAGCTGGACATCTTAGGCAGCAGCTATGAACAGGCTGCAAGGGCTATGTGGGGATAATGGGCACTTCTCAGATTATTACAGCATAAATATATACAGTGCTTTACCTTTCTTATGACTTTCTGATGAGCTTTTTTCAGTAAAACATAGGAATTTAATACCTGCATATTTGTAATTATTTTACATTATAGATTTATTTTTATTCTTCGCTTTTGTTTGAGTTTTAAGATGAAAGCAAACAGTCCAAGGTTATTCTGAAGAGAACCTAGGTATACAAAGGTCTTGTTAATTCTGCCTATAGGGGAAAAAATAGGCTTCTTCAAACCTTTAAAAGGATGTTTCATACCATAATAAATGCAACAGACTGAACTGATGGATTGTTTAAGAAGGGCAATACAGGGTAATTTTCCACAGGTATGGCCAGTACTGTCCCTGGTGCCTATGCTGAAGGTTATAGTCACAAGCCTTTTACAGAACTGCCATTCCACGCAAACTCCTTTGCAAACTGTATTAGAAACATTCACTATGATCTTTTTGGCCTCTGCATCCCCAGTAAGAGGAAAGTTGATTAAAAATGCAGAGACCAATGAGAACTTCTATGAAATTTAAACTGAGGACACCCTAAAGACATGTCAATTTGGACATTTGCTGACTTTTTTTTTCCTTTAAAGTAAGCCAAGAGCATTAAAGAAAGAGTAAAAAAGCCTGCTGAAATGGTTAAATTTTTCCCTTACAGCTTCTCTAAGCGGAACTTATATTCTTAGTCTGACTTAAGGATATGGAATAGAAAGGCTGCCAACATCTGTTGTGGTCAGAGACAGATAAAAGAGACTAATTCAGAGCTGGAAGAACCCATGTACAGTATTCTGTGTTGCATTACCCTTTCCATAAAAGCACGCAAAATAGTATATGATAATATGGAAGATAGATGCCCACCTAAACTTTTTCACTGTAGAGACCCAGGAGTTTCACAAGTATATAGGCACCCTCATCATCACACAGAGATAGGGAGAGAGCACAACAGAAACATTTAACTTCTAACTGGAGAATTCCAAGATGAGAACACTGCAGAAGCACTGAGTATATAATCCCACTGCTATATAATGGGAATGACTGAAAGAAAGAAGTGAGACAGGTGATTTATGAGCTTAAAGGTATTGAGAGTAATATTGATTTAGCTTACCAACCATGGAAAAAGTTAGCATAGAACAGATTAACATGCTAATTAACTTTGGATGTGGATTAGCCCAAACTTTATTAAGGTACTCAGAATAAGAGTATCCTCACACACATGAAGAGAAGCTAATGCAATTTCATTCACCCCATAATTCAATTATTAATCATACTTCATGCAGAAGCCAACTGCATTATGACAACATACGATAGGCACACAGTCAAAGTCAGCTCAAAATCCACAGACTACAAAATTATTATGTCTATATTTACTTTTGCCAGAACTGATTTTACTATAGGAAGGGAATTTCAGTATCTGAAGTGGATTTCAAATAACAGCTGTTTTACTACAGGAAGGGAAATCATGGGCAGGCAACTTGATTACATTACAACTGAGGCTGAAGCTCACTGTTTAGGATCTAAATGTTGTTTTGCTGCATGCTCTGCTATCCTTTTTCCAAGGAAGCACCCAGTAAAGTCAGCAGAAACTCTGCCCAAGGAAGGGCAGCCAGCTTGCCTCTTATCACAAAGCAAGAGTTGTACCTCACCTTTTGTTTGTATCAGTAGGAAAGATTAGAACTAAAACACCCTGGCAATGGGACCATGGCATGCACTGCTACCAGGGATAGAGCGAAGTGGTCACATGAACTGGAGCCAACTGGACAGCTTCTGGAAAGGGTAGAGATGGAGAAGTCCTGCCTTCATTCCTTCTCCTAGGAGGTGGCCCAGCCCTTACTCTAACAGATAATAGAGCTTCACAGTATTTCTCTCTACGTCTTATTCCCTGATGTGTCCCTAAAAATACACTGCTTAGCTTTCTGCAGAGGTGCAAAACATTATTGGCATATATACTAACCAGTCAAAACCTCAACAGTTTAGATAAATTCTCCTCTAGCTACCTCCATTTTAAAATTCACCTTGTACTTCCTGGTCTTAACAGCCTGAAGAACCTCATCAAATATTTATCACTTGATACACAAAGTTCAGTTGGAAGGGACCTACCATGATCCTCCAGTCCAACTCAAAATCAACACATATTAAGAGCATTGTCAAATGCTTCTTATTACTGACAAGCTTGGGACACCAATCAACTCTAGAATGCCTGTTCCAGTGCCTGACCACCTCTCAGCTTCCTAACATCAAGTTTGAAGCATCCCAACACAGTTTTATCAAATTACAAGGCACCAATTTGCACCTGGCACTGTATCAATAATTGGAGATTCTTAACAAACACCAGTTCCTTCTCATACACTTATAATTGTGCATGCCTTTCACAAAACAGGTGTAAACTTAAAGGTTGGCTTTGTTAGTTCATCTACCCCATTGTCAAACTTTTTATTGAATGTGATCTTTTTCTACTCAATAACACATTTACATATCAAATACACAAAGAACTGTTAAATCATATTTATTGAGGTTTTACCATTCTCAAAGACACATTCTGCAACACTAAAAGCCTCAAAATACATTTTAAATTATTTACAAGTATATATCTTGTCATACTAGTTTGTTTTGGGTTTTGTTTTTTGGTTTTGGTTTTGTGGGGGTTTTTTTGTTTTGTTTTGTTTGGGGTTTTTTGTTGTTTTTTTTTTTTCAAATATGTTTTGAATAACTGATCCTTACTTTAGATGCATGAAAATCAATTATTTAAAACATATTTTGAGGTTTAAACAACTATACCATGTCTACCTACTCCATAATCTCAGCCTGCATACATTAAAATCAAAATGCACACAGCCACTTAAAGACAACTTGCTACAGCTAAATGAAGTGTCTAATAGAGCTCTTAGATCCCACTGCATGTACCCCAGTTGTTAAATAACACACCCAGGAGGCTAATAGCAGCCTTTGTGCAAAATGTGATCCAGTAGGATTTTGCCACACAAAACCTGTCAGCCTCTAGATCTGTATTTCTGGGACTGCAGTGGCAGCTCCCTGCAAAAAGACAAGGCCTGAGCAAGAAATAGGCAGCTTTAGGACACCATGCAAGTTCTCCATGTTCCATAGTTCAAAATAGACTTATCTGGAGCCAATTTACTGTGCGTAATTTATACCAGACCCTTGCTGGAATGACTTGCACTCTTGTGGCTCTTCAGATGTATATCCAATAGGGAGTTCCCCTCTGTGTGAGTGTTAATACAAAGGTCCAAGTACAAAATCCAGTACCCGGAGACACCATGTGGCTCTGTAGCTCTCTTTGAGAGAAGCTGAGCCAAAAGCTCAGCAACTGGGCTACACACATCCATGGATGTACCAGGATGTATCCCTCCTACTTCTGACAGGTATAATACAGGTTATTTTCTTCTTTTTAAGATTCAATACTGTTCTTCAATAAATAGGGAGGTTAAATAATTATAATGAGGTTTTCAGGCTAAGAAGTTCGGGTTTTTAATTTAGCTATAACTTCAGAAGAACAGACCAAGTCCTTATAGATGCTACACTTAATGAAAGAAATGCATAAAGAATATACAATTTTCTTATGAATCTGTGAGGCCCTGGTAGCCTTTCACAGTGTTTATGAGCATGAAATTCTAAAGGCACTATATAGAACTCCTTTATATGTCTCATGCCCAATCTATATGTTACATACAGAGAACCTGAACCACAGCCTGTGAACCAATAGTAGTCTCCCAGGGAATAGTTACCAAATGTGAAGGAGCAGTGCTTAGGATATCATACACTAAAGGTATGAATGTATGTCCCCAGTGCACCCTACAATGCAGTGCAGATGCCCAGGTTTCAGCAAAGCAGCTCCCAGAGCAGAAGCAGCCCAAACTAGGCAGCATCAATCTCATCAGATGACCTCTCTATAAACACTGAAAGAGACCCACAATAGGCAGAAATTAAATAATTTTATTACAATTATACATCAAAGTCTTTAACTAAAAAAAAAAAAAAGTAGTAAAGTAACATTCTTGCTACTTTTTCTTCAGAACAGGTGGAGTACCTTTTGTTCAATCCACTGCCAAGCTTTCTAGATATTAGAAAGTAGATCATATCCTTCTACAAGTATACCTTAGACCCACAACACTGCTGTGCTACTAAAAGGTCTCACAGCACCCCTGTATCCTCACTATTTTTCAACAGGGAAATGCAGTACAGGAAAGCAAAGCCCAACATCATACAGGCAGTCAATAAGGGAGCAGAGCCATGAACATAGTTGCCATGTCCTAGATCACCACTCTGATATATAATTTAGACCATCCTTTTAATTTGAACAGAAGGAAGGAGTTACCTCACACTGCATGGTCAGAAGTTCCTGCAAAGCAAGCCACCACACTTGCAGAACAAGAGAAGCTTCACCAAAATTAAAACAAGCAGATTTCCATTAGCTGAATATGCAAATGGCTTATGCCAGCAACATGGCAGTTTCTTAGTTATTTGCTTTAACAGGCCCACTCTCCTCTGGGAAAGGACTAGAGATCTTTCCTGGTTATTTTTTGCTAAAGTAGCAGAAATCATTAGAGCATCAAGTCTAACATCAGTATTTAATGTTCTTGTATTGCAGACCCTCAGCTTCATACAGCAGTCTCACCAGCTTTGATATTTATCAGTGATAAGAAAGTTCTCTTAAATCCTCACAGCAGTCAAAACACCCCACCAGAGAAAGCCTGGAGGATACCAAGGAGAAAGGACAAGGCTGGATTCATTATTATTTTAACAGCAGCCCACTCTTTCAAATCAGTTGATACTTCTGAAGGCTGTTTGAGTGGTGGAACTGTTTCTAGGCTATTAATTTGGTGTAAGTATTTACTCTGAATAATATTTTGTGATTCAGCTGCCAGATCTCTTTTATCTGTAGCAATTTCCAGTTAGTAGGTGTCATTTGCACATTGCTTTACATATATTTAAGAATTTATGGATTAGCCGTGTGTTTCCCAGCTTTGTAACAGATTTCCAAGCTGCTTGCAAGAGCTGATTCAGCAGCAGGACACCATAGGCTACAATATCAAACACATCTTGGGCAACAGATATATATTTTGACTTTATCTCTCACATTGTATCAGAAGTGTGTAAATTATTAGGAATACCAGCTTTAGGAAAGTTGCAGATATTATTGCTCTCCGACCACAAAATAAACATGAGTTAGTAATGGAGAACATGCCTACAGCTTTCTGTGGACTGTCACCGTTTTAAATAACTAAAATAAAGGAATGTCTTTACATTCTTTAGCCCTTGCATCTATGGATTTTACAGCGTTTTTTACAGTCTGGCCCTAACATCCCCTCTGCTTGGCACCAAGCAGTCACAATAGACAAGAACCCAGCCTCAAAAGGTTTACAGCTGAAAACAAAAGAAAAAATTGATTTCAGAAAAAAACCCTGTGAAATCAATAAATATCATGCTCCCATTTCTTAGATGGATAGAGAGATATCTCTGTGCTGTATTTAAAAGACATACAAGACCTGCAAAGGAGCACAGCACAGGTTCCAGCAAGGCTGGGGATCAGCACAAGTCAGAAAACACAGAGAACTTGACTCAGTTCTTCAACCAAATATTAAAAAACAAACAAACAAACAAAAAAAACCACACACCCTTCTAGTTATAACAAACTTATACCAGCTTATATATCTCTTACCCCTCCTCCTCTGTCAAAGCCTCAGCTTTCTCCATGGTGCATCAAGGAGGGCAGCAATCACTCACGGCAATCCCTACCCACAACACAGCAGGAAAGAAGGGAACCCACATCCTCAGACCCTCAGCCCTTTATAGTTTGTTTTGCCACCTGCTGTGAGACCCAGCTGGGATGAATCCTCTGGAACTGCTCCACCTAGAACACCAGGCTGCATAATTCCTGCAGCCTCATGGCTGTCAGAGTAGAAAAGGAGCCAATCCATCTCACAATGCATTTGCAATTCTGTTGCTAACTAGGGCTGCAGCAAATTCTGCAGCAGGTCCAGAATAAAAGTGTTGTGAGCTCCTTGCAAAGTTCCTGCAGGACTCTTTTCAGTTTTCTGCAATAAAAAGCTATTGTCTCTTCTCCACTAGAAACACTTTCTCAATTATGTGTTTCTTACAGTCAAAATGATGCTGGTACTTTGTTGGCATGGACCTTTCCCAAAGACCACAAAAACAGTTGAGAGTTGTCAAACGATAGGAAAGCACCAACATTTCTCCGTGGCAAGAAAAAAAGCTATCAGCAGCAGCTTAAAAACAAAAGGGTGGATTTTTGTTTATGATACTTGTGTGAGAGCAAACTGGGCCACACGTTTAGAGCTGGATCCTGCTCCGTGACTGCACAGATATTTTTAACTATTGTGTTTTTATAGCAGGTCTGGCTACAAACTTTGCTACAGCTCCTCATACAAAGGGAATTCACAGACTTCCAGCAGGACTTCCATATTTTAGATTAGATGGCAATTTTACCTGAAAAGTGACAATGAAAAAGTGGCTTCTTTTACTTGGCAGATATCTGCCCTGTGTATATTAGGTTTTAATTTATTCATTCTGGTGATGAAATACAGTCCCCTTGCTTTCAATCGCTCAGCCTGCAGAGCTGGTGGAGCTCTGAGAGAGAGCAACCACATCTCGGCTTTCCAGAGCACATGTGAGAAACCTGAAGGGTTTGTTGCCTTTTTTTTGTTTGTTTGTTTTGTTTTGTTTTAATAAATTTCCATCTGTAACAAGCACAGGTGCTGAACCAAGCTACTGCATGTCCAAATGCTTGTTCCATCCAGGACCCACAAGATCTGTTCAGCTACCAGTAGGCAAAACATCCTGAGATTCACCCTGAAGTTAAATCTGTGACATTCTCACACAAATCCCTTGACTCCAACAGCTAGGGCTTTGAATAAAATTTGTGAGATTTATGATAAAAATCACCAGGCATACAAAAATGCCACTAAGTTTAAGCAAAAGCTTTACTAGAGGTGAGTCTGCAAAGCAAAGGTGTATTTTGGCTATAGCACCACCTCTGTCCTTCTGGCTTGTTGCCACAACAGCCAGCTTTGCCTCCTCCACACAGTAAATCCCAGTGGGAGCAAATGTGTCACAAAAGTCATAATATTGACTAGCTACCACATCTATTGCATAATGTATGGTTTCTCAGAAAACCTATAAGGCGTGGTAAGCCCAGTCCAACTTTGAGAAGGGTTCCTGCAAAAAAAAAGCACATAGAGAGGACAGAGGAGAAACCACCCTCCCTGTCCAGGGATGTGTGGGACAGCCTGGTCTTGAAGACAAGCAACACTCCTACAGCCTTTGTCACATGCTTTTGTTTGGTGGCATGTACAAGCAGTACTCCTCAAAGCTGGCCGTCAGGTACACAACACAGATGACACAGATGTAGCTGAAAACTCTATTCCTTCCCAGTGGCTCCCTCCAGAGTCTAGCTTTTAGCTTCCCAAATTTTAGGGGAAAGCTTTTTTGGGGAGACAGTGAAGATGTTGATGGCTTAGGGTATTTTTAATTCCTACATATTTTCATTAGATTCTTTAAGATAGAAAACTTTAAAAATAAAGCAGCCAAATACATAAATAAAAGCAGAGAAAAAAGCAAAAAAAAAAAAAAAATTATGTCACCCTCAAGCAGTTCCATCAAGGGATGACATTTTAAATCACATCATGTCTCACACCCATTTCTTAGTGCAAAATAAATCACTTGAACAGAGTGCAAGCCAATTTTTACTTTAAAAAATGTTGTGTCCTAAGGCTCTCTTCTTGAACTTCAAAAGCATACTTCATAATTACTCTACCTATCAAAGGAAACTCAATATTTCACCTCCAACCTCCCTCTGCTTGTGTTATAATTTTTAATTGTTAATAAATTATATTAATTTTAAACTGGTTATTCTCTCTTGAAATTACATCTTTCAAATGACTATGCAAACTTATTTTAAATTAACATATTTACCTTAAATTTATATATCAGTAATTTGTTTATGACTTTTCTTGCCTCTTAATTCTTGTATTAGGATTTCAATCTTGGATTACCTCATTTAATTTTGTTTGAATACTGTTGTCTCCACAGTCAAAACCTATTTCATAGAGCTTGAGACTTCTGACAAGCAAATACGTTTTGTTATTTGGCATATTTATATTTTTTTGTTTGGAGGCATCATAATGCACTGCTTGGCCTTTTGTCATTGCAAGCTTAAGACAGGTGTAAAATCTGGATGTCTTGTTTGCAGTCTAAAATCTGCTCTCACAGGTGCATGCAGTCACTCAAAGAATATATCACATTGATGTTTTTAGAAAGGTTACATTATTTTCTTTAGCTAGCAGCTATTTTACTTAATGCACAGTCCTTGCAAATACATTCAAGCAGGTCAGGCACGACAGGCTTCAGGTAGGGGATTTTGTGTAAAGCAGAGGACACTGGACAAGAAAGCAAGGTTCCTGTTCATATTTAGGTCTGATAATGAAGGCATCGTTCTTCATAGATTGCAACAGTCAGCATTTAAGAGTTCTCACTTATTTCAAGGCTGGTCATATCTTAAATGGATGAATAACTATTGCAAAATGGTAGAAAAATGTCAGTACACCATTGCCAGAATGACATAAATCAGTGCTTTTAAAAACTTCCCCATGCAGAAAACACCTTCATGGCAGGAGCAACCAAAAGAGGTTGCAAATTCCTGTGCCTAAGAGCACCCTGTGTTGGGAAACATGCAGAGAAGTTCACACCCAAGCAATGCTCAGTTGGCTTCTGAGGCTCTCAGAGTCAATCAAGGCATACTGGAGCATGCTGCAAAGGAAAAAACATATCCAGTTGGTGAACTCAACTATGTGGCTGAACAGTTTCCCTATTGAAAGAAAAATCTTCCCAGAGATGCCTCTGAGCAGTACACAGGAAAGAAAAACAAAGCCGAGATTTTTCTCAGAGAATACATTGCAAATGTTGCATTAAGACCAGAGTTTACAAGACTCTATTCAGTGCCAGGTGGGTATTCTTTAGTGTGCAGGGTGATTTTTTTTTTTTAATATATAAAAAAAAAAAGACTAGGACTGTCTTACCATCCCAGTAAATTACACATCAACATACAAAATACTTTTTTTCCAAAGTATCTGTAGAAAACTGCAAATTGCACACATTAGAAGAACTCTGGCTATCAAATCTATGAGACAAATAGCCTGTATCTCAGAGACTGCTGCTCCCCAAACCTGCCACATTTTGTCATCTTGCCCTCATTATTCTTTATGCACAACAGTCTTCCTGTAGGAAAGAAATCTATGCTTACAAGCAAACTCAATGAGTCAACTATTTTGTGTGAGTCTTGATGACACCCATCACTGATAGATGGACTAAATCACAGGAAAATGGAAGAGGTACAAGCACACCAAAGAAGAATAGTTTCAGACCAAATTCGTGGTCTTGAATAAATCTGAAGGCATGTTCCCAAGTCCCAGCTCATCAAGATGAAAATGTAGCTCATAATTCTTCCCATATGTTTCAATTTTATGAATGAAAGATGGATCTTCTTCCCTGTTGTTCCCTTCTATTGCAACCCACCCAACTCCAGATTAATGCACTTCCTTCTAGTTCCATCTCTGCTGTGTGGTCAGAAGCAAAGCAGGGAGCTGCACCAGCAGAAACACTGGACTTCTCCTTGCCAAAGGAGCAAGCGTGTGAGGTAGAAGGCAGCATGTGCTGGCAATTCGGATGTCAAAACACATGTTTTTCTCTAGCAATATGAGAGAGGAAGAAATCATGTGGAATGAGGCAGCACAGTTCCTCTCTTTTATGTTGCAAGAGCTTCCAAAAGAGAAGCGTCTTTCAAACGAAAGTGAGGCATGGGTAGTTTTCCAAATGTTCACTTTTATTTATGATAGTTGTCTTCTTCATTAAATGAGCAATGTGTTTTCTCTCAAGTCTGGCATAGCCACTGGCTGAAGCAACAGATGTACCACACCGATGATCCTCAAGAAGGAAAACACATCTGTCTGCAGTAGCTTTTTTGGACTCTGAGGACCAAGTGTGCAAGCTTGCGGGAACTTCATAGACACTTGAAGTCCTAATTTATTCATTTTTTAATTTATTTATATACCTTTATGCAAGAGCTTTAGTGCTACACAATAACGTATATGGAAAAGTTTTAGGATATAAATTACATTTGTTCCCTATTTTACGATATCAAGCAAAAAAAAAAAATCAAAGATGATTTAGGCATCTGTGAAATGACATGTTGTTAGATTTTTGCATACTGAGGCGGGCATTGGAGGTTTGGATGTTTTATAGTGTACACAATTGGCACACCTGGGAAAAAATGCATACACTGCCAGCTAAAATGCCTAATCTCTTCTTTAGCACATTTGTGGTTTAATTACAAAGCCTACTGAACAATTAAAATTCAGGTCAGCACACAGCAGCAATACCAGGCTTTGATGTGGAGTCAGTATTGGTCACAGTCCTGTACTCATTACATAGGTTAATCAATTTAGTGGAGTAAATATGACAGGACTGACCAAAAATCTATGTAATTACCATTGCTCTGAGAGCACAGGCAAGCACGGCTGGTTTATGTGTTTGATAAATGAGCATTATTTTTTCTAAACAGAGACCTGGAGCTGTTAGTAAAAAGCTGACTTGTTTCTTCCAAAAGCAGTCCCTCTCATTGCTGTTGTCCATCTGCATGTGTGTGACATGCAGCAGGGTGTGCACCCCCATGTACATGCATGCCAGGATCCTCACGCACACACACACACACAAGAGTCTCATCTTTAGATTTGTAAAAGTGAGTGTCTCTGCCCCTGCAGCATCCCACTGGCTGCAGCTGATGATGTTCCGTGCTGGGTGGCAAAGCCACTGTGCAGTAATTTTGTATGAAGTAGTGCATAAAAGATAAAGGCATCTGTGTGACAGTGGCACTGGAATGGGCTGTGAATATATATTTGTGAGTGCCCTCTTCACCCCCTAGCCCAGCTCATGAGACCTAGTGTTTTTGGACACCTTTCAAACAGTAGCTACTTAACAGAAATGGATCACTACAGCCAGATCAAGTATTCCTTTCTCTTGCCCAGACTGATTCTTCTTGATCCCCAAACAACACAAACACATCACAAGCTTCAGACAAGTCATTATTTGTCCTGCTTGAGGGATGTAACTAAGGCCAAAATGTCAAAACCCCCTGAACGGGAGAAGAGAAATTGCTGCTGGTTTTTTGGCCAGGATGCACAGTGTTTGCTTCCTGCCCTGAAAGCCAGGAGTTATCAGGTTGTTCAGCCTGGGATTTTCACAAGAAGCACTGAATTTTCCCCTGGAAGGAAAGTGACAGTGAGGAGGTTTGAGCCAGGATTTTTGCAAGTCACCAAACTCCCAGGGAAATTCAGTGAGAGCTAAAGAGTTTTGATCCCTCACATGGAAGTTGATAGCAAATTAATATGCATTTCAATGGGGGCAGGAGTAGGTCTGGGTGCCACAATCCCATAAGCTCTTTTGAAAATCACAGCCTTAAATGATAATATTCTGATATTCCAAATATGTGGGGTTAGGTATTTTTTTCTAATACTTAAAAATATATTAGTCATAATTTTCTTCTGCCTTTCAGTTCCTATGAGATAAAAAGAGTCTGGCTTTACAAGTAGCAAGACTTACCAAAATAGCTCAGGAGAAGTTTTAAACCATTTTCTACAGTATTTCCAATTTTTTCCCCCCAATTTTTGTCTCTGTAAAATGTGTGCCATACTAGGTATAGGACCATGGACACTATCCCAGCTGAGCATTTGTCTGAGCTGACACATGGGCATTTGTGATGGGTGTCACCTGAACCCTACTGATCACCTTTGTGGCATCCTCCCTAGGAGCAGCCAGCCAGCCATGGGTGACAACTGACCAAGGGAGGAGGCTGCAGAAACACACCAGAGGGTACACACAGCCAAACAACACACGACGACAGGGTACAGCACGGCATTGTAGTGGCACCCTGGGTTTTCATTAAGGTGTGTCAAAATATTAAAATAGGACAGCAAAGAAGGAAATGTTTCAGTAATAAACCATGGATAGTCCCTTTGTAAAATAAACGTTTAATTGCTGTAGAGACAATGTCTGTGTCTCCTTGTGCCAGTTTTCTGGGGTCTACCTCAACAGCCTCTTTATAGACTATTGGAACAACAATAACAGAAGCTTTAAGTACTGCTACAGTGTTAATGCTTACTACTAGTAATAGGCGTTGATGATCAGATCTTTACTGCTCGTTTTCTGTTTGACTCCTACTCCCTACAACACTCTGCTCTCTCATTCTCCCCACCCACTGCATTTAAACGAACAAACCACATTTTCTTTATGCCGACTCCATCCATACCAAGAGCTTTGATCACCAAAGGAAACATGTCAGAGCTGGCAGTGTTCTCATTCCGGGGAAAATGACTATATTTTCGACTTATTTTTCTTGTGCATCTGAATAACAGAAAGTATTTTCAATTGGTTTAGTTTTCCAAGGAAAAAAGCACTTTGGTCAGGATAGGTTATTTCACTTAGCTTTAACATATCATTTGTAGTCTGACTTTATTTATTTTTTTAAATTACTTTATAACTGCTTCCTAAAAAAAAAAAAAAAAAAAAAAAAATAAAAAAATAAACCATTCAGGAAGAAATTGCTTGGAAACAAAACACTGAAGTGTCTTGTTGTAGCAGTAATCAAGAAGGACGCATTAATATCTTGCTTTTATATTTTCAAATAAAATTCACTGAAATGGCCACAAAGCCACAATACATTCTTTAAACAAACAAACAAATAAACAAAAACCCTGGCATTTTGGGTGGAAAAACACTCAAAGCTATTTTTCATGGACTAACTGAAGCTGCCAGGAACTAGCACGTCTTTTTGCTCTTTCTCACCTTCCTATCAGTGAGTTTTACTGCCAACTATTCTGTACACTTTAGCTGAGTCACTGGGGAAATGTGGGAACAGAGAGTGTGTTACAACCCCTTGAACTGAATTAGTGGAGTACCAACACTGCATTAGGGACTATATAAATATGTATCTGAAACAGACTATGACCATTCACAGCAGGAGAACTTGTTCCACACTGACCATTTTCTCCTGTATCAAGAAACCTCACTTGGCTTCGTCTTTTTTATTCCTAAGTCTGGGAAACACAAGTGGTCCAAGGGCAGTGCAGAGCAAAGCCAGCAGGAGGTGCTCCTATAGCAAGGAAATCCATCCAACAGAATAAATTCTAGGTCTGTGGCACCAAATTTCTCTTCTGCTATAATATAAAAAATGTTTGGCATACTAAAAAAAGGACTTTTGGCATAGCAGAGAAACCAGTTTGGGCTCTCCTACTGCAGAAACCTAGACAGATGCAATATTTCTCTTGTTTTTAAGTTACTGTAATCAAGAATATTGCAGCAGAGGAAAAAAAATAAATGAAAATATGTTATTAGGTCCTAGTAGACTTGCAATTTCTGAATTTCTTTTACAAATGCCCATAGAGTATTCTGTCTTTATCCTCCCAAGTCACTGAGAATAACACATCAAAGAGCATGTTTGCATTTCTATAATAGATAACAGCATTGACATAAGCTTCAGGGTTCATACAAACTATAAACTGAATTACCAATCTTCTATCTCACATATTTATAAACTGTAAGTCGAGCCTGGAGAAAAAATTCCAACTACAGGTGAAATAATTATTCCAGAGCTTTTAAAGAGTCACTTCTGAGCTGCAATCTGAATTCCAGTGTATGGGAATTATCAGTTTGGTTTGTACCAATCTCTGCTCACACAGCAGGAGTCAAAGACTAACCTGGACTCTGCTGGTCACTGCCATGGCAAGGTTGACACAGCCATTTGAACATGAGCTTTTGTAAAAGCTGTAGGTTTCTGTCTCCCCTGGCTGATGAAGGAAGTGATTTTCTGCTGCCATGCTCTTGCATTTCCTCCAAAGGCCACAGGAGTTGGCTCTCTTGTTTCAGATACATCAGAGCCAAAACAGAGGAAGCCCTGATAGCCCTGAGCTTCTGCTTACAAACCTAAAAGCATTATAAACTATAACATTTCTCCTCATACTTTTAGAAGAACGAATAAAATTGTCTTCGTTTCTGTAAACCAGAAAGCGCACACAGAAAGTGCCCATGTTGGAGCAACTAGGTATCTTCCAAAATTCTTTGACATCAATAAAGCCAGGGGACCCTGCCTAAGAGGCAAAGGTCAGCATAAGAGACAGAGTGCTTCCATGAGATCACAGGTAACTCATCTGTAAGTATGCCCTGACAAGGGCCGAATGGAGAAAAGTCAACACAAGCTGCCTTTCTCCTACTGGCAGGTGCTAGGTTGTGCATGACTCTCCTAAATCACAGGCCTGAGGCTGTAGTTCCTGGGTTAGGATGCAGTCAGTAAAATACAATGTCTGGAGACAGAGTAATACAATCACACTGAGTTTTTTGTGCTATATCGTCAGAAAGGAAAACAAAGTGCAAAGGAAAACATTGCTAAAAAAGGCTACCATGCTGTGCCATGCAAATGTATTAGAGTTCCCTTCTGGAACTCCAGTACTGGTCTGAGCCATCAGTTTTTCACCATAACTCCCCAAAGCACCTCTTCTCCTGCTGCTGCTTTTGAGCATGTCCAAGAGGAGAAAGAACAATAGGTGTCAGAGGAAATAATGGCATGGGATTTGAGATGAGATGTTCTTTTCCTGGGTAGTTTGACAAAGACCAACTAGAGACTAAGATGGACATCTTTGTTTCTAGACCTCACACAAAAGAAAACCCAATAGATGCAATATTTTCTGTGAACTTCTTAGTAATATTTGGTTCTGGAATATACAACATCATGTAGGCATTTCAGCCATGCAAAATTAGGAGACTTTAGCTCTTCCAGTTCTGTTTTGAAAATTCAGACTTCTTCTCTTCAGGTCATAAGACAGTATCTTGTCAGAAATTACTCTAATTTTTCATCTTAAAGACTCTATATTGCATCAGTCCTACAGATAGGAACCATCAATTTCCTTGTAGATCCCCTACTGCATGATGCAAACACTGGATATTCATTAAATCCAATAGTATTAATGAACTTACAACTGAAATCATCATCTATTTTTTGTCAGCTATATGAGAAGAGCTATTCTTAAATGTGTTGAGCATTTATTAACTTAAAAAACCTTTTCTAACAGATAGGAGTGATTCCAAACCAGACCAGATACAACACACACAAAGTTTTGCCACGTGGTGACAAAAACAGCCTATAAAATGCTTTTTGGAGATTCTCTTGGTCTCTTCAGCATGATCGATTCTTGTTCACTTATTACTGCACCAGAGTTGGCATTAGCATTTGGGGTCGGATCAGCGAAAGGATTCTGGTGACAATAGCAGCATTCACAAGCTCTGTCAACGCAGCATGGTTTATTTAATTCAGCAAACACTTAGCTTTGGCGGCAGAGAAAGGCAAAGCAATGTAGACAGAAATATTAAGGTAGAAGGGCAGAGAAAAAAAATTCTCCTGGCTAGACCATGTCTAGATTCAAAAGAAAATTGAGGGGGGAGAAAGGGAGTGGGTTTTTTTTAATTTTGTTTCTGGGTTGTTATTTTTCTGAAACAGAGTCCTGTTCTTGTGCTGCAAGTGGCAGAAACATGAGGTGAGGATCACTCAGTGATGAAGGCCCAGCAGCTGACAGATTACGGGACAGATTCCGCTCAGTCTCTTTAACTGTGCCCCTCTGCAAACTGAAACACTCTCCTTTTTCTCATTGGATACATTATCCAAGAGGATCGATACATGGCGCAGAAGAGAGAGCGCGGCTTTCCGGGAAACACAGAGGCAGCACTGAAAAGACACTCCAAAAGGCCCTAAAAAGTACTTGATTGCTGAATAGGTTAGTATTTAAAACATTGGACTGTGCAAGTCAAAAATGAGAAACTGTTCCAGTAGAATATGCACCAACATTTTAAAATGGAAGTTTACAAACAAGAGACCCTTTGTTCAGTGGCGCCATTTCCTTTGGTGTTTGGAGGCTTTTTTGTTCCATTCTGGCTCCAAATTGCCTTAAAGAAACCGAAAATAAATCTTGCTCCAAAATCTCACTTAAAAAAATACTTTTAAGTTAAAACACAGAAAAACCCACATGAACATGATGGGACGGTATGCTTGACCAACTCTCCCGTCAAACAATTTCAGAATTTGGTAACAATAGAAAAGGAGGCCAAATCCTCATATAAATAAGGGAAATGGCCAACACAACCCCGAAATGTGGTTGTTAAATACCATGCAGATGCAATTACTATTGAGTGCCCCTGATACCTCCACATGACACCATGCTGTCAGGTATCTTACTTTTTTTTTCTCGAAATGGCTTGCAGCTTTTCTGCATGCACTACTCCATAACCATCACAGCTGACAGAGGTGCCTGTGCCAGATGCTGAGAAATTTGAAGGAGGAAGGGCTCCAGGGTATAGTAGTTGCTGTGAGGCTCCTTCAGCTTTATGAAGAGTTCTTCTTGCCTCTTCCAGGACAGCATCTGCAAAGGCTCATCATGTACTGCAAATAATATCTATCCAGGCTGCATTTAGCAGAGGTGGGTTTCTGAGGGAGGAGCTGGGCTCACAGAGTTGAGTGAGCAGTTTTGTGTTCTAATAATTTCATTTGGTTAAGCTTTTAAAGCCCTGCAGACTTAGAGAGCTGTCCTTACAGTTTTTATGTAAATTAAATAAATCAGTATTCCTGAAAAATGTCTGCTGATAATGCCTTCCTATTATACGGGTGTATTTGAATGGCCAGATTTACTCACCATTACTAAACAGATGGTAGGTTAGGTACATATGGTTAATGGTACAGCCCAGCACCAGCATAACTTGCAAAGAAGAAAGCCTTCCATTGCTAAGAGAAAGTGCAGCCAACAAACAAGCCCAGCTAGGCAGGCACACATTGTCCCACAGCTCTGTGGACTACACTCAGTCAGGGCAAGATAAAAACAAATAAAATGCCCTGGTTCAGCAGCATCTTGCCTTTCCGGGGAGAGCGGGATGAAATTTTCTGCTTGTGAGAATCCCTCACAGCTTTCCAGCTTGGCCATCTACTTGAAATAAAGACATTTTCAACCCTCAAAACCAAAGTCGTGCTGCACACGGTGTTGTGCTGTATGGCCACAGTGAGTGACGTTGCTCTGAGAGGCCCTGCTGGGCTGCCACCACCCTCTCCACAAGCTAATCAAAGAACATAAGCAGCACTTACAAACAGAAATAACACATGTATTTAGTATTTGTGACTATTACGGCCCTGAAGTGTTGCATTTGCCAAGAAAGGCGTGCCAAGTACGCTTCACCTGAGCGAAGGAATGGGGAAAGGAATGTTCCTCCTGCAGCAAGGCAGGGAGCTGTGCCACTGACCCAGCCAAAGGAGGGCTGGCCCTTACCCTCCTGGGTCTGCTTGCTTTGGCCACTGTCTTGGTCATAGAGATGTTCATGCCAAGCTGCTCAGCCTGGACATGTATGCTATATGCATACACACACATGTACACACATATAGGTGTCCAGTGGGGACTGGAGCCCTTCTGTGTTCCTCATGGTACAGATGCAGAGGATATCACAAGTCTGCTGCAAGAGCCAAGACTCTGGAACCACAAGCAGGGATTACTTTCAAGCAACTGCTGCCAAGGCTGCTGAAAGCATGTGCCTGGACACTCTTTCATTGTCCCCTGTGCTGGAGGCTGAGAGATTAGAAATAAGTAACTGGCCTCTTCCAAAGAAATCTGTACAGGACCCAAAGCCCAGTAGCACTCTGGCATTTGGCTCCTTGACCTCTTCCATGAAGAGTTTATGTTTTTCCCCTTTTATCAAGGAACAATTGACATTGAATACTTCTATGTCTCTGTCAATGCTGTTTTCTTTTTCTGTGTTAGCCTGATGTCTGAGTGTCATAAAACTAAGACCATGAGACAGTAAGTTAAATTGCCATGGGGCAATATACTGACCATTCATCTGTTGCACAAAACTTGCCATGGGGCAATATACTGACCATTTGTCTGTTGCACATAACTTCACAGGCAAAAAGAACTGTGCCCTTGACACACCCGGGTCGGAGGGAAAGGCTCCCCAGGGGCCAGTGGCAAAGGCTACGTCACATCTTGTGGTCAGACTGAGGGCTGCTGTATGCCTCTAACAACCTTTGATTTCAGAGCTGAACACGTAGCCCTGGGATGGCTGAAAAGCCATTTTCAAGGATTTTTCCACCCCCTCTTTCATCTATCTTCTTTGACACCACTTGGTTTAGCCATGAGTTGCACCTGAGCATTTCCCACCTCACTTCTCCGCTGCTCCCCTGGCAGCATGGTTCGCCCCACTGCCTGCCCACAATGCAGGCTCCTCTCCCACACCTCTGCCAAACACACCACTGTGCTGTGTTGTCTCTGTCCTCAGCCAGCCTGACCCATCTTCCCTCAAAACTGCTTCCAACAATCTTGTTGGTGCATTGGGCACTTTATTCCTTGGCCTGATGGTAGTCCATGTCACTCTCTGGGATCCTCCAGCCACACAGCAGTCTTGAAGGAAGCTCAGCCCTTGGGTCAATCTCAAGCCACGCATCTTCCACATCACCCAGGTGATGGCTGGTATTTAGGCTCCTGGCAGAACAAAAGGGGCAGAAAAGTTAAACGTTAGCTATTGCACGCTTACTAAATTATGGTATATTCCATTAATGTCTATTATCAGGGTGATTAGAAATTGGAATGGGCTACCCAGGGCACCACCTCTGGAGGTGTTTAAGAAAGACTGGATGTTGCACTTAGTGCCATGGTCTAGTTGGCATGGTGTTCAGTCATAGGTTGTATTCCGTGATCTCAGAGGTCTTTTTGAACCTAATTGATTCTGTGATAGAGATGGATTTCAGAATCAGACTGAAAACTGTTGCTGTTGCCATTTCCTCCTCTACCATACAGAAAATGAGTATTTGTGCTTTTGATGGGAGTAAAGCACAAAAGATCATCCCTTCCTTGCATGACAGATGACAGCTACCATAGGCAGAGATCCTTAGCCTGGGGGGAGGATGCCCAGTGGGAGCTCTTGCATTTATGCAAAGCCTCACTGAACTGACATACAGACACTGGGCCAAGCATGATGGTTACAGGCATTGCTCCACACTGAGTTATATTTAACACAGGGGCCTAAATTACACAGCAGATGAGGGGAACTCCTTTTGAAAAGGCTTACAAGGTGCCACCTGTTTCCCAGGTCAGAATCAGGACTATTGAAAGCACATATGTTTGACAAGATCCAGATCAACTGAACAAAGTAACATTAATAGGATCCCCTCCCCTGCCTGGGCACTAGGCAAGAGGCAGCTGCCCTGATGCCCGGCTGGGAATTAGTAGCAGCCCCAGGGGATCTTGCAGGCTTCCTCAGCTGTAGGGAGAGTCCATAGGGAGGATGTGCAGCAGTAACAAGGGAGACAAAAATGTAACTGAGGGGACAAGGAGCTTCTGAGAGATGAGAATGAGCTGGATAATTCTTTTCCCCAGATGAGGATAATTCAAGTAAGTTCAAAGATAAGAACTTTCTCCAGAGTATAAGCTTCTCTGGGGCAGAGACCTGCTAATTTGGAGAGTGTCCCATGTATAACAGAGGCTGTGTGGGCAGCTCCATAAACCATGGTGGGGAGCAGGTGGGGAGACCTTACTGCCCAAATCAGACATTCATTCAGACCCACGACACCAAACCCACATCATGGGTCAGGCTGTGGATGAAGTAAAACCAGCTCATTGCAGCTTGGTGAAAGAGCTTTCACAAAGCTATAGACCTGAACATCCCCAAGAGCTGCTCTGCACCCTTCCTCTGGATTCACCTCTGGAGTCTGTCCCAGCTGTTTTTCATAACATTCATAGTGGTTCCACCATTTTAATATCTACATACAAAAGCTTCTGATGCATTTTAGTGAACCACAAACTACCTTAAAAAATGCAACACAAAATTAAAGAATTCACTGTTCATGGCTTCAAGTAGGGAACCAAGTAATTAATATACAGCTTAATCTACAGCTTCTGCTATCCTTATACAGCTCCAGTGCTTTGGCCTGCAGCCCCTTTACTTTAATTGCTCTCACTAAAGATAGCACTCTCCTAATGCAAAATAATCTGGTGAATTCTATGCCCATATCAGGGCTAAATACAGAGTGCTTAAGAGGAAGAGAGCTCAACATAACAAGGTGTTTGCTTGCATTCAAGGGAAAACAGAAAGGGTTACTGAAAGTCAAAACAATATATCACATAAGAAATGAAATCCCATTAAAAGCTAATTTTTCTAGATATGTTATTCTTGTTATGGCTAATATTTCATGGATGATCCTTTGTTAACATATAACAGCAAGTCACAGCCTGTCTGCATGCCAAAGATACCCTCTTTAAAGAAATATAAATACCATGGAACGCTTCTGATCTTTCTCGTATAAAGATTTTTTTTAATGAAACACTATTTAGATGCCTCATGGCCAGCAAACACAAATAAATGTAATAAAAGTAGTCTTGGCTGTGAGAGAGGTCTGAAAGACTGAATTCCTCAAGGGACAGACAAATAAACCAGGGAAAGTTTTATTTCATTATCAACATAGTAGCGGTATGCATACATCGGCTGGTATCAATCTTGGTTGTAGCTTGAGGCCAGCGACTGAGGGCATGCTGCAAATTCAGATTCTGACTTTTCCATCACAGCACACATTTGGGTTATTTTCTGCAGTCTTCGGTTTTCCAATCTGCACTCCTCTACTGTGTCACCTTCCCTGTGCCCGGAATGACTGCCTGTAATTGGAGGTTCAGAAGCTTTTTAAGCTGGAGGTTGTATCTGACTGGTTGTTTCATAGACAAAATGAATTTGCCTAATCCTTTTCTGAATCCATTCATCCTGTCAGCCTCCATAACATCTTACAGCAAGAAACTTCATAATTTAATTACACATGGTGTAAAAAGGTACTGAAATTAGTAAAAGTTATTAAAGTATTTTAGCCAAGAAGAGTATTACTATCTGGAGTGTCTTGTTTAGCTGAAAAGCCTTTCTACATGGGCAAGGATGGTCAGCTCAGCTGTCGACTGGAGGGTCAGCCAGACACTCAAATTTTGCAGCTGCTCCTTCCTTCTGACCAGCACAAAGCATGAGAGGAGGTAAGGTAGAAGCAGGAGAGAAAGCACAGCTTTCTGTGGAGATGTACAAGCTAGAACCAATCACGATCAGTCTGACCCATTATGGTGTAATGGCCTAACCTAGCAGATGAGCAAAAAGGGCCAATCTGAATCCTAGTTACAACCCTCTACAATAGTCAGGACAGCCTCAAAAGGTCCCTCTCTTTCTCAAGATCCTTCTTCAGCAGGGCAGAAACCATCCTCCTCCTTAGGCAGGGCTTATTTCTAAAGGTGCTGAGCACCCATGCCCTGGCTGAACTCAGCAGGAACCACAAGTGGTCTGAGAGACTCGGGGCAGCATTGCATAGGGAATTTCGTGATTGTAAGTGCAACTATTCGCTTATGGTTTTCTCCTCTACCCCATACTGTCCTTAGTGTCTTCCTGCTCTTTTTCAGTTTGTGGTCTCATCTGTAGGTCCCTGCTCCAGCACAATTATGAGTCAAGATCTGCAGAATTTGAAAGAAATCTCCTTGTGTGTGGTGTTCACCCTTCTTCAACAATTCAGACACACCTGCAGGACTTCTGCTCATATCCCCTTACTCCCCTCAGCCTTAGAGAGCCTTTCTGAAACTCTGAATTGCAAGTCAAAACTGTCCATTTTCACAGGATATGGACACAAGCAGCCCATGAGACCCATGCAAAGGAAAATGGAACTAAAGATGAAATGGCCAGCTGCAACTCAGACTGATCTCACTCTTCATCAAAAGGTGAGCCCTAACTGCTGTCCCTATATGTCATGCCCCTCTGCCTTTCAGTCACCATGAAGACATCCATTTTTTGATCATTACCAGACCTGAAACCATGAAGTTGTGATGCTGAGATGACAAGGCTCTGAACAATACCCCAGACTCCTGCAAACTCCTCATTGTCTTTTTCTGGCACTTTCCTAGCAAACACTGCTGCCTTTGACTGGCACTCAGCTGTTACTGTTTAATACCTCCGTCAGGCAAATTAATGGCAGTTACTTCCCTGGGAAGTGAGAGATGGTACTTTAAAATAAGTCCAAACAACTTTCTCAGCAAGAAAGAAAATTCGCCACCTCATTACTTGCTTAAACACTTTTCCCGGGGGAGTGCCGCATGTTTCACGGAGCGCAGCAAGATCCTTGGTACAGCCTGGCTGCTGTTCCCCCTCCCTGTCCAGCTGCATATGGGCGATGGACTTGGTCAGACAGAGGTCAGAGAATTTAAAAAAAAGTAAATAGGAGTCATGCACTGGGAGCACACATTCACTGCATTGCTGAACTGTCTTACTAACCCGGGAGTAGCCTCCCACACTCCCATGCCGTTAGTGCACAGCTGCTGCTGGAAAGCTGCCCACAGAGCCTGCCTCCCCTCCCGCCTCTTTCAAAGGACCTTGTCTGGAGCTACCAGGCTTCTGCTGGCAATATTTGTCAGGGAACAGAGGACTACTGTCACTTAAAAACAAGCAAAGGATTACAAGATGCTTTGATTTTGTTGGGAGCACAGAAAGGGAATAGTTGCCGTTTCAAAAGCTCGAAGGAAACACTGGTGCACAGTCAGCTTCGCATGTTCATTATATATTTGGCACAATACATCAACTGGTTTATGCTGAATTCCAAAACAGGTCTAGCTATAGCCATGCAAAAGGCTTTTGTAGAAGGATGACTGCTCCACAGAACACCTTATATACTTTTGGGGCTACAGACACTAATTTTGCTCTGTACAAGCAAGCACAAATAGAAATAAACATTTTCAGCATAAGGCTTCCAATGGTGCACAAAACCCGTGGCACAAGGGCCTGCGTGGCTTTTCCTGCTGCGTCCTAGAAGTCACAGTGTGAGACCAGCACCAGCACTTCTGAGTCCAAGCTAGAGGAGCAGAAGCAGGACTCATTTGGAGGGACCTTTGAAAATCTGCCCACAGGCACTGCCCCTGGGTGCGGCATCCTGGATGTCGAGGATGGAGAAAATCTCATCTGTTCTGGGACACGTATAACATTTATTTATTCAGGAGCAGAACTTCCCCCTCTGAGAAAGTAGGAAATGTTGACGTAAATGGGCAAAACTGCTACTCTGCAATTAAAACACTTCTTCAGCCAGAATCTCACATAAATGTGGTGTCCAACAAAACTACTAAAGTTTGGATTTTCAAAGGCCCCCTTGGGGATGTTGTACTCTACTCCCTTTGAACACGTCTTTGGTCCTTTCAAAAATGTCAGCCTAAAAATCCCTGCTGGGGGGCAGCATGTTGCTGTGCTTTTTCAGTTCTTACCTTTAATACAACATTAACCTCACATTTTGCATTTTTCCATGTGTGGTTTTCTGGGTTCAGTTCTGACTCTGAGTCCTGCCTCCCCTTTTATCCACATGCTGTGGATTATCTGATCTGATGAGTCATCAGAAATAATCCTTCAATGGCACTCCTCGATATAAGGGTTAGTTTGCGAGCTACTTTGTGTCAACATTTATTTGAATAAACCATGCCACTTGCCCTGTATTTTATCTTACACTAAAAAAAAAAAAAAAGAAATCAGCCACTGAACTGCTAACTATTTTAATCTCAAAATAAGATAACATATTTGTGAGATCTGAGCCACCAATGCCTTCCTCTAAACAAAAGCTCTTACAGTAAAAATGAGCTGGTAAGATTTCCTCATTCAAATCTTATAAAGCCCATGTCGTTGTAAGGGCTAAGAAAACCTAGCTCTTTAAATAGAGTAATTCTGGGCTAAGAACATTAATGGCATCCCAGAACTGGAAAGCTGGATGTGTAAATTAAAAAGCAAAAAGCACATATACACTCTTAATATCCTAATACCTATTACATGTGATCTCTTTCAAAGTAGCTTTAAATGAGAAGTGCAGTTACTCTTTGATATAGCTGCTAGAAACATAGCCAGGGTGCCCTTTGTTATAATTTTAAAAAATCAGTCCACATTTCAGAAAGGCTCATAATAAATGTCTTCAAAAACCAGCACACATTATTCCCTTTTTGTTTTCTTCTCCATTTAAAACATAAATCTGCTGCAAATACAAAGTAGCTTCCTTCACTCAGCAGAATCCTCTTGACTTAACTGTTGGAAAGAATCCTTTTTAGCCACCATGACAGCAATGATCATACGTACAATGAGAAATCCTCTCCATACCATACCTAAGTTCCCCCAAGGCTATCAGGAACTGGCATCACTGCGTCACCATCTGGGACCCAACAGCCTCAGCACAGTCTGGAGACCACAGCAAGTGACCCACTGTTGGTGAGCAGCCGAAAAAAAGGTCACAGAGCTGTGGGCCACTGTCTGCACCCCAGACCTGGACCCAAATCCAAAGGCACACCAGCTATCTGGACACTGTGTTTGTAAAAGCACTGAAAGGGAACTGCATCACCAGAAGGACCGTCTGCCAGGTACACCGCAAGAGTGAGGAAGGACACTTTGGGTTTTGCCCCCAAAAATTCCTGATCTGTTATTTACAGCTTTTCACATGGCATTCATCAGAGGAGCAGTGAGCCTCTTTAAACACAACACTGCATTTATTCTCATAAGGCAAAAACGAGTCTCAGAAGTGTGATCCTTGTTTTAGAGAGATAGAACAGGTCCGTACTTCTAAACTCATCCATACAACCTGAGGCAGCCAGGGCTGGCTCCCCAGTGATGTTGTGCAGCAGCAGCACATGTGGGAGACCACAGGGATAACCCTGCAGAGCCCAGGGCTAATCATCCCATCCCTGCTCTGGTCCTGCTCACCCCATGTCCTGACAGAGGAGGATTTATTTCCTTCAGAAGGAATTTGGGAATTCAACCTGTATATTCATCTTGCACATAAATCACAGACATTATCTAAACGGGGTGGCAAATGCAGGCCCAGGAAACACGTATAATTCAACCACGCTGCCTTGAAGAGGCACCTAAAAAGCTTGATTTGATAAATTTCTAAACCTGGCATTCTTTCTTGCGTTTTGCAGTCCTGAGGGAGCAGGGGGAGCCCGGAGGCGAGCACCCATCCCCGGAGGCTCGGGGCGGGCAGGGTGTGCAGGGCGGCAGGGGGGCTGCCTGGGGTTATCCCCCGCACCCCAGCTCTGCCACCCATGCCCCTCGCAGCCCATGAAGCAGTGGCGCAGCACCTCGGCAGCGGGGCGAGCGCCTGTCCCGCCGGGCAGCCGCAGGGCACAGCGTGGGCTGCCACAAAAGGCGCCGGGCTCCCAGCGCACCCACCCCTCGGGGGGCCACCCTCCACACTTCATCCCAGCGGGAGAAAAATCCGCGGAGGGTTTGCCTAGAAAGATTCCCTCCGAACGGCCGCTGGCCTCTCGGGAGGGGGCACGGGGACTTTCTGCCGCTGTCTGCTCCTTCGTCAGGCAATGCGAAGGAGTTTTGCCCCGGGGCCGCGCAGCTCCGGCCCGGCCGGGCGCCTGGACGCGCTGTCGGGCGGCACTTCCCGGCGGAGCCCGCTTGACTCCACAGCCTGGTGTTTTTAAACAAAAGGAGTGGGGTTTTGGGTCGTTGATTGACTTTTTTCTTTTCCGAAAATAACTGCAACCACCCCCCCCCGCACGAATATATATTCCCCCCCCCCCTTCTCGCCAGCCCCCCCGCTCCATGTGCTTCCCCCTCTCCCCCATGCCTCCGAGTTGGCACGAGTCCAGGCCGGAGGATATTTTTTCCTTTTTTTTTTTTTTTAAATTTTACTTTATTTCCACAGCACATTTCAACTCCAGCTCCCCAAACTCTTTGATCTCCCCCGCTGTCTCCTTACCCGGAAGAAAACCCTGGCTCTCTCAGCTGGGAGCTCGGCGCACACGTGGGCGCCCTGGCGCGCCTCCATGCTCCTGCCAAATTTAGTCACACAAAGGGCCCGGGGGGGGCCCGAAGGGGGATGAAAGGGGCCGCCGGCGGGACATCAAAGGCGCCGCTGCCCCGCCCCACTCCCGCCCTCCCCTATATAGGGGGCGCCGGCGGCGAACGCGGCTTCGCACGCGAGGGTGTCGTGTGTCCCCCTCCGCCCCGCTTACCGAGCCCGGCGTGGGGGTCGTTCTCGGGACCCCGGTTCCCCTCTCTCCCCCGTGAGGCCCCCCGAACCTCTACACTGGGGTGGTCCCGCTGCCCCGACCCGCTGGTGCTCGCCCGCCCCAGGGCCGGCGGTGGGGTTCCCCTCCCTGTTCGCCCCCCGCCCCGAGGACGGGCAAACCGGGCTGCCCGTCGGGGAGTGCTCTAAGTGCGGGTTCCCTCAACGCCAAAATGCAAAAAAAACCCCAACTAACAAAAAGCCGCAATCCTCGAAAACGACAAAACCCTCTCAAAAGACCAGAAGGAAAAGAAAAAAAAAAAGCAAAACCCATCAAAAATAATTAAAAAACAAAACAAACAAACAAACAAAAACAAAGCACGGGGAAAACACAAAGCCACGGTAAAATGAAAAGGAAAAAACAACACCTAAAGCGCAAAAATAAGCCCTGTCAAAGTACCGCAGGCGCGGCAGCCGCTGCGGAGCCGGGTGCCGGGCACGGCGGGGGCGCGCTCCCGGCGGCGCGGGGAGGTCGGCGGGGTCCCGCAGGGAGCGAGCGGGGCGACCCCTACCCCGGGCCTTGCCTCCCCCTGGCCGTGCATCCCTCCCCAGCCCAGCAAGTAAAGCGAGAGCTCTGAGTTGTCTCCAATCAAATCTGACGCTGGAGTTGAGGTTTCCTAAGTTTATCTTCTTGTCATAAATCATTACGGCTTCCACGCACACGCATCCCCCCGCCCCAGTCCCGCCGCTCCCACCCCGACCCTTTTCTGCCTTCAAAATCTTTCCACCAAAAACCGATGCGGGAAAAACTCCAGCCCACGTGAAGGGACGGCGAAGCGGAGAGGGGAGGCTGCTTTTCCAGAGGGACCCGGTAATGAAACAGGAGAGTGGCCGCGCTGCCGGCTCCTCCGGCGGCGACCCCTGCCTGCTCCCAGGCCACGCCGCCCCGTCGGGGGAGCGGGTTGCAAAGCTCAGCCGCTCGCCGCAGGGCTTTTTTTCAGAACGGGACCGTCCCGGAGCAGCTTCGCCCGGCCCGGGTGTCCGGTGTCCGCAGAGCACCAGGAAAGGGAAGAGGGGCGGGAGGGATTCGGAGATGTGCATCTCCGCTCACGAACCATCCCCGAGTAGTCTGTCGTTTTCCAAACAACCGCTTCCTCATCGCCTCTCTCCAGCAGCCTCCCGGAGAGAGGAGGCTTCCCTGCATCCGGGGAGCATTGCCCAATGAAGCCCCTTGTCAGGGGTTACGTTTCCAATTTCTTTCTTTCTCGATTATTTATTTCACGCACTTGTTCGACTTGGCAAGTCCATCCCCCGTTTCCCACTACCTTGCTCCCTTTCTCGGGGTTTAGAAGGTCTCATTTCTCAGCTGGATATTAATTACTCGTTCGCGAGCGATGATGCAGAGCCGCTGGCAGCGGCATGGGCAGCCGGGCTCAGCCCGCCCGTGTCCCGGCCGGCAGTGCCGCCGCACCGAACCCAGCATCTGCCGAAAACGGATTGAGCATCCACAAGTTCCCGTTTCTCCGGCTCCCGATTCTTGAGGGTTTAGCAACCTGACGGGGCATGTGCAAAGCACTAAGCGCACCTTTCCGATGCCAAAATCATGGGAAGTTGTTTCCTGCAAAATATGCGTCCATCGCTTTCGCAAAATAAAAGTTGAGGATCCTGACGTTTCCCAAGCACAGCGCCTGCTTTTGTCTGATTTTTTTTTTTTTTTTAATTGTACTCGCGCCCTGCAGCAGGGCGATGGCGGGGCAGCCGGGAGCTAACGGGGCAGCGCGATGCTGGAGGAACGGGACGGGGTAGAGGGGTGAATCCCCGTTACCGCTCTGGCTCCATTTACCGGTTCGAAACTGGGACAAGCTCACCCCGGCGGGTTTCTCCCGATCTCTCAGGGGCTACTACTCGTTTCTGCCTGGCACTTGCTGGATTCAATGGGGATTTCTTAATTCTGTCCCTCGTCCGAAGCGGGCACCGGCAGAGCCCAGGCAATCCCTCGCATACTTCCCACACCGGAGTAGCGCCATGTGGCGATAGGGAAGGCTCAACAAAGCATCCCTAAAAAAGCAAGTCAACCCGCCCTTCCCAGGGATGCGGCTAGTGTCTTTGCCCTCCTCGGCGGGCTCCTGGCTGGGGAGGGAGAGGAGCGGCAGTGCCCGCGGCGCGGACACGCACACACACGCACACGTGTGCATTTAGACACACACAAGGACACACAGACACGCGGAGAGGCTACTCAGGGCAGCCAAAGCAAAGTTTGCCCGGGGGCAGCCCCGCACCCGCTCCCCCCTCCTCCCTCCCTACTGGCCCTGGCCCCGGCCCCCTCCTCTCTCTCTGTCTCCCTCCCTCCCTGCCCGGGCGCGGTGTCAGTCACGGCCGCGGCTCCTTTCATCGCCGCGCCCCCGCCCCGCCCCGCCCCGACGGCGGAGGGCGGGCGGGCGGGCGGCAGCGATGCTGAAGTTGCGCCGCCGCCGCCGCCCCGCGCCCCACCGCCGCCCCCCGTGGGGCGCCGCGCCCGCCGGCTGCGGCAGGAGGC
>JAWWTY010000123.1:25524509-25571172 GCA_035222235.1 Margarornis squamiger | reverse complement strand
AGGAGGCCCCGCGCCGGGCGCTGAGCGCGGAGGCGGCCGGGGGCGCCGCGGCGGCAACTTTTTCCCCTGCCCGCGGGCGCGGAGGCAAGCGGAGAGGGGGGGCACCTCCCCGCCCGCTCCATCCCTCCCTCCTCCCTCCCTCCCTCCCTTCTGGGGCTGTTTCTTGCTCGGCCCCCAGCCCCTCGCGGTGCCGCCGAGCCGAACCCAGCCGTGCCCGGAGCCGCGGACGAAGCGGCGGACAAAGGCCCGGTGGGTGCGCGCCGCGGGCAGCGCCGTCCCCTTACCCCGGGACGCCCCCTCCCCCTGCCCGCTTCCCCCCAGCCATTTTAACTCGGTCCCGCCGGGGTGGTGGCAACTTCACTCGGAGGCGAAACTCGGGCCAGCTCCGCTCCCCTCCGCGTCCCCTCGCCCCCCGGGTGAGCCCGGGTCCCGGGGGATGAAAGGGGGGGGGTCGGGTCTCCTGAGGGGCGGTCCCCGACGCGGTCGGGACACAGGCGGGTGTATTTCGACCTATTCCGGCCGTGCGGCGCGTCGGGGTGAGGGACGCCGCGGGGTCTGTGCCGTGCGGGAGCCGGGGTACCTCGGCCCCCGAGGGGGCGGGCGGACAGGCGGGGGTCTCCAGCTGCCGAGAGCAACCCCGAGGAGTTCACGGGATTTTTCCTTCTTCTCTCCTCCTTCTTCTCCTCTCTCCTCCTCCTCCTCCTCCTCCGCCCTCCTCCTCCTCCTACCCCCGCTGCTCCTCCCGCTCCCCTTCCCGCGGCGGGCCGGCGGCCGCAGCAGACGCCGCGCTGCCGTGAGGATGCCGCAGCTGCCGGGGGCCGGGGGCGGAGGGGGGGACCCGGAGCTCTGCGCCACCGACGAGATGATCCCCTTCAAGGACGAGGGGGACCCCCAGAAGGAGAAGATCTTCGCCGAGATCAGCCACCCCGAGGAGGAGGGCGACCTGGCCGACATCAAGTCCTCCCTCGTCAACGAGTCCGAGATCGCCCCCGGCGCCAACGGGCACGAGGTGCGGGGGCTGCGCGGGGCGGGGGGCGCGGGATGCCGGCGGGACCCGGACCCCGCCGCGAGGGAGAGAGCTCTGCCGGGACACTGAGGAAAACCTTATCTTCTAAATTTCCCCTAAAAAAAAGAAAAGAGAACTCATCCCATCCCAGCTCCCGTCTCCATAGGTGCGGCGGGCAGAGCCGGCCGGGCTCCGCGCCCGGGATTGAGCTGGAGGGGGTGGCCCGTTCCGCGCTTCGGCCCGGGACGAGAAAGTTTCCGCGAGTCCCCCGACGGTGCGGTGGTATTAAACCTCAAGCAGCCATGAAATTTCTTCAGTAAAATCAGCGGGGTCGGAGCATTAGCCGTAAACTCTTTAAGGGATTTGCATAAAACTCTTTGGGAAGAAATTCCCGACGCTAAAACAATTTCAGGGCGAGGGGGAACCTGCCTTTTTAAAAATTTTGTTTATTTTTTTTGCCCCTTTTTTCCTCCCCACCTCCGCACCCCCCCCCCCCCCCCCAAGATCTGGTAAGGAGGACAACCTAATTTTCATTATTATTACTTTTGTCATGTTTTTACCAAGAATGTTTTGACTGCCGAAGCTCCAAATATTTTCCAGAAATTAATGAAATTCCCTCTCATTAAATGCAGGGTGCTTCTGCGAGGAAGCTTCGCAAAGCCCCAGAGTTATTCACGATGTCATAAAACGATCGTTTACACAAGCGTTTCTGGTACAGTGACCTTCCAAGAGTCTTAAGAAGAAAAAGAAAGATGTTTATTTCATGCTCTAACTTTTTTCTTCCTTCAAGAAGCTGTAGCCTGTAATCGATAAAGGAGCATCCATACAATGACTTTTCTTCTTTTTCTTCTTCTTTTCTGACGGTGGATTCTTTACGGTCAGGTTTCCAGGCAGACTCAAGCACAGGATTCCTACCATGATAAAGGCAGAGAGCACCCCGAGGAAGGTGAGAAGCACACAGTCCTGACAGGCAATATTGTTCCTCTTACTAATCCCTTTGTGACCATCCACACAGTCCTTAAACTGGAACTTGGTTTCCTATGGGAAACATAAATTTACTACCTTTTGGGGAAGAGGGATGCCAGCGTGCCTTCAAAGTGCATTTAAAAAGGAGATGAACATGCAGCACGTTTATCTTGAGTGACCAAATGGTATTTCAGTTGTTTAGAAACTGATAAGTAGGCCAAATGGATCTTCACTGAAGAATTAACTATTTTTAGGATATCAGCTTAAACACATCTCTCTTTTCGCTCATACAGTGCAGAGTTGTGTTCAGAAAATCTCTGGGTTTTTTCCTCATAGCCAAAGTCTGTCGCTTAAATCTCCTCTCCAAATCTAAGCCTGAGCAGACCTCTTGCTTTTTTTAAGGTACCAGCTGCTTAATTTTAATTGAGGAGGACAGAGGAAATAGCAGAGTTTGTTGAATATCACTTAGGAAGCTGGACACACATACAAAGAATGTGTGCTGCGAAGGATGAGAGATTATGTTTAAAATTAAATACTTACTATTGCAAGCTAAACCAGATCATAAATTGCATATAAAGACAGATACAGTTCAGTCCTGGTGCTTTCCAGAACGCTGTGGCAATCTCCCTCTAAATTTGTCATTAAAAGCCTAAAAGCAATGATGTCCATGCTCATAGCTGACAGTGAGGGAGAGGTGTTCAGCTCTGGATAGTTTTCAGACCTGCATCTTAAAACCTCACTTTCAAATAGTATCATTGTGAATGAGCATATAGGTGGGAGACCTGTTCCACCACCGTTTGCAGGACCTGGACCCAAATACTTTATTTTCCTACCACATAGCCTCCCTCACTTGGCTTCCTTCTTGACTGTAGTGCCATATGCTTTCAACAGCCCCCCTCCCAAATTGTTAGGATCTTCTTCCAAGCCAGCCCCTGCCCTTTAATTGTTCCCAATGAGCATAGCCAGAATGAATTGTTTGCTGCACAGAGTGGCTCAGTAAGAGAAGGAAATTATTACGTCTAGTTATCACTGCCCTGTCCCCCCTTTCCTAACAATGATGTTGGAAACCCATAGTGGCAGTATTTCTAAATCCACAAATCCTAGAGACATTTATAAAATTGAGGAAAAACTGCTATTTGAGAAATGTGGTGTCACTGCTGATGTTTCTGCCTTGATTTGAATGGGGACTAGCAAAATAATTTGGTTCCTCTGAGGCTGTTCTGTATTATAAACATAAACTCCTCACTGAGAGTACTTGCTCCTTTAAGAATTAACTCTTCCTAAAAAATATTCCTACAAATTGCTTCGGACCGCTTTCTGTCAGCAGTAATTTCCATGAGTAAGGGAACATTTGCATGCAGAATGTTTTTATATATACACAGTACCTGTTTAAGTGCTCTAACTCAGAAGAAATGCCTATGTGGGGAATAATGTAATCATTGTTTCATTTTCCATAGGAAAGCATCCAGACAGTGGCTTATACAGCAAGGGACCATCATACTCTGGTTATTCTGGGTATATCATGATGCCAAATATGAATAACGACCCATACATGCCTAATGGATCTCTGTCGCCACCCATCCCCAGAACAGTGAGTTATCTCTTCCAAAGACTGGTTTTGGCAAGCTGGGTTTCCTCCTGTTTGATCTGCAGTCTGTTCATAACGGGTTTTTATGGGTAGCTTCAGTTACGGAGAAGGTTGAGCTTCTTCTGTTCAAAGAGTCTGTCCAGTGGAGTTTGAGAGCTCTTAGAGGTGTTGGTCATGATCATGGTGGAAAAGCTAAGATTAATATTTGCGAGCAGGACTGGGGGTCTTGTGCGGGGGGGGGAGTCCTGGTTTACAAATTTAGGATAATGTGTGATGGAATGATATAAATCCCATTTTTGTAGTGACTGGGACAGATATGAATTTTCTGGCTTTAACTTCATTTGTTGAGGAAAATCAAGGAAGCAGAACTGCTAAAGTTGCGTGTCAGAAAGATTAGAAGATTGGATTTATTTTTTTTTTGCCTTCAGATGTGGCATTGATCTCTGCTGATTGATGTTTGTTTCTGCCATCAGTTGGTCTGCATGAAGGCTTTATTTATCTGGCAGCATTGCTTTGAAACATACTCTATACCTTCAGCCACAAATTGTGAAATGGTCGTTTAGGAATTCATATCAAGCATGATGCAGTAGTTACAGCTTTCCGAGCACTGATTCTTGCAGGTTGGTCCCTCTGTTTCCATTGGTGTAGATGCATGTTTGATGGATTTTAATGTACTTTTAATTTTGGACAGTGAATTCCCATTTATTTTTGTAAACCTCTTGGTATACATATAAAGCAGTGGAGAGGCAATGTTAAAATGAGCTGTGGAAATTGTCTTAGTAGAACTGGAGCAGAGCGGGAAACAATTTGCTTGTAGGTTTCCTGCTGAAAAAATGCCACTGCTGTTGTGTATGCTGTGACGTGAGAACTTGGATGCTGTTAATTCCCTCCGATAAAATAGTTTTCCCTCTTACTGGCTCTTAGGCTTTTACTTGGAGTTCTCCGTCAAATAACTGGCATTGTTTTGCTCTCCAATGTTCCTAATTTTTATTCAGGGTTGCGGCATTTGACTTGAAAAACAAAAAAGAAGGGAGGTCTGATCTGTACTGATAATTTGACAGTAGCAAAACATGTTAAATCAGTGTATGTTTGGAGCCGGAATGACAAGGCACTTTGGCACTGGGAAACACAAGGATCTGATCCTTTTGTGTGTCACTGTTTGCATTTGAAAGATGCAAAAAGTCATGCAATATATTTCTTTCTACAGCTCTGGGTTTTTTTGTGTATAAATTCCAGTTCAGAGGCCTACAGCCACTTACAGTGAAGCATGATGACCATGGTCTTATGCTATTTTTTGTTGTAAATGCTGTTCTACAAAGAACTTCTGTTTGGTTGTATTGTGGGGAAAAGGATGCAGCTATTCAAGAGGATTTTGAGACGCAAACGTAACCTTTTGAGAACGGGGAAACTTCAGACTTTTTTTATTACCCCCTCTTTTCCATGTTACTGTCCTAAGAAAGTCCCAAGTGCTGGTGCACGGCTTTAAACAACAAAATCAGATTTAATTGTTCACTGAAGATTTTCTCCACGTATGCGTGCCGTGGGGCTGCTGCTCTTTACTGGTCTGGCCTCAATGCTCTCAGAAAATCATCTTGCAGAGGGTCTTGTCTCAGGTACTTGAGGAACTGTCCTTTGTGGGTACATTGGAGGGGAGGAAGGCAGGGAAACGCATCTTCTTTCTAATTGTAAAGCTGCCTGCTGAACATCTGAGGGGCTAATTTAGTTCAGTGCTGCTCTTGCATGTTAGAGCGGCACTACTATGGCAGTAAAATAGTGCTGTTGCAGGGCTACAATGTTGACATAAGCCTGGAGTTCTTTCAGTTTAACCACAAAGCTACACGCTTGAGTTATTAAATAATTTTTTTGTTTAATTGAACTATAATCTTTGTTAGTCTCCTAGCTGACAGTTGGGTTTTAATGTGTGTGAGATCAAAACGCTGCATCCAGGAGATGACATGCTTGCTCGCTCCATGGCTTACCACAGCTCCAGCACCGCATGCTGCTGCTCACCTACCTTTTTGGGGTCCCAACCACTGCCCTGCGGGCTTGCTCTGGCTCCCCTGTTCAGGACAGTGTGCCGGGGCTGGGGGGCAAGGAGCAGCTGAAATCGTCAAGCACTGGAGGTGGAGGTCTCCCCTGGGGTGTCAGTCCCCAGCCATTTGTGCATGGTGTGTACCTGCGCCCTGCTATTTGCATGACAAAGACGCTTCTTATTGATGCATCTGTTGCCTGGAGGTGTTAGCCAGGATTAAAAAGCCGCCCTGGGGCGCTGAATCTTTTTTCCACCTTGGAAGGACCTGCTGCCTGCAAACTGCCCCAGGGGATGCATCCCTGGGGAATGGCGTCCAGACACAGGACAAGGACCATCTATGAGGAAGGAGAGCAAAGCTTTGTTGGAAAGGGAAAAAAGTTACTTTCATCAGCATATGTAGGGGAAAAAAAAGCTTTTCTTTTTTTATAAAAAGGCAAATGCTTTACAAGCATGCCCTGTAAAATTAGAGTTACAAATCTATAGTCAGACATAACTTGCCTAATAAGCCCTAAAAGGACACCGAAATGTTATTTCAGTGCAGTTTTTGGAATGAAGAAGGTGTATGACAAGGATTTAGCATCTTCCAAAATCTGCTGTTGTTGGAGTGGTTTTGTCTTCCCCGTTCTCCCCCTTCTTTTTTTTTTTTTTTTAATTTCTTATTTTACTGGCAACTGATTTGCTTCTTGCAAGTTGTATTTGTAGGAGCAGGAGAGTGTTAATTACAAGTTCAGGTACAAGCCTCATGCCGCTGTATATATTCTTATCAGATAGCTGGGTAAGTGGAAAAGCAAAGCAGTTCGTTTGGGTGGCTGCAGGAGAAGTGGCATGTGATGATACTGAAACCGCAGTAACACCTGGTGAATGTGCATCCTGTGTGCTCGAGCTATCTTCTGGTGGTTTCTCAGCATCGTTGGGGGTACTGAAGATGGGAGATGGAGACAGCTGTTTGTTTTCTAACGTGTGGGTTTTTTCTTACTCTTTGGTTAACAAAGTCTGTTTGATAGGAACGTGGGAACAAAGGAGGTGACTGAAGAAGGATCATTTCTCCACGTTGTAAATTCATCCAGAAAATAATTTTGTCTGTTTCTCCCTCATTTCCCATGAATTAAACTTCCTATGGAAAGATAGAGGATTTCTGCAACCTCCTTTTTGTCTGCTCTTATATGTTCTTGAGGTCTAGGTTTGTCCCTTGGTGGCTCAACTGTCTTTTTGTAACTGCTGGAGGTGTTAAATAGGTCGGAGGATACAATCTATAAACATCTTACAGCAACTTGCAAAACACAGCATATCCGTTTGAAAACGATGAGGAATTCTACTGAGAGAGTTTGAATGCTAGGAGCAACGCAGGACCCCTCTAGCCCAAATTTTGGATACTTGTTGTGTGCCTCTGCATGTCAGGGGGTATGGAGTTAGTTCCCGTCTTGAAGAGCTAACATCCCAGAAGAAATTGTGAAAATAATGTGGGCAGAAGGAACAATGAGGGTAGAAATGGCAAAAATGAGTGGCTACAGAGTCTCAGTAAGAGCATTTTGTTTCCCTAGCTACATCTTGCTGTCCCTCTGAAAGCTGGCTGATTCACTCGCTTGTGGGGAATTTTTGGGACCCCGAGGGGAATGTATGGGAGCTGCAGAAGGATACAAACCTGTTTTTTCATTATATTGTGTTTTCATGGGAGTTTGCTTCTGCTGACTATGCAGTGTCAGGGAATTGCTGGGAGCTGTGGTCAGCTGAAACCTCTGTGGCCCAATATGAAATAGGCTTTCAAAGCAAAGATGTTGGGGATCAGCTCCTGCTCCCATATCAGCCGTCAGGAAGCTTTGCAGTAATTCCCAAGTTGGCATAATAGAAGGATGCTCTGGGAGCCTTAGACTGCTGTGGTCCTGTCACAGATCTCTTTCTTCCTGCCACAACCCCAGACCCGTGCCCAAGGAAATGGGTTGCACAGGCAGCTGAGGGGCTTGAGAAGCCAGAGCTCGCTCAGGTCTGGAGCTCTACAGCTTCACCCTGCGCAGTGCACATCTTCTCAATGAATTTGAATGATGCCAGTTGAATGATGTCGAATTAGCTCCTTAAATAGCTTTGAAATCAGGCGCAGAGGAGCACAAAGCTTCCTGACTGTATGGAAGAAGGACTTGATGGGGTTTATTACAGTTTGCCCAGGGAGGAATTTTAGCACTATTATCTGAGGAGCTCAGCGAGTTGCACCAAATGCCAGTACGGGGGAAGAATAGGAATCTGCTCAGCTCTAATAGAGGGACCTCACTGCTGCAAACACTGTCTCTCATCTCCTCTGACTCAAGCATGACAGCCAATCAGTCGAAGATACGAGTCTGAAACACTAACCCAAGCCGTGAATGGTTGTGGGCTGCGTTTTGGTTGTGCTTTCTTTCTCCCACTTAGTGAAATGAATCCTCCATTTGAAAATGGGGGCAGAAGTTACTGCAGTGCCTCTAGGTTGTCCTTGTCTGATCTGGTTGCTCGTGATAAGATGACATTATCCAAGCAGAGTCTTAGGTATGTAGTTCATCATTACTGTGATCTTTGGCACATACTGATGAAGAAAACACCCTTTCTGCTTTTGCTGCCTTTTCCTTGTCAGGTTGATGCAATTAGCAAACCTATCTAATTGTGAATGGGCAAGGGGAAAAGAAAATGTTCTCCTGATATCTCAGTGCAGAGGCAGCAATTGCATGTGTGTGGCTTCAGCAGAGGTATTCTCAAAAACCCCACCCATTACAAATCATCAAAGCTAGAGCTTTTGTATAGCAATATATGTGTATGTTTATGTCCTAAATATCCTTTTTTCTATGTATCTAGGAGTTAATTCAATATAAACTTTAAATGGTAGAGCAGCTACTTACTTTTTAAAGTGGTTTAAAAGCAAAATGTCATTCCTGTCTCTTCTCCAACTTAATCCCAGCCCAGCAAAAATGTTAATAAGAATAGCTTGTTATGGGCTGCAAGTGCCAAGGAGGATATGGCTCAAGAAGAAAGCCTGAAGCTCCACAGGTTCAGGCATCAAAAGAGGAAAAGACTTTTTCCAGATAGTTGTACTGCTGCATGGCTGCAGGCATTGAAAAGCCTGGGTACCGCAGGCCTGGCTTCTCATAAGTACTTAACTTCTGTTTATAGTTGGGGAAAACGCCTCCTGATATGGGAAGGAAATAACCCACACAAAAGTAATGTAGTGCTGCAGTAATGTTTCTGAAGTCCTATGTGCTTTTTTCTGTTAGTAGCAAAACACGGTGCCTCTCAGGAAGACAAGAATACAAGAATCTGTTTTAATTCGGACACTGAACATTTTGCAGCCTGAGGTCTGTGTGTTGTGTGTCCTGCTGTGATCTCCTGTGCTGCTCTCATGTGGAAGGACAGTGATCCAGCGTGTGGCTGGTTAAAGGGAAACCCTGCTGTGAGTCAGGCAGCCTGTGTGTCCTCAGCCTGGCAGAGTCAGGTTGTCGTCACGGTGTGTCCTCCCCGCCGCTGCAGGGAGGCCACGTGCTGTGATGCTCCAGTTGTGTGTAAGTGGCTCCCAGACACCCCAAACTGCTCCTGTCCTGGCTAGCAGGCATTTATCTCTGAGCTGATTTTGGCCATAAGTCATGTTTGTTGTAATGACAATTCTCATCTGCCATTGGGTTTGGTCCCTTTCTGCAGGACAGTGGTGGCAGGCGGCACAGCTGCTTGTCGTGGTGCTCCTGCTCGGGCAGTCAGGGTTTAGTGTCTCTGTCGCTCTGGCCCTTCATATGCACTAGATTCACTTAAGAAAATTGCATTCAGAATAACTTAATCTATCAACCCAGTCGCTCCTATTTGAGACTTGGATCTGGTGGATATGTTTATTTAGTTTGGGTTTCCCACTTCAAAGGAATCTGTCCTCTCAGCAAGAAAGTGATTGAGCACTTAAATAAAAATGTATTCATTGAATCTTTGGGATTGAGCTAAAAGTGCAGTAGGGAGTTAACATGTGCACCAACTGTGCTAATCAGTCAGGGATTGCCTGTTCTCCTAAAGAGGAAGGAAAGTAGTCTGAACTGCCTAAGGAAAAGTGGCTGGCCTTCCCCTGGCTTCTGGTGGTGATGTTGCTTGCTGGTACTTTAGGTTGCGAAGAAGGACCTAGAATATCTTCCTCTATTATCTTCAAAGTTATCAAAGCCCTTGTGTAGAAGAGCTTTTTCATGGAGCTGAAAGACTGACTCAACAATTGTTTATTTTCTTGGAATGGCTGTGCGTATAGGTAAGGCTGAGGCATAAAATCAATAGGATGAGCTGAGTCAGCAAAAATTACAAGTGTAAAGTTACAGAGCTTTGACTGAATATTTATAAAATGGGCAGTTTAACTTAAAAAAAATAAGTGTACTGCTGTCACCAGCTGTAACACATAAACCAGGTAATTACTTTGGTTAGGAGTTATTAGACAAGCCAGAGAGCAGTTAATTCCCAAAAGTGCCTGTCTATCCAAGCACTTTCAATACTCCAGCCCTGTACTTCAAACAGTGCTGTACAAGTCGGCAGGCCGGTCTGCTTCACGCAGGCCACGGCAAGGGGAAGAAGTGAGCATGTGATTGGGAGCATGTGATTTCATGCATGTGTTTGCCATGAGGTCCCTTCGGACAATACTGGTGCTTCAAATGAACAGTGGTGTACATCTGTGTGTGCTCGTGGTACAAGGCAGCTCTGGTAATGCCGCTTCGCCAAAGAGCAGAAGAAAGCCATTTCTGTGACCTGTTTTTCTCCTTCCCCCTCCTTGCTTTCTGATTAGGGAACCTTTAAAGCAGTTTTAAGCAGGAGTTTTAAGCAGGCTGCTTCTGCATGTCCAGTGCAATGCCAGGCACTGCACATACTTGACAGCCCTGCTCTGAGAAACCTGGAACTCGTGGGAGCTGCAGCAAACACCACAGTGTCAGCACAAGGAGTGAGATCTCACAGAATGGAAAGGCATGATGCTGAAATCCTATGCTGATGGCAGCTCAGCTTTCCCCTGAAAATGGTTTGATGCATCATATATGTTCAAAAAAGAGAGAAGGAGAACATGGGGCTTTTGTCGGGCAGTTTCACTGGCTCAGAGGTGGAGAGTGATGAGCTCTAAAATGCTATTCTTGGAGGCTCTGTATTTCTGGGTTGGCATCCTAGTGATGCTGGCTGCTCAGAGCCAATGCTCTGTCTCTGTAACTGGTCACTTAGCTATGCTATATGGCTCTATTTCTTCAATTTTCTGCCTTTTTCTGCATTTCAAAACTGCCTCAGAGATTTATCTTTGTGACCGTCTGTTGTCTCTCCACAGTTTTGGCATATCTTCTTCCCTTGATCTTTCTTCATCCCTATCAAATCTTGCATTGGCAAGCTTTGTCTAGCAGAAAAAAAGTACAATATGGAGGTGACGATTAAAGGTGTCAACACTTGTCAAACGCAGACTGCGGTCTAAGAGAAGGCCTTTTGCCTGTCGATGTGCTAAAATGCAGATAAACTGTGTCCAGCAATGCAAACGTGTTTACTTTGCTAAAATGCCACAATCCAGTGATTTGTTGAGGGTCTCCAGTTTCTGAAGTTTGAGTGGTGCTGTATCAGGTTTAGGAAGTCTCAGTTACAACATGGTAATTGTGCTTTTGCTTGCACTTTATTCCCCCCACACCAGTCCTGTACTTATTTCATTGCAGGTTTGTAGCACTCCCGTGTGCCCCCACAGTGAGCAAGGTTCCTGCCATCAGCTCATGTTTTGTCCCACACAAAACACTGGCGCATCTTCCCGAATTAATTTTTACAAAGTGGCTTTGTTCTCACATCTATGCCCTCTCCTCAGTATAGGGTTTGTGCAGCTTGTTTCATCGTGTGGCGCTCCATGGGGTCTCAGTGGCAGCACTTGTTTACAGAAAAGTTGAGGTGAAGATGGAGAATAGCTGGGCTTGACCCAGTGCAGGGACCTACCTCCTCCAAACTGGAGGAGACTCTGATTTCGCCCCTCAGTGTCTGCACATGGATTAGCCCCTGGGAAGTGTAAAAATTTTCCCTATGTTGACATATAGGTCCTGCTTTTGCAAATACAGAAGTACGCACGGGTTCAAGCTCTTGGGGAGCTTTTGGCAGTGGGGTGGGTGGGAGGGAGTGGATGGGTGAGGATCAGGTGTGGGAGCTCAGGGCAGTGGGACAGGCTGGGGCAGGCCCGGGTCCCCTCCAGCCTGCTGCACATCAGCATGGAAAGAAGTGAGCTCACCCAGCTGGCACTGGGAAGAGCTTTTGAGGATATTGAGGAAATAAGCCGTACACTGAACATACTAGAATACATTTTGAAAAACATAAGCAATTAAAATAATTTACCCAGAAGAACGTCCCTTGTTTCACTGCCCTCCGACACTAGCATGCTGGGCTGTATTTTGATCTGGTTTTGCTGCTCAATTGCCTCCTGCCCACAACTGAAATTCAACTTATTTTTCAAGTTTGAACTGAGCATGTTTGATTGGGAAAAATTGTTACTCAAAACCTTCTCTCTCACACATTTTTTCATGTCTTAAATACACCTGCAATACAGAGAAAAGGAAGCTGTGCTGGATTTAAAGGAAAAAAAAAAGAAATAAAACTTTAAAAAGCTTAGCTCTTAAGTGTGTGGATTTTCCAGCTTTTGTTAAGACATGCTTTTTTTCCTATCTCAATTATTTTGAGGATATTTCTAAGATAATAGTGCAGAGATCCTGTTTTAGATGTAAGTCTTCAGAAGGAAGGCTCGGACTAGGAGAACCACAAGAAAATGCTAATTTATTAGGCAACTCCCCAGACAGTTTGACATCACTATTGCAAACAGTTATTTTTTTTTATAACTGGCAACTATGATCTTCTTATCAGAGTGACCTGTAAAATGATGACTTCATACTTTGTAATAAGGACATGCTAAGAGACTGTAGGAGAGCTGATCAAAATGCTGTTTTTCTTGAAACAATTTTTAGTTCAAGGGTGCTTCTGCAACTTGTGTAGGAAGCTTTCCCTCTTTCTTTGAAACTTTAAATCCTTCCTTTTATTTCTTTTTCTTTCCAGGGGTATATGTGTAAATGAGAGTAGTACAGGCTAAAGGGGCAGAACAGTAAATATTCTATTGGGAAATGTCTCTTCATCAAAGCCACATCAGAACCCCTGTGTTTGGGGCACAAGCAGATTTATTAGGAGAAGGAGATCTCAGAGGTAGGTTTGTGAAGCTTGTCTTCCACCTCGTGCTACAGGACTGTGAGTAATTACAGCTGGGTAGTTAAACAGTTGTGCTCACTGCTCAAAAAATGCCCTCCTCTATTAAATTAATCTTTCTGACGAATGGGAAATTTCTGTCTAGTGGGAAAATTATTTTTTCAGCTTCAGTCAGCAGAACAGCCTACAGGTGGGTCTTGCATTTATTTCTGGAGGTGAGGTGTCACAGGCCAGTAGCAAACAAGTCAGCCTTGGACTGATGTTGGCCTTTCTTGTGTTACCTGCAACCCCGCTCCTCTGCTGCGTTCTCCCAGGAGGGGTGGCTGGTTAAGCCAGGGGCTGAGATTTGAGCCTAGGATGTTAAGCCAGGACTCGAAGAGGTGCTTTTGGTATCGTAAGTGCTGCTGGTAAGTTATAGCTATTTTGGGGGTGGAGCAAAAGTTTGTGCCTGTGCAATTAAGCATGAAATAGGTAAAATCTGTGTATAATTGCCCAGCCTAGAGTCTAGCATGAGGACATGACCCGTGGAAATCGCAGCACATCGGTGACTGCTGGCAGATTCCTGGGAGGTATCCCTGGTGCTCACACTGGCACTGTGTGAGTGTGTGGGGGTTGTGTGTCCGTGTCCTGCCTCCCCTCACCCTGCTCCCAAAAGCAAAGGCACAGTCTTGGAGGAGGCTTCTGCAAATGAGGAGCTGAAAAAGCAACATTTGTTCAGAATCTTAGAGGAAGGTGATGGCAGAGGTGTTTCCCGAGTTCACTTCAGGAATTCACCCAAAAGACAACTCTCTTATAAACATGTTTCTTGAGTTGATTTTTTGTTTTGTGGGTTCTTTGAGTTTGTCGGGGGGGGCGGGGGGGTATTTGGGGGGAGTTGTTTGTTTGGGGTTTTTTTTCTGGTTTTTGGGGTCTTTTATGAAAACAAGTGAGAATTCCGAGAAAGTAAAAACTGTGATGTGTGTGGAGGAAGGGAAAATAGGACAATTAAAGCCAGTACAGAAAGAAAAAGTTTGTGTCAGTGCTGATTGTGGCTGTGCTTTGCATTTAGCCTTTCAATGAAGGATCAAGCAATCTACTGAAGTTTCTAAGTCAAAGCAAGGAGAGGCTTAAGAAAATTAGCCTAAAAGATTTTTGTCAAAACCCAGACTTTTTGTTTTCTCGTGTTCCCTCCCTGCCATCACAGCAGCACTCATATTTTCCCACTTGGTTTTCTGCTTGCTCTCCCCCTGTAGGGGAGCAGGCTGCTTGCCTCCAGCATTGTTACTTGCATCCCCCACTTTTGTCTCCGTCCCCCTCAGAAGTTCAGTGCAAACACAGTTAGATAACCAGCACGGTGTCCTCCCTCTCCCAGGAGCCTGCCATTGATTCATGGCTCTTGCACACAATGCGCTGGGGACAGCTGATCAGGGCTTTCCAGCCAGCTCCTCTGGCCACTGGGGTGGTGAGGCTTTTGTTGTTTACCACGAGGGTGGGAGGACCTCAAAGCAGCTTTTTGGAATGGCATCTCAGCAGCAATGACATCTGTCTTCCTCTTCCAGCCGTGGTGGGCACCTGCTGAGGCCTCAGTGATGTCCATGCCCTGGATCTCAGCAGCTTCTGGTGGGAAGAGAAGCTTGCAGGGAGATGCTGGCAGGTTTGAAGCTGGAGGCTTTAAACTTCTCCCTGGGCATCCTGAAATACCTGCTATTTTAATGTGGACCCAGGCCGTGTTCACTGGAGCACGGCTCTCAGCTTGCTATCTGTGCTTCTTGAGCAGTGTGCCCTGGTGCTGTCACCTCCCTGGCATTATGTGGGTCATCAGTGGTGTTTTCTCTTTTTCTTCCCAGCTCTGTAGCTGCAGCCTATACACTGTGGCCACAGCTAACAGCTGCATATTCCTCAGCACCACAGCCAAAACTAAAACTTAGTTTCTTGCAGTCCTGCTGGTCATCACATTGAAGGGATTTCGGTTCCTGATTTCAGGAACTGGTGAGGTTTGTTGTCAGATTCCCCATCTCTCCCCAGTGTGGTCACCAAAGAATCCTGCATGAAGAGAAGTTGTGCCTCTGCTCGGGCACAGAGAGAGCTGCCTGTGCAGGTTATGGAGTGGGCTGCACAGGGTGAAAACCTGGCAGGCAGCCTGCAGGTGCCTCTTCTGGGCTAAATAGTGTCTCTTGAATTTCACTGAATAGCTGCAAAAAAGTAGCAAGCTTTCAAGGAAAGTATCAAGTGGCAAGTGAATCCTCCTTAAAGTGAGCACATAAGTTCCTGAAACAGAAAAATTAGCAGTAATTACAGTAAAGCATACTTTTTCATCATAGTAATGTTTGATGCTGGAAAGTAGGGTTGCAGCATCATGTAAAAGTGATTTCCCTGCTGTTTCTTCATAGTATGAGTGTTTTGGAGACCTTTGCAATGCTATTAGGCATGCTGCTTGCTCTGTTTCTGGGGGAAGGCATTTGTTTCCGGATACTTAAGACTCCTTGTGGGATAGGCAGAAGTTGAATTAGCTGTCCTGCAGATAATGGCAGCAGATACCTCTATTTACAGTGACTACTCCAGCTCTCTGTATCTTGTCACTCTTTCCTCAGTGTTGCTTTACGAGTGTCCCTCTGGTTATCACAGTGAACACCAGAGCCACAAAGAATTATTCCTGATTTAAGAAAGCAGACTGTGCAGAGGAAGCAGTAAATTTGTTGGGGATGGCAGGAGAGTGGAGGAGGGAAAAACTCCAAAACCTTGGATTAACGCAGAAAAGACTTCTGATTTGATACTAAAAAAACTATAAGCTTTTACGTCTTGGTAAAGAGCTTGCTACGTTTGACTTTAATTTCAGCCTCAGTATGGTTAGTGTGTTAAGGAACAGTCAAAGTGAAAATGAGACAGTTTCCCAGCCTTGAAATGACAGAGACATAAGCTGTGTCCATAGGGAAAGAGGCCAGATCCCTTTGCTGTTGTCTCTGAGTCGGGGTTTTAATGACTACGGGGAGGAAAGGAGTGTTAGTACAGCAGAACAAAAACGATACAGCTAAGAGGAAATTATTTTTATTGCTAATACATGGGTGCTCATAATGTTTAATTCTTTGCAGCTTATGCTTTATTTGCACATTCTTCCTTCCTCACCACTCTGCACACTGTAGTGGCAGTTACCATATTTCAAAATTACTGCTCTTAAAGGCTTCTATTCATTGGTTTTACCATGAATAAAAATATTTATCAGAGTAGCAGCGGTACTTAGAATGGGCAGCATACGCACACAGAGTGGTTCGGCTGCTGTGCCCTCCTGGACTCTTGCTTTTTGCATCTCCCTTATCCCCTTTCCTTTTCACTGATAGATTTTAGAAGCTCCCTGGAAATATTTTTCTCAGGATAGTATAGACATACATTTAATCAAAGTTCAGGACAGTCTTTCTCAGTAGAGATTTACTTTTGTTTTCACTAGCAAAGCCAGATGAGGATAGAGGAGAGGCGTTGGGAGCATTTGATGCCCCTGGAAACAATATTGTGGCAAGAGTAGTTTTAAGGCAGCCCAGAAGCTGTCTGTCTGACTGGAGAGAGGAACTCTTAAAGCAAGCTTTGCAGTATTTTATACTTTCAGGTCACTATTTATCTTTTTAGATAACTAATGGAGATTTAGCGTTTGTTTGCCATGTGCTGTGTGTCTGGTTAATGGTAAGTGAACTGCTGTCAGTTTGCTACAAGAACTGCAGAGGGGAGACAACAGCCTGGGCATCGGCATTATTTTGCCTTGCATCAGGTGCTAAAAGTCACTAAATGTACCGTCAGTCACAATATTTTTTCCCCATTTGACTCGCTTGCCCAATACTTCAGCCTTTAGGCTTAAAAAAGCATGTGCATAATCAGTTCATTTTGTGTGGTCTAGGCTATAAAAATGCCCCCTCTGTTCTTTCCATATGAAAAACGTGTTTTTAATTTTGGAGAACTTATATAATTTTCTGTGCTTTCTTTTGTATCTCAGATTAAAAACAAATGCTCCCTTCCCCTAACTTTGCATGTTCCAATTATGGAGTTGTGAAAATAAGTCATCCTTCAGCTTTTGTTACTTTAAAACAGCTATCGGTGATGTCAGAGTCAATACTAAAAGCATTAAGAATGCTGGCAGAATGTAATGCAGCTGCAATCCAACATGATGTTGGAAATGGGGTTGAGAGCATAAAGGCTTTCCATATTCCCAGGGCGCACAACTGCTCGCGGCCTTGGCTTTGATCTCTTCAAAGGCTGCTGCCTCCTCCTAGATGGAGAGACTTGGCTGCCACTCGCTCGCATTGAAAAAAGGCAGAGGTCTCTATTCAGGCAGAAATCAATCACTGTGCAGAAACAATTATGTGTAATTCAACCATCATGAAAACAGGGCGAGATTATGGGTTTGTTACCTGAGTGACTGCGTGGAGATGGGGAGCAGCGGACGCGGGAGTCCTGCTGACATGCCACATCTTGATGACAATTATAGACACATGAATGATGTGGCGGGCGGGGGCGGCGAGATGACAAATGCTGGTCACGCTGTCCAGCAGAGCAGAAAATGAGGTTACAATTGGGAGATAATGTTTGCATATGTAACCATATTTCAGCAAGCTGGGCAACTTCAGGGAATAGCAGAGATGGGCGATCGTAAACAAAGTCAGTGTGTGCCATGACTATCAGCTTTCTACGACACAGAAATGTGTGTGTGCAGTGAGGAACCTGGGTGCCTTGTCCTGAGAAGCTGCTTGTTTAAAACAGCCCAGAGGCATTTTTTGTCTGGAGGGAGGGAAGAATTGCCCAGGAAAAGGAGAAATCTCATGAGTTTAGCCCTCAGAAGGCAGAGGAAGCAGGCAAAAATCCTTCTCCGTCCCTCCGTGTCTTGGGACAGGGTGGTATTAACATGGCAATGAGAGATCGCTGTTTATGAGTGGAATTAAGGAGCACATCTCATGTCTCCTGCCTTCCCCTCCCAGTGGGGATTTAGGCGAGCCTCATGGCAGTGCATCTCTGAGCAAGAGCATTTTTAGATTTGCATGGTAACATTTTGGCTGCAGTAGGCTGTCGGTAGTGTGACGTGATGCTCAAAATATCTTCTGATGTATAATGGCCTCCTTTAATTAGGAACTTTCTTTTTTTTTCCTTGAGTGGTGAGCAATAGCTGACTGTCTTTATAAAGAGAACTGGCATGTGTAGTATCTGCCATGAGAATATTTATTTAAAGTATTATTGCCTATAAAGTCTCAAAATAGTTTTCCTCCCCAAAAGGCAAAATAAAACACAGATGACTGATTATAAAATGGTATCCTCACTCAGTTTGGTACACAGGATGAGCTTTACCTTTTATACTGCTCGGGCTTAGACATCAGAGGCCCAAGAAGCTGCTTTGAGTTACAGATCTTCAAACAATAAGTCAAAACAAAAAATCAATCCCTCCAGTCCCTGGGTGCAGTTAGCTAAAGATAAAAGAGAAAAATAAAGTTATGCTAAAGCAGATAGAGGAAAGGAACAGATATGCCAAGGAAACACAGAGGACAAGTGCAGAGTTGAAGTGGGCCTAGTGTGAGCCAACATCAATGAATTTTTATCTTATCAAAAAGTTTTAGGGTTGCCAATTCTTTTCAAACTGGATCCACTCTGCTCCAGGGCTGCCTGAAGCGTTGTCTTCAATAAAAGTTTCTTCTCCCTACCCCCTGCATACCTCGCTCTCACTCCTAAATGTAATCACACACAGGGATTAGGCTGCACCTCACTCAAGGTACGAAACTTCACTGCAGACTTCAACAGTAAATTAAGGACTCTGATAATCCTTTGTTACTACAAATATGAAATGAGATTTCTTTTTAAGTATTTGGTGAAAGATGCATAATCTCAAAAAAATTAAAACTGTTTCCTTCTGGGAATATTCCCCCCTTCCCTCTGCCTCCTAATAAATTTAAATTACAAAGGAATTTTTAAAATAGATTTTTTTTATTTAATGGAGTTTTTTAACCCTTTTTCATAGCTGATTCATGAAAATTTTAATGCCAGTTAACTGTCTTGATTGAACCAAGTATGTGGCTTAAGCCTTAACCTATAAAGAAGTAAGCATCACGCCCCAATGCTGCAATATGCAAGCAAACCCCTCTGTGTACCTCTTCAGGACTGACATCTCAGAGGTGTAATGAAACCAAAAAGGCCTTCTTTGAAAAGAGGTCTGTTGGCTTTGACCTTCTGTTTCTGTTGCATCTTTAGAAGTGTTTATAAAAGAGGTGAACACATGTTTGTGTCCCATCAAGAAGAGCTTGAGGTGTCTGTTGACATCCATGGCTCAAGACAGCTGATGCTATGTGCTCATATGCCATGGCAAACATGAGAGGCAAACAGGAGAGGGTAATGCTTCGGGTAATAGCTAGTCCAATAGCAGAAAACACATTTATCCAACCAGAAGTGATTAATAGACATAGGTTGTATGTTGCACGCAAAAATTCCTGGAATGAACTGATATTCAAAGGATTTGGGAAAGTCTTGTTGATGCACAACTTTAGCTCAGTAGCTGGTGTCTCAGGGTCTGTTTCCCATCTGCAGTGTGGCATAATATCCATTTCAGAGATGGAGTAACAGAACAGAAGAGGAAGAATAAAGGGTTCAGGGTATGCAGATGCAAGTATGCTGAGGCAAGGGTGTTGATGTTGCTCTTCACTGAGAATTTGAGGGGGCGATTTCAGGCAGCTGCCTAGTAACCTGGGGCTGGATCTTCTCACTTCAGGTTGTTGAACTGCTGCCTTTGCTGCTTTGAGAAAAACATAAAGCACACTTTTCTACGTGAAAGATTGCATGAGCTGCTACAGGTGTTTATGGGATTGTGAAATGAATGGGAAAAGGGTTACTGAGTATAGGTGTTACTATGAAATATGGTATGGAAGATGTGGCCCACACTGAAGAAATGGTATCTCCAGTTCTTCTTTTCAATAAAGTAAAAGTTATTGTAGGCAACTACTCAGAAGAGATGTTCAACCAGTTACTGTCTTAAAAAAACACTTAAAAATCTGTAGCTTGATAATTACTCCTCTTCATCTCTGACTAGATTGTGTCATAAAGATAATAATTTTTTAATTGCTTTAATAGTTCTCCTTATGGTTGTCTTCCTTGAAGTGAGGAGCAACACTGCATGATACCTCTCATCAGCAGAGGCTGCACAAGGAGCTGAACTGAAGCTGGAGGCTAGTCAGCTACAGCTGGGTGTTGCAGAGGTGCTTTCGTCCTTTACAGTTTAGGTTTCCTTCAGTTCCAGCTGTAGGTGAAGTCTTGTCGTCAGTAATTGTCAACCTCTCAAAAGAAGCATTTTATGTTTTTTAGAGGCAAAAGTGGGTCCAGGGCTTGGTACCCAAAATGCTGGGTGTGGGATATACTACTTACCAACTGGTGCGGCTTTGCAAAAGTCAGTGGGAGGAAGACCAGTAGTCCCCAGGACAGCTGATGCAGAGCAAAGATCGCTGCAAAATAGTAAGTCCCGCCCGGAGGAGGGGTGTGTGTGAGGCCTGTAATGTGTTGTGATCTTTTCTGTGTCCTTCCTGAAGGATGCTACACACAAATGTGTTGGCTTGAGTCAGGATGAACTATGAGACTTACAGGGTTTAAAGCAGCCCAATCTGAAATGGAAAGTGCCTTAGCTTGAACTCATGGAATAATTTTGCTTTTTTGTGTGTTTGCTTGAAGCAAGTGTTGAATGGGAAATAAAGGATATAGCAGAGGTGAATGGGAACTGCACTGCTCTGCCAGACCTCTCTGTCCCTCCTGCCCTAGGAAAGCAAGCCCGTACCTAGTTGCTTTGGGAAGCATCAGCCATCTCCCATTTCAAATATTTTTATTAAAGTATGGGAGGCAAATGTGTTGACTGGGCCTGGTTCCTCTCAGAATGAGGCTTTTTTTTCTTTGTCTTTTTTGATCTGGCCTAACTGAGCATTGCAGCAATAGCAGCTAATTGACTTAGCCTGTGTCGGCTCACGGCAGTACAGAGACTCAGTTATTTCAGCTCTCCCAGTACAGCGTGCAGGGAATAAAACCAGCAGCTAAATGCTGCGTCAGGCTGGGATGGAGCAGGGGCTAAATGTAGAGCAAGGGCAGGGCATGGAGGTGTGTGCTAAGGAGCCAGTTTACCTGTCCCATGGCCCCCAGGGAGTGCCTGGGAAGCTGGAGCTTGTGGGATGGTGGGCCAGGCACAATTTCTCAAAGCTGGCCTACTTGGCCTCTAAAGTAAACACTAATTTGCGGTCTCTTAGTGGGGAGGGAGAAGTCCAATAACGCCGGGATACTTTCTAGCCAGGAATGCCTGTTGTTCAGGACAGCATTTAACTTCATTTAATTGGGTTACTCAGATTTCAACAGTCGGCTTTCAAAAATGGGAGACAACCTGAAGGTGCCAAAGGATTTGCTAGGTCCTCGGGTGGCTGGCACGGGCTCTGGGGGCTGCTTATTGGCATGAGGAGGTGCTTCTAGTAGAGAGGGAGACAGAGCCCCTCCCGTGATGGGAGTGGGAGCATCTGTGGGTGCGTGGGGAAGGGCTCAGAAACATGAAGTTGGTTATGGCTTCAGGAGCACGGATTGTCCAGCCTGACTTCCCATCCAGCATGCTTCTTCCTGGGGATCGCTCTGGCGGCAAGGACTCCTCTGTGGATAACGACTCAAAGGTCTGCCCTGTTCAAGTTCTGTCCCAGTGGAGCTGAGCCTTAAATAACAGGCAGATGTTTGCAGAGCGTGTATTATGGAAATCAGACCAGTCATAACTTGACTGCTCTAAAATAATGCGTGTCTCTTCTAAAGAGTGGCGGCTTAGTTTTTTTTGGCTCGAGGCAGAGACAAATTTGTGTGCGCAAGGCAGTGGCCTGTGTGGGGCGGCTGGGGGCCAAGCTGTGCCATTCCCATCCCTCAGGGCACTCGGGCTGTCCCAAGGCGGCACCGAGCTGGCAGTGCATCCCCTGCGCCAGTGGGAGGGTTTCAATCCTTTCAGCTCCTCCTGGCTACCCCCAGCCCCTGCCCCGAGAGAGCTGGGGGTGTTGTGGTGATTAGGAGGTTGTTGGTGCTGCCATGCAGCTGCTGATTTGCATGTCTGCCTGTGTCAGGCAACTTCCATGTTGCTCCCCATTCCTCCCCAGGGCTGCCAGCACGTGGCTGTCTCTCACGAGCTCCTTCCCACGCCCTGGCAGGTGCTACCTGAAATGCATGTGATGCAACTCCTGGCTCTGGTGCCCTGAGTCAGTGGGTCTGGCTCAGTGGGGTGGCTCAGCAGCCCATGGCAGGTTGGAAACTTGCGGCTGCCTTTCACATCCTGGGAGGTGGTTGTGGGGAGCGCTGCTTTGTCATCAGCACTTGCACAGGGTCACCTGCAGGAGCAATTCAGTGTTAAAACTAAGCCTTAGTCTTGTTGGAAGCTTATTTTGCTTTTTATGTTTCCTGCCTTTCCATCCCTTGGGCTGTTTGCGTTGTCCTCAAGGAGGTGTTGCTGCAGTGGGAGGAAGGCTGTCTCCTGTTCTCCCCTGCCAGCCTCATCAGCTGGACCTGGAAAAGTATTGAATTAGCTTTATTATGCTGCTGATTTGAAGTCATTACTGGTGTAAGCCGATGCAGTTCCATTATTGTTGATGGGATTGGGACTCTTCATGTCACAGGTGAATTGGACTCAATTAGCCGAAGCCATGGTCTTAATTAGCAGCTTGGCTTTCAGTGGCTCTTCCCAGGCCTTGGAGGTGAGACACCCCCTGCCAAGCCTTGTCGCCCCACAGGGCTCTGTGAGTCAAAGGGAGAAGGTGCCACTTTGTCCCATGCAGCATCTTCAGGGATTGTGTGGCATCCTCTCCTTGTGCTGCACATCCCATCAGCTTTGCTCTGGGGGAGAGGAAACCCAGCACAAAATAAAGAAAGTGCAAAACCTGCTCCTTTGGGCTTGCCAGTGCAGTGTCCGGTGCCTGTGTCATGTCAGCTCTGGATCTGCCCCCATAGCCTAAGTAATCCAGCCAGTGGATGAGTGTTTTGTTATTTACTTGGTAAAAGGTCAATCAAGGGTTTCGATAGATGCTCGGCTTGACAAGCAAAGTGAGAGGTTTTATGTTTTCACTGACAAGTTTTCAGTGGTTGTGTCTGGCTCTCCTGGCACCTGAATGAAGCAATATATATGTAAATGCTTTATGAAAAACATGATGCTCATTATTGCACTTATACAGATAGAAAAACCCAGGCACAGGGAAGGAAACATCCACTTGTGGGACCAGTCAGCAGTGAAGCTCCCAGGGAGGTCCAGTCTCCTGCTTCCCAATTGGCTGCTCTGGAGCAGGGACATCTACCCAGTGAGCTTGCAAATGGTCGCCTGCACCCTGTCTTCACCTTTCTGTAAGAAAATGCAGCTCTCCCACGGCACACTCCTGCTGGGTGCGTGCTGCTGCAGCAGGGTTGGAATGCAGGACCATCCCGAGGGCATGCCCGGCTGCCTTCCCTCTGCTGCTGGAGGGGGCGACAGACCTTCCGAAGGCGTGCACCCTCCTACTAAATATAGCATCAGTGCGGGCTCTATTTTTAGTGTGTGTTTTAAGTGCACTTTTCAGCAGGAGCCCTGCAGGATTTCAGCAACAGACCCCACAGCTGGGTGTCCTGCGGGGTTCTGTCCTTTCCTGGTGAGGAAGGATGTGCTGGGGGTGGAGAGCTCATGTGGTGCACATCGGTGGCCCCATGTGCCAGATGCTCACCCAGACGACTGCTGCAGAACAGGCGGCATACCGGCTGATTCCTGCCTCTTACTGATGAAGAACTTCTTCCTCTACCAGGCTGCTAGGTTGTTTTGTCCTTTCTCTCCCCTCTGAAAGCTGGTAGCAGCATAGTAGCCACTTGGAAAGCTCTCTTCCCTGCTCAGGTGTGGCTGTGGTTGGCCAGCGTGCTCCGGAGTTAAGAGGGACTGAGCCGTAAGTGTAGGCAAAAGTTGGTTTAACCTGCAGCCTCATGTAAATCCCTTTCAGACCAGTTCAGCTATTCAAGTTAGGGTTTGGTATTGCTGCTACTGCACCCTGTCATGTGTTTATCTGTGGACTATCACTCATCTAGATGGTGAGGAGGGGGTGAGATGAAGACTTGGGCAGTGGGAGAGGGCTCAGCATCCTGCAGTTTAGGCTTGTTGCATGGGACTGAACTATTTTGAGCAGCTGCTGTAGGTGCTCATTCACCCTGTTGTACTGAAGGCGGCAGCTTTCCTTGGGCCAAGCAGGAGTTTGAACCCACCAGCAGCCTTGGGGGAGACTACCCCTCTGTGCTCCACGGCTGTTTGGGAAACCTTTTTTTGGTAGCCATCAGGAAGGTGGTTCCCTAACAAGTGTCTGGATGATACATATAGGAGACCCATGCTTCGCACTTCTGAGTTTGTGATCTGCAAAGTATGCTTGTCGCTGCACATGCTATCAGTACCGTCCTGCATGTGGCCTGTGCCTGGGGGAGTCAGGGGAGAGAAAGGTGCTGCTATTTTTGTTCCAGTGGTGGTTTATGATGTTTGTTTCACTACCTAGATAGCCTAAGGTGGGTGGCATTCACTTCAGACGCTACCACACATCTGAAAAACAGAAAACAAACAAAAGCTGAGATAAGCAGTACTTTAAGGAAGATCAAAAACTCGCCTGCATGTTTCTTCTTGGGGAAACCTATAGTCCGACTGACAGATCAAATGTAGGTCTGTGTGTATATTCATGGGGCTCTCAGTGGGCCCCATTCTTCCCCTCTAAAAATAGCAAATGAGCAGTATTGCTGAGAGGATATGACAAATTTGGTACAAATCACTCCATCAACACGGGATAAAAGTATTCTCTGAAAAGATTACTTTTGACCTGATGTAGATTGGTCAAACATTGCCTCACAGTGTTGTTGGAACAGTGCAGTACATGGTGGGGCAAACTAAAATGGTTGTGTTTCAGGCAGTAATCACATGAAACACACTTCTTGTTACTTTATCTCCCTAACAAACTTGCAGTGGTGAGCACATTGCTTTCTGAGCCTGCTTTCTGTTCCTTTCAGCTTGGCTCTACTGGAGCAGCCCTTGCTGGTGCTCAGCATACCATGCACCTATGCGTATTTCCAGCCCTGTTACCTCAGAAGGGTTGAACCCTGGTGTCCGAATGAAAAGCGTAACATTGCTGAGCTGCTCTCTCTTGCTAAAGGTTTACATGCATCTTCATTTCACTTGCATAACTTGCATATGTAGGAACTACTCTCTGCTGCTATTGCTATGCAAGAAGTCAGCCTCTAAACTTAGCTCTGAGCAACAACCATCTTCCCTTGAATCTGCATAGCCCTTCTTTTCACCGTCATTGCTGACAGGAGGGGGTTATTTAATTCACATCAAAGTTCCTCTTTCAGTGCTCTTCAGTGCCTGTGCTTGAGTTTTGCCCATCTCATTTCATGTGTGGTGGCCCTTCTGCTGCAGCGGGGTGAGCAGTGCCAGGCTGTGCTCGGCGAGGCTGGTGGATGCCTGGCACGCATGGCTGCAGGAGCTGCCACTGGTATTTCAGAGGGCATGGAGCTGACTCTTCTCCGAACTAAGCAAAATCCTGTGCCAGCTGGGTAATGGGGAGAGATTAATGACTGCCTTGGAAGCCAGTTTTCCAGCATACTGGCTGGAGGGCAAGCATCATGATAGTTGTAGCAGCTGGTTTGGAGAGGAGGGAAATGAGGGGAAGATAAAATTGCACGCCCAGAATGCCAGGGTAGCCTGTGTCCATGCTTTGATGTCTTCTCCCTCCACACCCTCCTGTGGGTTAAAAATGAAACTAGACTGCATTTATAATGGGTGTGTGAATATCTGTATTTAGCTGTTGCAAGCAGGCTCCTGGACTGAATCCTCCTATGTGGACAGATACAGTTTGGCCAAAAGCAGGAGTGGGTATTTTCTGCGCTGTCATTATGGGGAAGCACAGACGCATGCCATCTCATCAGTTCAGATATCACAGCCTAACAAATTCTGACACACACATGTACATGCTGGAGATAAAGAGAGTTTCAGTGTCCTTTAATTCCTCCATAATGGTCCTGAAGTGTGAAAATCACACGGTGTGGATTCCCTTGGCCCCCATCACCACAGCTTTGGGATTAGGACTCAGGGGAGATGGCCCCAGTCAGGTCTGCAGTGAGGACACAGGCACAGTGGAATAAACAAATGTAGCTGCAGACCAGCCTCTAAATCTCTAAAATTGATTTGCACAACTGGAGAAGTGGGGCTGAGCATCCTCCCCACAATGCCCATTGGGGAGGGCTGGAGCCATCCTCACACCCTTGGGAAGGCCAGGGCAAAAGACGGGATTCCTCCCAGGTGGCAGACAGGGTATGCACATGAAGGCAGGTAGCTCAGAGGAATTGTTTCCCTCCTGTTACCGTGCAACACTTCTGCATCCACTTCTGCACAGCGCGCTTTAATCAGCAGCCCTCCCCTCTTGGCCCCCGGGCCTTGAAATTCCACAAAACCCAATTAACAGAGATGAGAGAGCTCTAGCATGTATACATATGAAATTTCAGAAGGCTGAAAAAGAGACTCTTAATACCATAAAGCCTGCCCTAAAGTAAAATTTGCATCTGAAATCTACATAGTTAACCCCGTGAGGAAGACAGCATAGCTGAGTACAACTTTTTTCCCCCCCAGAGGGGTAACTTATCCAGGTCTGCTCAGTTTGGCATCAGTCTGCTTGCAGCTGAGAAGTGCTGCAGAATGAGCCCTGTGCCTCATATGCAGCCTACAGAGAGCATCAAGGAATTGTACCTCCAGCTTCAGAGACTGTACTGCAGTGTCCCAAACAGAAAAAAAGCATAACCAAAAAACAGCCCCAGCCTGAGAAGAGCATGCAAACTTCTGTAAGCTCGTAACTAAAAGCAGGCTGGGTGGACCTTGTGCTGGCGTAGGCTCATTAAATAAAGTATTCAAGACTGATCTAATTATCACTTACAGATTCAGCACATTCAACCCAGGGCTCCAGGTGTTTCATGGTTTACTAACCTGCTACTACACTGGCTTGTTTAAGTTGCTCATCATAAAGTATCCTGAGAAAGACACCCCCCTCCCTTAAGATAATCACAAACAAACAAAATCCCTCAGCAAATCCACTCCTTTCTGTATGGGTTCAATATTCAGAGGGGAACTGGGAATAAAGCTTTATTCCCCTCCTTTGCTTTTATCTATCTCTTTTGCTATCTTGTTTGTGTAAGATACAAAATTTCTCCTCCTATTATCCTTCTTACAGCTTAATCACATACTAATTGGGGACCTTCTGCTCTTTTTTAAGTTTCTGAACATGTATCCTCCCTAAGAGCAGTACACAAGTACCCTCTTCAATTAAGGAAAATTAAATAAGAGCTAAAAACTCTCACCTGAAGGCTTTATGTGATTCCCTTAGCTGACAGCAATGAGTTTGGTTTTAAAGTGGCCGATATATGGGTAGGATAGTGGTGGGGACTGGGCAGTGTGCTGGGAACACAGGTAAGTATTTCCTTGCAAAAACACGAGGCCTCAAAGCTGCTTTTTTTATTACCTCCGGATTCTGCAAAGGGCTGGTTATCTCACGCTGCGAGCCAGCATGATCAAAGCCCCGGGAAAGGTCAGGCATTCCTCCAGGAGTGACACTCAGCTGCCGGCAGCGTTCCTCCAGCCCACAGCTCCCACAGCCTGGGCTGCGGCACTGCACTGAAATCCTTTATCTCGTTAAGGAGTGAACCTACAGATTAGTCAGACTGGCCTTAGCTTGATGTTGAGAGCACGTAACACCTGGCCTGGGCTTTCTGTAGAAGAAAGGTGGTTGTTTTTAAAAAATATAATTTTGTGGGGGAGGCAGCATTTCCTTCCTCTGACTTAGTGCGAGAGAGCTCAATGCTGAGAAAAGCTGTGCTCTGTCTCTGTGTACAGCCAAAGGGGCTGCTTTCCTCATATTCTCAGCTCCCAGTTTTGCACAATTGATACAAATGGTGAGGTCCAAAATAATGGGCATATGAGAACTTATCTACAGTATCTTCCAGTGAGAGGGTATTGTCTTCCCATTGTTTTGGTAGATTGGCATTCAGTTACTCGCTTTGAGCTGGCTATCCCCCATGAGCAGCTTTGTGTGTGGACAGGGAGGTTTTGGGAGGGTGAACGGAAGGAAGAGATGTTTGAGTTGAACAAATCCTGTCTGTCTCTGCTTCCGCACATGAGGTGCTGTATTTTTGCATCTGTGCTAATTTGGTGGCATTCCTGGAGCTGGGGTGAGAAAGATTCACCTCATGGCTCATGGTCCTGTCTCTGGCTGTGTTTGGAGACTGGCTGTCCTGAGCCCAGTTGGTTGCCATGGGGTATTTGCCATCTTTGTCTTCAGACTTGAGGGCTGAAACTTCAAAAAAGGCACAGGGAAATTCTGCCTGCTTTTCACAGTGTGAATAGCATCTTGGCTGTGACCCAGCACCTGTGAGAAAGTGGAAGTATGTTAAGTGCTTGAAATTTGGGGTGATTTTTAGTTTTAAATGAGGTTAAGGTATTCTTATCCTAGGTGTAGGATAGGACTAAGAGGGACCATGCTTTCTCTCCAGCAGCATGGGTTATTAAACGTAAAGAGTACTTTCTGCCATAAAGGGGAAAATAAATATCTATTTTTTAGAACACAGGACTTAATTTATTTTTTAAAAGGCGGAAATGTCTATAACCTATATCCCATCTTGTTTTTTGAATAAACAGGGCAGTAAAAATTGCCTTATCTGCAAATAAATGTGGCAAACTGTGCAGCTGGCTGTGGACATGCAGGCTCTCAAGCAAACTGAAAATGTCTGTAGCATGCACAAGGCCTGCAGCAGGAGTGCCCATCTCTCCCACCCAACCTCCAGATGATCCTCAGATCCCAGAGCATCCAGCTAAAAAGCTGCTCCCTCTGCAGGGGAGAGGTGAGGGTCCAGTCCTTGTCTCTGAAATACCATGCTGGCAGTGGGGAGGGAATCTGCCAGTTCTGGGAACAGGGGAAAGAGAGGGAGTGGGAAGGAGTGGTGGAAAAAACAAATAACAGGTGTTCTCCAGTATTTGGTTGCCAACCTTGACCTGGCTGAGTTTGCCCAGCCCCAGTGCCAGCCCATGCTGGACACTGCAGCAGTTCCAGGGTTACTGCCCCACAGCAGCATGAGTGCAATGGACAGGTCTCATGTAGATCCCTTGTGTATCTACCCCAAAAAAAGAATGGAGTTAGTGTTGCGTGGGGGCAGATCTTATCTTGACCATTCTCCCTTTTGGCAACAAAGGCAGGTGAGCGGCTGAGTGCTTCCCCAAGCTCTTCTGGTGTGAGCTAGTTTTTTGCCTGATAAATTGTTTAGTGGTGTTTTGCAGAGTCTAATGCACTATATTTCTCCCAAGTGCAGTGTCTATTGCAATGAAAACTACCGAGGAGGGATGCAGTTATGATAAGAAATTGTTCACCCCTGCATCTGCCATGTTTTAGGAGGGAATTAACTGCACAGGGGAGCACTGATTGCATGAAAAATTGCACTGCTGGTAAGGACGGGGTGATGGTAAACTTTGGAAGTGCCTTTTTAATGCAATTGAGCATAACTCTCATATAATGTTGTTTGAGTTTAGTAGGATTGAAATATAATTGCAGGGTGACCCGTTGCTACTAGTGGGGCTCTGTGTGCAGCTCTAAGCCCATCTGGAAGGGTGATTTACTGGAGTCTTGGGCAATCTGGCAATTTAGGTTCTTCTTTACGATGTTTAGACTTCTACGCATGTTATGAAGTGCTGCCCAGGGTTTTTACGAGGATGTAGGTGCCTGCTGCACAGAACTTAAGTTGTGGGCTGGGTGGTTTTTTCCTTTTAAGAGTAATTTTTAAATTTTAAAGGGCAGCTCTTGAATTAAAAAAAAAATAAAAAATAAAAAATTAAGTCTAGCAGCAGGCAGAAATATCCTATGCAGGATTTAAAAGGCATCACGTGTCTTGTGCATACCAGGAACCTTTTTTTAAGCCCTGTAGCCAAGTGGGTGAAGGAGCTCAGTGGTAACAGACCAAATTGAGTGGGGTGGGAAGGGGGAGCAGGTGAGCCCCATGTTTCTTCCTGTGTCCCCCATGTCATGGCCAAGCTGGGGCCACCCCAGCCACTGTAGCATCTTCAGGTCAGTGCCCGGGACAGCCATGCACCTGTATGGGTAAACTGAAGGAAATGCCTACTTTTGAGGAACCTGAGGATGCTGTGCAGTTAAGCTGAGCAGGGCCAGGGGTGTCCAGGAAGCTTCCTGGGGTGAGTAGAAGGTGATGGAGCAGAGGCGAGGATTGGTGGTGAATGGAACTAGAGCAGAGTTAGAAGAGAGCCAATGCCACCAACACCAGAAATGATGCATTTTCATAGAATCATAGAATATCTTGAGTTGGAAGGCATCCACTAGGATCATCAAGTCTGACTCTTGACCCTGCACAGATGGCCCCAAAAGTCATACCATGTGCCTGAGAGCCTTGTCCAAACACTTTTTGAACTCTGGCAGGCTTGGTGCTGTGACTACTTCCCTGAGAACCTGTTCCAGTGCCCAACCACCCACTGGGTTAAAAACCTTCCCTTAATATCTAACCAAAACCTCCCCAGTACTGCTTCATTTTGTGTCCTGGATCACAAGTGTGCATTTCGGCAGGGTTCGGTAGCTCTTGGAGGCTGATCTAACCCTAAAGCTGACATAGGAGCATCCCTCTAGGGCACCTTTGTTGGCTTCTCTCTGCATCTGGGGGCAAGCCTTGCCATGAAGTTGCCAGATCTTCTTTTCATGGAGTGAAAAAAAAATATTTCCTATTCTGCCTTGGGAGATAGAGCCTGCAGGCACAAAGGTGGGGTGCTCTAGCTTTTCTGGATATCCCTTTTCACTTCCTTTTTTTCACTTCTGCAAACAGACAGGCAGCTTGCACAGGCCCATTATAATTAAAGTCCTCCCCTTACCTGAGTCATCTCCCACTGTCAGCCCATGGCTGGGAGACATCAATCCCTTTTTTGTATCTTCTGAAATACCATTTGGCAAATGAGATTAAAAATAATGAGCATTTATATTACGTGTTGGTAACTTGGCATCCAGTACTGTTATGTGGTAGGTTTATTGCTCCTGTTTACACCAAGGGTCCAAATGAAACACTCAGCATCAACAGTTTAGGCCAAAAAAAGTGTTTGCAGCCCTGCTACTTTGAGTCCATGCCTTGTTTGGGTCATTCTTTCCTCATCCTTAGCTGTGTGCTGTGACTCTTAATTTTTAGCTACATGTAAATGTAATTTTAGGGCATGTTTTTGTATCTTATTGATGTGATGAACCCTCATGGGAATGATCTATAAAATTAAGTTAGTAGCTTTTCAACACTTTTGTTTGTACTGAAATCATCTTGCACAATGTGCTAGAGAAATAATTCCTGTTGTGACCTTCTACTAATAGTTCAAATAACCTGTCTAAGAGATGTCCTGTTTCTGGAGGGCCCTATTGCTTTAATTCCTGTTAAAATTGGTTTTGTCTTCTGAGGAACAGTGCTGCTGAAATTAAGTACTTGCAAATGCTTTTTACCTCCAGATAAACGTTGCAGTTTGCATTTTCAATCCGAGTGAAGCTTTAGCAGACTGCTACTTTTGGCCTAATCATTTGTACATGTATAGGGATTTTTTTATTTTTTTTTTAGTTTAAAGATGAATATTTTATTTTAAGCCTTTGGACCATCTTGCCCACATCCAGTGATGGATGTCTAATGAGATGACTTTTTGCCTCTGCTAAATGGTTATATTGTTTGCACTGATGTATGCTAAGACTTGATGCATTAAATCTTTGGTCATTAGCCGATGCCATTAGCAGAAAAGTCCAAATCACTTAGAGCTGGGACTTAAGACTTTTCATTAAAACCTGAATTTGCATGTTATTGGATAAATCTGTTAATACGGTTTAGCTGGACTCAGGGAAGTTACTTGAAAAGTTTTTACAGAGCATACACGGGGTCAGTGGTGCCTGAGAGCCTCGAATTTGGAGAAAATGCCACCTCTGGTGCTTCCTTCGTACCATGTCATATGCTGAGCAGCCCATGCATCCATCCCACCTGGCCCTGCCTGCCCCTGCCACCCTTATTAGTGTGCATGCAGCCCCAGCTGTCAGTGTTGTACTTCAGTGCTGGGCTCAAGTCTGCTCCACTGCTGAGAAATCCCCCTGAAGGAGCCAAAATCCTGGCAGCCGGGTCTCCTTGCCTCATGGCAAAGTGTGGGCAGTCCTTCCTGCCACTTCAGGCTGGAGGGGATTGGCCTCAGTGCTGGTTTCCACACAGGAGTCTTTAAGCAGTATCAGCATCATGGGGAACTGGGCTTGCTAGGAGCAAGGGCCGGTTGAGAGGGGTCATTGATGTCATCAAATTCATCACTCCTCCATCATCACTCTATCTTTTTTTCTTTTTGTCCCCCCATTTTTTAGAAGGCGGATGAGGCAGGAGCACTTCCAAAATTATCAGTCATGTTGAGTAGTGTGACCAGAACAGTGTGATCTCTGTCTTGATAGAATTAAGCAGTTGCTGCTCAGTCAACCTCTAAGTTGCAAACTTAGGCATGGTAAACATGTAAAGATATGTCAGGTACTCACACAGGTGTCAAGCTCTTGTCCTTCCTTACCTTCTGTATGACAGAGGTAAGATGACTTCCTGATGCATGTTATACTCTTGCATTTTCTTAATTGAGAACATTTCTATTCAGTGCAGCTTGAAATTGCAGCTCAAAGAGAAGTTGACCCATTTCTCAGTTTTCTGGGCCTCTGATGGTTTTTGTTATGACATATGGTGTTGAATAAGCTGTAACACAGACTTAATGTAAATACATTTAAGAGAGGTCCTATTTCAAGCAGTTTTGATCCACAGTGTGTTTAGTGCTGAAAGGCATCTTCCTGTCACCAGGGTGCAGGATGGGTTTTTTTCTTGGTTCCCCCAGGAGCCTGGGTCCGTATCCTGTGGGACTTGAGGAGGCCGATGAGGAAAAGTCATCCCATCCTGTGACGCACATTGTCTGCCAGAACAGGAACGCTGGGACTGGTTGTTGTCGGACAACCCATTTTTCACACAGAACTTGCATGCTTATGTGGTAGATGGTGTTTCACTTGCCTGAGTGATTTCCCTCTTTTGAACATTGGACTGAAGTGCATCCCTTTGCCTGTGAGAGAGGCACATTGACTTGTGGGTCTGAGTTCCTCAGACAAGATGCCAGAGCTGTTGTGAGCAGGACTTCTGATAACCTTGAGGAAAGCAAAACAAGCTTGTGTCTTTGTCTTAACTCAGCTGATAGCTCTGGTGACAGAAACCAAAACATCTTTGTCCCCAGGGAAGAGCTGAAGATGGCACAAGAGGTGACACCAGGATGGACTCCAGCATCCTCCCTGCCACCCAGAACCCCTGGGGCTCTCTGTCACATAACACTCCTGCTGATTCCCCTGTGACAAGCAGCTGGCCTGAGGGCACTGGTTTCTCTGATGTCTGGTGGCTTAGGACAACGGTCCTTATTGTCAAAGCAATTAATAAGCCAGGCCCCTGCAAATCAGAGGCTCAGGCATGGGCTTGTTAAAACATTGCTGAGCCTGTGTTCTCTTTAGGCAATAAAGAACAGAAAGGGCTCTGGACATGTCAGGAAACAATGGGGGAAAACACCTTTTCAGCTAATGGGATTGGTTGTATGTGACAAGGATGCAAAAGTCAGAAGAAGGAATACTGAGCATGGTAAAAGCCCATGTGGTATGTTTACCCTCCGGAGTATTTGTAGTGCCAGTGGTCCCATTTGCCAGGTTTAGGGAGTGCTTAGTGACCCTGGAATTGAGTGTGTGATTTCATGCTGTGGGTTCCCTCTTTTGTGTGTGGGCTCGTATTTACATCAGGAAAAAGCTGGACTGTTCAGGATGGGCAGAGTTAAAGGACCATCTTGCAGGAACCAGAGCTTAAAATGAGCATTGGCTAGCAAATTGTGGAGTGTTTGCTAGCAGTTAATCTCCATCCAAGAGAACCCATTACTGAGTTTGGAGAATGAAATACAGCATTGCAAAATATTGTAACAGGGACAGTTTTCCCTGAGAAGACAAGGCTTTGCTGCCAATTTAATGCCCTGTCAGTCATATTTCCAAAACCAATGGGCTGTGTAAAACTAGGTGTAATCTCTGTATATGTGAATTTGCAGTACAGAAATAGAAATGGGCTTGCCCTCCCCTGATCAGAGCCTTACAAGACCTGCCTGGCTCCCTGCATGGTTCACCAGCACTCCAGGTCTCCCGACAGCCTTCCTGAGCAGGCAAGAACAAACAAATTAAGAAATCACGGGAGAGAAGAAAATGGAGATAGCAGGGGATTTCTAATCAAGCTATTTTAATACTGGGTGTGCTTTAATCACTTACTTAATGGCAGTGCTTAATGAACACTTGAAATAAAGCGTGTTTCTGTCAGAGATTCAACACCCATGTTTTTAAAGTTGTCTTGAGGGAACTCAAATGCTTATTACAACTTTTCAGCAAAAATCCATCACAGTTGTGCTATATTAATTTCCAAGATTGAAGGGGAGGGATGGTGGAAAAAAGTTAGAAAAAGACAAGAATGTAGACAAGCCAATAGCATGTTGGTTTCTCACTAACGTTGCAATTAACCTGAATCTAGTTACTCATTGTAATCTATCTATTTAGATACTTATTCTAGGCTTTGTCAAATCACATTTATGCTTTCCCTTGCAATGCTCCCCAGGCTGTTGCACTGAGGTTTTTATTGCACACTGACCCTTCGGGCTTCAGGCAGAGCAGTTTGCTCTGAGTCCTCTTGCCTGTTTTGGTATGCTGCCTGTGTTTCCAGACGTGACATCCCCTTAGCTTCAGATGCTGATCCTTGTGCCTGTGGACTGTGGCATGGCACTGTCGGCCATGAAGTTGCCTTTCCCATGCATTGCAGCCACAGTGCTGCTGGGCTTCCCAAAAAGGAAAGTGGTCTGGGCAGCTGGAGAAAGGTCACAAACTTTTCATGCCCCCAAAAAACCATGGGAAGCTCTATCAAGGATCGTGGGTGCCTCCGTCACCTGGTGCGCTGGCAGCTTATTCTTTCCATCTTCCAGGGGTCACCTGGCATGCTGTGGCTCTGTGGTTTCCCGATGCAATGTGTCCTGGGGGGAAAGAGGAAACTCTCAATGACTGATTTAAAGTAACTTTCTTGTTCTGCCCTTTCCTGACTTCCAGCACTAAGTGCAACCTAATTACTTGGCGAAGAGCTAAAGTACAGTATGTGAGGAAAATGGGGGACCTGGAGAATCTTTTTCTGATCTTGTCAAGCCATCAATTTGCCCCATGAAAAGTGCAATTTTGATTTTAGTTTTGTTCTGAATAAGTGTTAGCAGTTGTAAATCTGTAAAGTTTCTCATTAGTGTGGACGCAGCACTTCACTTTACCTCCTTAAAATGTAGAGTCCCTGGGGTGTCACCCCCACTGTTTGTAAGCATGAAAGGTCAATGAGATAAATGGCCTCCTGTTGCCAAGTAATAAAGACTGCACCTTTATTATTTGTCTTTTCATAAATCACAATATTCCTGAGCCCTGTGACTGGTGTGTTCCTGTGGGTGTGCTTCCCTATCTCTATTCCTTTTACCTTCAGGTGAGACTAAAACTAATGCTACAAGCCACCAGCCCCATACCACTCTGTCATTTTCCCAACTGTACTGTCCAAGCATTGGAGAAGGTTTTGAAAATTAAGCATAAAATGATCTCTGCTGTTAGGGGCCTAGAAGGAGTTTGATTTTGGACATAAAACTATTTGCTCTAAAAAATGGTTTGGGGATGGAGGGAGTAGCCTGAGCTCTTTGTATATTGACCTTGCTGCATCTTTGCAAACTTTTATATGAAAAGGGATTGTAAAATTGCTCCCAGGGAGGTGACAAATTATAATTGTCAATTACTGTTGTTTCCTGTATTGGTAACCAGTTTTGGCCAAAACACCATACTGTTACCTCCTCTTTATTCCATCACTGGTACCCTTGTGCTAAAGCTTGTCCATGGTGAACCCAGACATGGGCCTGGTTTTGACATTGCTCCAAAATTACATTCTTCTTGATCTTGCATTTTTATTGCAACAGCTGGTCAGCAAAGGCATAAATACAGAGTTAGTTTAGCCATTAAAATGCTCTTGGTATTTTGAGGGGACAGCTGAAACTGCTGTCTTCTGGGTTTGATAAAACCTGCCTAAAGATGATTTCAGGGCTCCAGAAATCAGAATAGGCTAAAAAAGAGATACGTTTTTCTTGTCTCTTCAGATCAAGATATCATCAAATCGCCCCACAACAAAAGGATCAATTGATCCTTTTATTTCGGGGTACTGCTATTGCAGAGTTGGAAAGCATTGGAGATGTTTTGGTGACGGTGGTGGTGGTTTTCTTGAGGAGTTATCTGTTGTTGTGTTTTCCCCCTAAATTTAACATTTGCTGTCAAAAAGTTGAAGGCATGTTTTTTCAAATGACCCTCTCTTTCAGAAAGGAGAAGGAATGCATGCATTTATTCGTCCTTAAGTTTGTTTGTTTGTTTGTTTTAATTGACTTAGTTTGAGTTGAGAAGACCATCTGCTGGTGTCTGTAACCAATGTATAACTTGCTGAAAGGAGAGGAAAAGTAGGCTGGGGCCTTTTTTTGACTTTTTAGAAGTAGCTTTGTGTTTAAAGAAAAGAGGAAAAACAGAACAAAAACCAAGCCAGCACCTCTTTGGGTGCTGACCCAGGGATACTTAGGTCTTGTGTACACAGGCTTGCTTGCCTCATGGTTCTCTGCGAAGCTCCCTGCCCATCTGTGACCTCCTTTGTAGATCCGTGTCCTTTGAAGGGTCATTAATTTAATATCTTTCTCTGTGCAGCAGCTGGAACAAATGGTCGCCCCAGCTCCAGCAGGAGCTCCCAGCTGCCCGCCTCGCCCAGCGCTGACCTACAGGCATTTCTGCCATGGCTGTCCCAGGCTTTTTATAGTTTTTGAACACTTGTTGCATATAGGATACCTTACAGGTGTGGGCCTTTCCTGAAGCATTAAGTAGCTGCTTGTGGAGGGCTAGGGTTTGTTTTTTTCTGTAGTCTCACTTTTCTTCAGAAGCATTTAAAAAATGGGGGATAACTTCCTGGATTCAGACTGAATTCAAGATGCAGCATTTCACAATCAACTCACCAGAGATTAATTTGAACTGTCTCAAAATGTACTCCTCGGATGAGAGGGCAGGAGCATATTTAGGGTAGTGAGTAACTCAGTGAATCCAGGTGCAGCGTTGCCAGTGCAGAGCACCTGCAGGGGCTGCCCAGCTGCATGGCAGCTGCTGTGCCAGTGCCACAGCCAGGGGATTTCTGCCCCCCATCCTTGTCCTGCCCAAAATGCCTGAGTATGATTCAAGCTTTACCACTTGGAGACTGTGACTGCTGTTTGCAAGGGAAATGTTTGCTATTGTACTGGGTGGTTGTTGGTGCGTTCTTTCAACACATCAATAGCTTTAAACAGGTGTCATGTGCATGGCAAAGCTCTTGCTGGGATAATGCCTACTGCTGGGGCAGGGCATTACCCTTTGCCTACAACATTTTATTAGGGATTTTGGGATTTTCTCTTGGGCTGGTCATAAAACTCAATAGTGGTTTCACCTTAGCCCTAATTGGCCAAATAATTTGGTTCCTGCTGTTTCCAGTACACATATGCTCTCCCAGTCCTGTTGGTGTCCCTTCAGAGGACTGTCTTCTGCCTGCCCTGCCTCATTTCAGCCTGAGAACATACTTGGGAGAAATAAAAGATACCAACTGAGAAGGCCAAGCTGATGAGAAGAAGAACCCCAGGGAGGGCTGGGGAGAGGCCAGTTCCCAAAGGATGCTGGCATAGTCTGTGCAATGGAACTGGAGCCCTGGAGGTCTCTGAGAAGACACTGCTGAGGGACACTGCTGAGGTTTTGCCACTCAGCAGTGTCCCTTTGAGCTGAGTCCTGTGGGACACAGCTGTGTATTCCCAGGACAACAGGCATAGGTTATCCCTTCGCCAAAAGCCTTTGGTGTTCATGAGAGGTTATGACATATACATGACAAGGTGCCCTAAAACATTACAGAAGGTCTTCAGGTTTGTAAAGTACAAGTCCTCATTTTTAGTTATTTATTTTTTCCAAATTGCAGATCTTGAGCTAATATGTATGTTCCATTTCCTTTACTTTCCAGGTTGTGTGAAGAAGCTTAGAAGGGAACTAAAGTGATGTGTGGTAGTACACCGTGTACTGCCACATCAGAGCTGTGTTAGGGACCGTGTCAACAAATGTTCAGCTTCTTCAGATTGTCTTGGAAATGAGAATGGCATCCTCATCAGCTTCATTGTGTTTTTAGCATTTAAGTTACCAAAATGCTATTTTTTGGTGGGTGGATGAAGTATAATTTCTGTCCTGAAATACTGAAGAACCTCATGTAGGACAGTGTGTAATTACGCGATTGTCTCATTGAAGGCATGGGGACTGATCAGGTTTTGCAGAAGATTTTTCAGGCTGTGCTGAGGAGAAAAGGTGCTCTGTGAACCATGCCTGTGTTAGATGTGAATGTCACCAGTGTGCCCAGGAGTGCTGTGTGGCTGCGGGCTTGGTTAGCAGGTGCTGAGCGAAGCATGGAGGACTGACTTCCCCCTGCTTGGAGGTTACATTGACCCAGATCAGGTCTCTGTCAGTCTCTCGAGTGTTTCTGCAGCTGTATGCACCACCTTTGGAGGAGAAGGGGAGACAGTTGTAGGGATGGCGTGTTTGTGGGAGGAGGAAGCCTGTGGGCAAAGACACTGGGATGCAGTAGAAGCAGTCTCATCAGCACAGTCCTGTATCTCAATGTGGGGGTAAGTTTTGGCCATGTCTCACTGCCCTGGGAAGCTTCTGGGGCAGTAATGCCCACTGTGAGCAGTAGGTGGTGGGAGGGGCTTTGGCATCACCTGCAGTCCAGAAGTCCCCAGGGCAGAGGGTGCAAGCCAGTGTCCATGGGGCTGGACCTGGGACAGGGTTAAAGCACCTGGAATCTATTCTTCACCCTGGCCTGGGAGTGGGAGAGTTGAGAGGGTGGTGAGAGGGATATTCAGCCCTCTTCTGCAAAGAGGGCTCAGATAACCCATCTGGGTTGACTTGTGAGGCAGGTGTCATAACAACCAATTTAAATCTATAGGGCTTTTGGAAAATAAGTCATCAGGTCTTTATTCTCCTGGTTTCACTGTGCATATGTCACCCGGTGTGTTCTCCTGCTGTCAATCACTGTGACGATCTTGGCAGGACCAGAGGGAACAAAGAGGCTCAGCCTGTGCCCATGGAGCCTCTGTCTGGTGGTACATGGGGGTGCCCAGCAGGATTTACCTGCCAGAGCTCTCTGGGTCTTCCCCGAGCAGTGTGGGGCAGGCAGGCTGGGAAGCTTCACATTATTGCTATTATTTCTTGTTACAGGGTTCTTTTTTTCCAGTTTCTGGCTCTGCAGACCCCCAAATGCTCTTAATGGAGATATGGCCTGTTTATATGTTAATTTTAAGCCCGCTGACAAGCGGTTTGCTTTTCTCCTGACTTCTCACAGTTCCCTCGCCCGTTGAAAGCTGCTGCCATGGGCTTAGGGGATAAGGTGCTGAGAATTAGAAAATAAAATAAAATCTGCAGGATGCTGGAGAGTGAGGGGGTACAGGGATTGGCACACTCAAAATACAACCGAGTGATTTCTGAAAGCAAGGAAACCTGATACCAGGGGCGTGCATGACAATTACATCTAGTACAATACAAAATGTTAATTACTAAATTTTGAGAAATTAATGCTGATTAGCAGCTCTGTGTGTGTGTGACCTAAATACATCTATTGCTTGATCTTTATTCATAATATACAATTTATTGTTGATAAAGTAATGGCTGAATGGTGGGCTGGCCCATGAGTCTTGTGCTGAAGACTGAGGCCTGATTTGTAAATCATCTGAAATTCATTGGCATCTGGTTTTTGTGGAATTTATACAGATTGGGAAAAATGAATAACAGTCTGAGCTATCCCCTTTACAACTCAACTCATAGGTGTTATTGAGAATTCATATTGCTTTTATTATTTGGTCACAAAAATGGACCTAATGCTTGTTGGCTTTAAAACACCTACTAACGCTGCTTTCTCTCTCCATCTTGCAAAATATAAGACAAGGCCGAAGCTTAAATTAAAATCCTCAGGTTCTTATCTCTTTCCCACAGGAAAGCAAATCTGTGTTGAAAACCGTAAAATTAAGAGGAGAGCAAGGATAGCATAATTTAGCAAAAATTCATGGCACCAGATTCTGAGCTATATGACTGGAGGGATAGGTCAGACATTAAGAAGATACTGCCTACTAATGCAAGTTCCTTAAGGTGGTGCTCTGGAAACAAGGAAATCAGAAAATGCTGCACTGGTTCCCATTTGCTCCCTTTCCTCTACTCCTACTGGTCTTAACAATAAAATGAGTTGTCCATTTAGTAACTCGTCTGCTTCCAGAAGTCCAGAGAAAAAATGAACTTGTGCATGGATCTTTGTTCTAACATCTGTTTTGTGCTGGGATTTCAATAGTGAACTCAATGAAAATTAATTTCATTGGCCTCTTATTTTTTTCTTAATTCCTTATGTTTGACAGGCTGTCCTTGCTGTGTTTTATCAGTGTGTCTGTCTGAAGGACAGCTTTATTTTTTTTTCCAATTTGATTAAAAACCTGTTTGTTCCGTAATTATTTGTGCTAAGTGGCAGTGTAGAGTGGCAGGGTAAAAATGAGGAGTGCCTGTTACATACTGGCATCATCACTATGGCTCATTCCACCATGGAAAGAGCAACTTGTGATTCAAGCAGTGTTAGTATGGCAGGATTTCATTGGGCCAGAGGAGTTCCATTGTCTTGCAGCCTTATCCAAGGGTGTAATTTTGGGCAGCATCCTTCCGTCATGCCGAGTGCCTCCTCCTCTGTGCCTCTGCAGGAACTGCTGATGGGAAGTGTTGTGTGTCTTGGCCTTATGGCACCCATTTCAGGACCCTCTTGGGTGGTTGTAGCACTTTGACTTCTCTTTGGGGCCTCCCACATGTCCCCAGGCAGCCAGCAGGACTCCTTCCTGAGAGGCCACTCTGAGAGGCCTGCCAGCCACTTACATATGAAATCAGGCTTTTAAGGGTGACTTTTTAGTTACTTGTTAGACAGACCAAGAGTTTTCAACCAGAGTTTGCAAAATTCCAGGGGAAAAACCCTGCTGTGTTCCCTGGCAATAGCGGGAGTTTGTCCCATCTGTGCCGTGCCATGCCATGGCTGTGCAGGAGAGCAGTGGAGAGGAGGAGTGAAGCTGATGAAGCTCGTGTTGCTCTTAAGCCTGGAGATATGGCAAACCTGCACTTTAAGCCTTTTTTTTTTAATTATTTGATTTTTATTTTTAATGCAGTTCCTGTAACCAAAGGGTTTCTTCAGCACTGCAGCCGTCCTTTGCCCACAGCCCTTGGTGCACGGTGCCCACTTGCCCAGCATGTTGCTCCTCCTGACCTGCAGCTCTCCATTTGCCATTTCCGCTCCCTGTCTCCCAAGTCCCTTTCTTCCTGCTTCCGGCCCCCACCCATTTCCCTGCCTTTCCTCAATATCTGCATCCCTCCTCGGGTGCCAGTGGTTTGAGGATGCCGATTTTGGCAGCAAACCTGGTTTCCATCCACTAGCCCCAATGTCATGTCTATCCATCTGTTTCCCCTGCTTCACTAATGCAAATATTTAAAAATTGCATTTTGGAAATGTTTCCTTTTTTTTGTTTTTTTCAATGCAGAAGCCCCACCTTGCTAACACCATTTAATTTTTGTTCTTCTCTTGCAGTCAAACAAGGTGCCCGTGGTACAGCCTTCTCATGCGGTTCACCCCCTCACCCCTCTTATCACCTACAGCGATGAGCACTTTTCCCCGGGGTCACACCCATCTCACATCCCCTCTGACGTCGGCTCCAAACAAGGTGAGCCCATCCTTTCCCAGCACCATGGGGATGCAAAGTGGTCCCAGTGCCTGCCATGCTGCTGACAGAGCTTTATTTGTAATATTTTAGAGGGAGGGTTCCAGGGTGCATATGCCCACTTTCAGAGATGGTGATTCTGCCGTGATGCTGATATTTAACATGGCTGCTTAAATTTTCATGCTGTTTCTAATGTGATAATTTGGGCTTGCTTTTGTCATCAAAGTCTTTTAAAATCTCAGTAAAGAGCAGCCAGCCTTCACCATCTCTGGTGGTGCCTGAGGCTTGCAGCACACAGATGCAGAAAGGGCACTCATCCCTCACCTTCCCAAAAACGAGGGACAAGTACTTCAGTAGCTGGTGTTACTGGAAACCTTTCTCTTTTCCTTTCACTTAAAGTTGTATTTTATGTCCTCATATTCTGGTTGTCCATATTCTTTCATATGTCAATTGGCATAACTGAAGCATTGCCCATAAAAATAATTTTGAGCCTGTGCAAGTTAAAGCTTTACAAACATGATAATTTTTAACCTTCTCATGCTAACTGCCTTCTGCAGAAAGCATTGTTTTAGATGATCGAGTCATAGCTGTCAGTTTTCTCTCCAGCCCTATGACTCCTTAAACCAAACAAAAAAGCCTCCTAGATCTACGTCTGGGAATGTCAGAGCAGCCCTGCTCTGGGTCAGTCTGCAGGGCCCCAGGGAACTGCTGACAGCCTCGAGGTGTCAGGCCCAGCCTGTGCCAAGAGCTCCTGCCCAGCACCCTGGAGAAATCAATGGTTTTCTGGGAATGATGTGCTTGCTTGCATTGGGATGCAGGAGCTGGAGGGGGAGGTGAGGGAAGGACTGGCCCTGGCCATCGCGAGTCTGAGCCAGGGTTTGGGTAAGCACCTGAGAAGAAGAAGCCTGCATGGGAGAGCTGGTGGTGAGGAGGGAAGGAAAGGGAGCAGAGGGTTTACAAAGACATTCACTGTATTCTGGACATTTGTGCGTGGGCATGAAGCCTGTAGGTGCCACGACTGGTCCTGGAGTGTACCTCTCCCTGCCTCTTTCTGCACTTGCATGTTGCACCATGTGATGTGACACCTAGTTGCCAAGATCATGAAGGTCTGCTTTACCTGGACACACATCCACATGCACAGTTGTCCCATTTATCTGAAGATGTGTCCAGTCATCATTGTTCAGGGAAAGAGACTTTTTTGCTCTGACTTTCCTTCCATGCTTAGGTTTTACTTCGGCTGTGCTATACATATAATAATGTGGGCTACATCCAGAAAACGCTATGACCTTGTGGTTCTCTGTGGTTTTTGCTGTTTGTTGGTTAGCTGTTTGTTGTTTTTTAGAGAGAGAGAATACAAAAAGCACTCTTACCTGGAAAGCCTGGCCTGTAAATACATGTACAGTATCTTTTTCAGACTTGGAAGAAGCAAATGGAAACCTCCTGTCCTCATTTGTCTTTCTCCTTTGCATCAGTGCCCAGGAGAAGGATATTCACACTCATTCCTTGAAATCCCACGGGTGCCACGTGTTAAGAGACCGGGATTTCCACCTCTTGCTGAAGCCGGCTGTGACAGCTGGGGCACACCCCGCTGCTGCAGTTCGTGAGCTCAAGAGGTTTTTGCTTACTGCATGCTGGGTTCGTCCACCTGTGCCCAATCTTTAGCCTTTACTCTGGTTTATTTTTGTACTCCTGTACTGCAGACCCCAACTGAACTACATCTGGTTTGTTGTTTGTGCTGTACATCCTCTCTCTCTTCTGCCTCTTCTCGACCTTCTCCCCTGCCCAGACTCCCACTGGTCACATCCCCATTCCTGAGCACAAGCCTGGTGAGGGGCTCTGCTGTAAGGCACAAAGCTCACGCCCCTCTGGTGTTCCTGAACGGACTCTTGATCCCTTTGCTCAGTGTCTGACAAAGATGGGGACGGATAATGCAGGCTGGAGACTACTGGTTTTGTCTGGGATGGTCTCCTTGATGTGTGTGGTCTTTCCATCCATACTCCCTGTTTCGGCGCCACCGGCGTGTGGGAGCAGCCGCAGTGAAGTAGCCCATGCAGTTGCTGCAAAGAGAAAATTTTTCTTTTCCTCAGGTCCTCTGCCAAACGCCTCCAACCATTGTTTCTGTCCTTGCCTCCCACTGTGGGTCTGGAAGAAGGCACTGCCCTGCCGCCCTAGCCCTGATGCCAGGGTACTCTCCTCCCACCGAAATCCTCCAACAAGGGGGTCCACAGCAGCTTGTCCCCAGCACTGCTTCTTGCACCCAAGGCACTTTGGGATGGACAAACAGCACTGCTTTGCTAAAGGCAGTTGCTATTTTATTATTTTATTTTATGTTACTTTATTCTTAACCCTCTCATGAGCAAGAACTTGCTTTGGAGAGGGCTGGTTGTATAATAGCTGTGTGTGCTCCTGCTGGGCCTTAGGTAGCTGGCAGCCTCCTGCAAGAGGCCAGCTTTGGATTAGCAGTAACCATTGCACCAGTTAAGAGAGAGCAGTGTTGTCTCCATGGGTCAGAAATGCAGATTTTGGGGAAGGAGTGGCCTGTCTCTGCGTGCCGAACTTGGCCTGGCAGGGGCAAGGTTGAGTCATCACTTCCAGGAGCATCAATTGTCACCAGAAACGAGAGATGAGACGCTGGGCTTGTTTTCCACCTTTGTTGGGTTTTTTTGTGGTTTGTTTTGGTTTGTTTTTTTTTTTTAAACCATGCAGAAAGTGTTCCCTCTCATGTAAAAGCCCTGGGATATATAAAGCGTTTCCTTTCCTGTCAGCTACCAGCAGTTTTACAGCTTTGAAAAGATAACTGGCCAGAAATTTGATCCTCATTCAGGTTGTGGTCCCAGGTCTGAAAATTTAGCTTTTTTGAGACAGTAACACCACCGGTCTTGTTTTCTATGCTTTCCTGTGCACAATCCTGACAGATATGCTTCAAGCATTGTAATTAAATTCAGAACATTTAAATACAAACTGGGGAGGGGAATAAATCACTAGCATCAATCTATAAACTAAGTCTCAAGGTAGCACACACTCAGTCTTGGACCTTTGGAGTGTCACCACATAAATATTTAATACCCTTTTAAAGCAACTGATTTAACATGTGAAGTGGACTTAACAATTCCTTCTGCTTCACCCCCTCTTCCCCAAACACATTTAAATAAACCAATGTCTTTGTGGCCTCTGCAACTGTAATTCCCTGTCTCCTGGGGGCACAAGGTTTAGGTGAAGAATGGAGACCACAGACTCTTCTGGGATGAGGATTAGCTTTAATCTTGAGGTGATTCTTGCAGTTGTAGGACTCTGTGTTCTGGGGAATGTGAGCTGATGGATCATTCCTGATGGGACTCTTATTTTTCCGTGAAATACTACCAATGCAAAACAGATTGACCTTGGAGCCCAGAGGAGTCAACTTGATGAAGAGCTTAGTTGGAGCTGGAGTGACAATTGGAAGCCAAATGAATCATATCAAGTGTGACCATTACAGGCCTGAAAATGATTCTTAATTAACCACTGATCCTCTGTGGTAGCAAGTTTCCAAAATCTGTGAATCCATAAGGGAACCCGAGAAAATATAAAAGTAGCAATTTACCTAATCTAATAGCTCTGCTGTGCTGCCTCTTTGACAACACATTATTTTCCTCTTGTTTCATGATGTGTTAGAAGAGGTCCTCAGGATCCAATCAGCATTGGTGAAACCATTGAGAAGACAGTATTGCCTGATGTATTTTACAGGAGATCTAAACTTGCACAGGTCCTTACCCATACATTTATTTCCTCCTTCCACTTTGGCTTTCTGGTATTTTCTTTGAATTGCAGAATCGTGTGCAAGTTAGTTATTATTTTAAAAGTGGCATGTGTAGCCTTTTGCTTTTAACATTAACCAAGAAAGTGGTTATTTCTTACCCAGAGCACTAATTCCATTGTAGCATTGGCAGTGTTAGCTGTGAACTGTAGGTCACTATGTAGTATTTTGAGGGGAAAGTCATTAATTTTTCTCTGCTCTTTAACAGGCATGTCCAGGCATCCTCCAGCACCAGATCTCCCTACCTTCTATCCCTTGTCTCCAGGGGGGGTTGGACAGATAACACCACCTCTTGGCTGGTAAGATTTTTTAGCGTCTTTTCAGACAAAGGTGCATGTTCATACCACTCACTATTGTTGAATCAATCACACTGAAGCATTTACAAAATAATGATAATGTCATTGCAGTAAGAAATGGTTACTTTATTTTAGTTGAAATTGAATCCTTTTTTTGAACACCTACAGAAATTGAAGGGTATAGATTTCACTTTGAAGTCTATATATTTCTTATGGCTCAGATTTGTGGCTCTTAGCCTTTGGAAAGATAGCAGAAAAGAGTTCTCAAGCAATGAAATGTAAATTTTTAATAAACAAAATTGCAATCACTGAGGGGAGGGGAGATAAGACGGAACTTTGAAGTGTGTGTGTGGGGAAATCTTGAAATTGCCCCAGATGGAGAACAAACTTTTATAGTCTGCTGGTTCTTACAGTTTCTATATGGAGAGAAGCCTCTGTCATTGGAAGATTTTGCTGCTCTTGCTAATACTAATGCTCTCAGGATGTCTTGCTGCCACTCAGGGGGTCATTTTGCTTTTGAAGGAAATGTGGGAATTTTTGAGTAATAGCTTTGGCAGGGTGCTTCATGTCTGCTTGGGGTAGATACGTATTTGCCCTCTGTTCTGTTGGAGCAGGAAATAAGGAAACTCAACAACAATTTCAGTGCTTTATCATAAGTAGTCTGTGCCACGCAATGAAGGATGCAGATTTTTTTTGTTTTTTAATGTCTCTCTGGGACGGAAACATGATCCAGATGACAACAAGCAGAGAAAGTAGAGAGCAGAAGATGGTGAAATGCTGTATTGCTGGCGTATCTTTCAGGAAGGGCCACATGCCTTTTTGGAACAAATTGTTATCAGATATCAAACTAAAATATGGAAGTATCTGACTATCTATTTTTTTAATCTATTTTTTTTTACTCCCCCCCCCCCCCCCCCCACCACCCCC
>JAWWTY010000123.1:25467000-25524409 GCA_035222235.1 Margarornis squamiger | reverse complement strand
CTATCTCTTTTTTTAATCAATTTTTTGTACCCCCCCCCCCCCCCCCCCATCCTCCCTCTTTTGCTGCTGAGCTGACTCCTTGCCTCCACTGCCACCAGGCAGTTGCTGGCATGCGTTTTCCAGATGTGGTCAATCTTTTCTTCTGAATGGCTTCTCAGTGCAGAGGCTGGGGGGAGGGAAGAGGGAAAAGAGAAAGGAGACAAGATCCAATCTTAGGGAAAAGAGAAAGGAGACAAGATCCAATCTTACAAGACTCGGGGATGTGTTCAGCAGCACTCACCAACAGCAGGACATTCTCAGCTGTCCCTTATCCTCCGGCTTCCAGATGCGTGCTGTGAGGTAGTGCTGTTGAGGCTTCCTTCACCCTTTTTTTTCCTTCCTCTTCCCCTTGAGTGCTGCTCATCTTCAGTGGCATACTCCAAGTCTGAAACCTGTATCCTGAACCTTACAAAGGCCAGTATTTATTTTTTCCATCCAAAAGCTGACTGGCCAGTCAACAAGTAACTGTTGAGTAGGACTGATGTGGGTGGTGGTCTTTCTGGCTGGTTCAGGTATTTCTTTGCATTACCATAACATGCTGTCTCAGGGTATTCATCATATTCATCATAGTCATGACTGAACCATTGCTAACTGAAAGTAACCAAAATGTAGTGATGATGATAAAGACTAAAGACCTTAAATGGCAGACTGGAGACAAAATATTCTGTATATATGGGAGCATAAAGGAGGTAAAAACTTCACATAAACTTCTCTTACTGAATTGCAAAGTTTGATCTTGAAATAGTAAGATAATTTTGTGTTGCTGTGGGCTTTTAGGTGGTTGAGCTTTTTTATCAAATAAACTTCTACTTTGCTAGAAAAGCTGGCCATTTTTAACTCACTATAGCATATGCTAATAGAGACAGTCCTAAGTTTTCAAAGATTTAATAAAACTGTTCAAAAGGCCTTTTAGCTTAATAATTCACAGTCTGCTGTTCTTGCTCTGATCTACAGTAGAATTCCTTGGAATAAAATGTGTTTTTCCTGAGAGCTGGTTTAACAAATCTGATTCCAGTGCTTGTAAAACTAGGTTAGAGAGGGATAGAGATAGAGGAGTTGTGCATGTGTGTATATGTGCACTGGAGGAGGAAGGCTGGTTGTTTTGCTTTCCTTGCCAGTGGGAACTTAGATTGGGAATCTTTCAATAGCAAGGGAGAAAGTTTAAAGTGTTTAAGTATTCATTGCTTTCATTAGGAGAACTCCTGAAAGTGTTAGGTCTTAGTAATTATTTGCAACTAGTACTGAGTTCCCATCAAGTGCTTGTAGCTCTAGAGTAACTATTGCATACCATATCATATGATTGATGGGTTCCTTTCTTCTGTGACCTCAGGCAAGGTCAGCCTGTATATCCCATCTCGAGTGGATTCAGGCAGCCCTACCCATCCTCACTCTCAGTCGACCCTTCCATGTCCAGGTAGGTGTAGGAGGTGAATGACTGACTGGGGAGTAACTGCTGGCATTAGAGGGCAAGTTGCTCTTCCGCTTGTATCTTGGTCTGCCTTTGCTTGCTTTTCAGTCAGCTAAAACTTTATGCATACGTTTTTATTTAACCTCTGTGTGTATATACAGTTTGCCTGGATCCCACACTGGTCTCATGCAGCATTTTCTTGTCAGTTTCTGAAGTATTGCAATGAGGAGCACCAGTGAACTGTCAACAATTAATTGAGCTGTTTCATCTGAAATGAGTCATTAGTTCGTTTCTAGATGCAACATATAGTGTGCATCCTTGGGTTTTGCTCATGCCAGTATGCAACCAGGTTGATTGTCACACTAGTCTGCGTTCTCTAGTTCCAATTTTAAAGTTGTTGGTAATTAGTCTGGAGTCATTTAGGTAATGCTCTGTGTGGAAACTTGCTCACAAGTAGGTATTTCATAGCCCAAAGCCACTAATGGCAGGGGTTGCCAGCACAGTGTGTTTGTACTGGTGTGGAATCAGGCACTGTGTCTTTGTCTAAGTGCAAGCAAGCAATGCTAATTGAGACTTGGCCATGACACACTCCAGACCTCCTATGCTCTGCTTTTGCATTCTAAAGACAGCTTCTGCATCCTGTGCTTGGTGTACACAAGGTTTGAATGTACTATTCTTGGGTTTTTTTGTGTGACCTTTAGAAGACACATCCTTCTTGCACAGGGATTTAAGACAGGCCACTTGATAAGTGGTGAGTCCTCTTGCCTCTTTTTGTTTGGGCTTCTTTGGATTATCACTGTCCCTTCACTTCTTTACAGGGGAATGATAAGCATGTGCCTGTCAGGGTGATTGGGAAGAAAACGCATTCTTTCTCTATGCTGAAATGATTTGGTTACAGGGCTTTGTTATTTCCTTTATTCTGATGGCATGAAGGAAAAGAGCAAGGGGACTAGGGAATGGTGAAAAGAGAGGCTGGATACCATTCCTTAACCATCACTCATTCAGCAAAACTTCGGAGCATGCGCTTGCTTTTGATGGTAATGGTACTTTCCACCAGTATAAAATGAAGCATGCAGGTTTTCTACAGCGCTTGAGCTTGCAATGCTCAGCACCTTCAATATCTGTCTGAGCCGTCCTTGAGAATGACCTGGGTTAGTAGGGTAAGATGGTTCAGTTAGAGGCCCTTTGGCTTTATTTTCCATTTTCCTTCTTGTACAAATGAAAGGAAGCTTTAATTAGGACAAAATTCTCTCCCTGCTCCCATCCTTCATCCAGGATGCAGGATTTTAAAAGTTTATTTTAAGCATTTCAGGGAAGAATAGTGGGTTTAGGTGAAGTAATGTTGAAATTTTTTACCTTAAGTGCTTTTAAAAGTAAAGAGATTCCTTAGAGAGCCACCAGGGACTTCTTGAAAAGACTCTTATTTTATTTGTTTCTGCATGGCAGTTTTCTCCTTTGCATTGGCTGGTGGTGGATATTTTAAGAATGTTTATATCTTGGTGTGGAAATAAATTTTTTTGGTTAAGAAATGTGTATTTTTATTGCTAGTCAGTGCAACAATACAAACATTGAATGTTTCTTGTTTGCATTGCTAAAACTGTTTGCCTGAAAGGTAATAAAATAACTTCTCTATAACTGAAATGTTGACTGATTTTTTGTTTGTTTGTTTTTCTTGAATAAATGGGCTACAATGCACAAATCTTAGCCAAATATTTTTCATGCACTTTTTAAGAGTTGTCTTTATTGCAAGCTTTGTAGGGTTTGCATTATTGGGGCGTCCTGCTGCTGTTTTAATTGTTTGATGCCTGTCTTCAGTAGGGTTATGAAACATGCTTTGTTTTCTCTTGTAGGTTTTCACATCATATGATTCCTGGTCCTCCAGGCCCTCACACAACTGGAATCCCTCACCCAGCTATTGTAACACCTCAAGTAAAACAAGAACATCTGCACAACGACAGTGAGCTAATGCATGTGTGAGTCTACCTTTCTGCACTAGTTCTTAGTCTACAAATGTTTGAGAACTAACTCTGTCTGAAGAAGAGTCAAGGATGTTAAAAAAAAGTGCCTTTCATGACCTCTTTGAATTTTGACTCTTCTCCTATAACTGAACTGTGGGCTACTGTTTGGGAAGGGTAATGAGATATGAAGCCATTTTTCATTCCAGCCCAGCACTTTTAACCATCTTGATTCAGACATAATCATGGACCTTTCTACCTGTTGCTTGAGTGTGAAGTCATGAGCTTCTGCTGGAAAAGTTCTTACCTGCAAAATTTACTAGTGAAGAGCAGTCTCATTGCTTAATACTGAAAGGCAAAAGGCCTAAGAAAGAAGCAGACGAGAAGCTATCTTCCTGCCTGTGGCAGTGGTCTTTTAGGGTACTAAAATAGCCTTTCAAAAAGACAATTGAGGCAAGTGATGAATTTGGGGCAGATTCACCAATCAAATGTTACTTGCTAGAGAATGCCAACCTGACATCATCCCTGAGTATATGTCATTTCTCTGAAAAGATGGATGGGACATGACTACTGAAATTCTCATTCTTACTATTAAAGTGCTACTGTAATCACAGGTTGGTAATATTTTATTGGATCTTTTTAGGCTAAAGGTAAAATAATGCTTGTTTTCCTTCCTTTCCCTTTCCCCCACCACGTTTTAGGAAGCCTCAGCACGAACAGAGAAAAGAACAAGAGCCAAAAAGACCTCATATTAAGAAACCTCTGAATGCTTTCATGTTGTACATGAAAGAAATGAGAGCAAATGTTGTAGCAGAGTGTACTCTGAAAGAAAGTGCAGCTATCAACCAGATTCTTGGCAGAAGGGTATGTACAGGAGGGTTTGTGTGTATTCACGTGTGCTGCTAATTTGTGTGTTTCCCTTTAGCTGGGTGTGATTGCTCACTTTCTGCTTGAGGTGATAACTAATGTGCAACTATCAAATTAGCTATAGAAGATAAAACATGCAACTAAAAATAAAAGCAGTAGCTTGATTTTCTTTTTTCAGCTTTAGCAACATCATCCAATTGGTGTCTGTTCCACTCATGTTATGGTGTCAGCTGCTCAGGCATGAAATATCCTCAATTCACACATGGAAGGAGCATTCAAATCACCTTCTGGGTCCTCTCTTAGGCTGGTGTCCATCAGAGCAGGAACAGATCATTCAAAGATGAACCTAGATGCTGCTGGAGATGGAACTCCAAAGTGAATATAACATGGTCCAGTTGTAAAGTTATGTAGGTTGGGAGGGACCCATGGAGATCGTGTAATCCAACATGGCTCAAAGCAGGTCCAGTTACAACAGGTGGCTCGGGGACCTGTGCAGTCATATTTTGAATGTCTCTAAAGTCGTCATCCGAGTACTGATGATCCTGGTACATGTACCAGAGCCTTGGTGAGAGCTGTTTGCTTCTGTGGCATTGTAGCCATGTTTTGCACTTTCTAAGGGTTTTCAAAAAAACCCTTTGTGGGCCACCTCAGAATTACAAACTACTTGTTCTCTGTCAGTGTTATTCTTCCAAGGGAAAGCAGCAGGGGTAAATGCCCATTTTGCAGTTGACCCCCAGAAATGAGAAAAGGGATGACTTTTTTGTCATCTCAGTTTGTGTAGGAATTATTCAAATTCCCAGTGAACATCTCTTCTTGATCACCGACCAAGGCAATATTGAGAGGCATTGCAACTCTCTGAAAATCCTGTGCTTTTAAGTGGGAAGTCAGTACATGACCTTAACTGCTCCTTTTGTGTTACAGTCTGAAGATTTCCCCCTCCAAACAGAGCAGAAATCTATTGATACATGTCCTTGTTTCTGTAGCCTTCTGCCTTCTGTTCTTGTTGCCTCCCCTTAAAGAACGTCTTGGTGCTTGCCTCTTCCATGCTTTCGTGCGAGTCTCTAGGATCCTGTTTTCATTCTCACTCCCCCAGTAACTGATCTTAGTTGCATAATGTCAGCCTTGTTTTCTTGGCCTGAACGAGGGCAGTGGCTTATTTATGTCCATTTTGGTAATGAATCAAGCCTCAGGACTCCATTACCTACTTTTTCTGCAGCTTATGCTTCTCTTTTCCAGTTAGTTTCTCCATGAAAGTACCCCAAATTCCTCTTTTTCTGCAGAGCAGACAATGCATGAGTTATCCAGTATAACTGCTTTGAGATTGATTATTGTCAAGTGTTTTGTGTTCAGTCATCCTAGTCACTATTTGCCCTGTGCTACCCCAGAACAGGAACCACCTCTGTTCTCAAGAGCTGATGTTTTACATGCTGCTGGGCTCTCTGATGCCACACCATAGAGTTCACTACCTTCCAATTTTTGAATGTGCGTGCGATTTTTGAGAGTTGCAAACAGGCTGCACTGCTCTGCTCGCAGTAACACATCGAACTTGCCAAGTCAAGACAGACAAGCACTTTAGTTCACATGCTCTGACGTGTAACAAAACACATTAAATCATACAAACATGATCTGATCTGAAATCCTAATTCTATAAATTATTCTTGGATGAGTGTCTTAATGATTTCATGTCTCTCTGTTTGTTTTGGGTTTTTTTTTAATAATGTCTTCTCCCCACATCCCCCATGCATGTTGTCAAACAAGAAGACACATCTGCTGCATCACTGGAACCTGATTCTTTGGTTCAGGTCTATGATAGGCATTTCAACAAGAACAAAATTATTAGATACCAATGTAGTTGGTGCCTTTTCAAATGTGCATGTGGTGAAAGGTTATTTTTTGGTGTGTTTTTTTGTGTTTGGGGGGTTTTTTGTGGTGGGGGAGAGTTTGCTGGGGGTTTTTTAGTACATGAAAGAAGGAAATTTATTCCTATTTGACTACAAAGGTCAACTCATGTGATTTGAAAGAGTGCAGTTCTGTGATTTCTCTATCTTAGAAACTTTTGCCATTGCCATTTTCTTGTCTTCTATCACAAAAAGAAGAAATCAGAAAGCAGGTACCTTGAAGCTCAGTTACTTAGAGGTTGACCTTGGAACCGGAGCCTTCTGTGTTGGCATTGAAAACTTGTGTCTAGCTGCTTCTTAAAACCAAAACAGCAGACCCTTCTGTGAAGGGGTGATTGCTGACCTTTAGAAGCAGCACAAACCCTTTGTGTTTTGTCAGGAGCTAAAGGCTGATTTTTTTTTGGTTTTTTTTTTTGTTGGGGTCTGTTTGGGTTTGTTTGTTGTTGGTTTTTTTAAGTAGTGCAGGGAGAGCGTGGTTCTGTGAGCAGATTATTTGGTGAGCCCTGTTTCCATAAACGATTCTTGTCTTGCTCAAGGCACTTGGCAGTTGCAGAGCTGACAAATGCCTGGAAGTTGGTTAATAAACACAGGTGCTTATAATTGCTAATGAATTTCATTTTTGCAGTGGGGAAGGACTGAATCAAAGTTACTAAAACACTTGCTCATGTCATCTGTTGCCTAGGTATGAGTTAATTCCTCGTCTAATGCTGTTTATTTTGGTTGCAGTGGCATGCTCTCTCCCGTGAAGAGCAAGCGAAATACTATGAACTAGCTCGTAAAGAAAGGCAGCTACACATGCAGCTTTATCCAGGCTGGTCTGCAAGAGACAACTATGTAAGTCACTTACTTGAAGGCTCTTTTTTAAAATTCGCTTCCTTTTCCTAACTCTTTTTTAATGATTTCTTCTTTTCCTTTATAACTTGGGGAGAGTTCTGGGTGAAGGAATGATGAACATACATATAACAAAAACCTTTTGTTTGCTTGCGCTTCAAGTATCCAAAAAGCTTGAGATTTTATTGTTGTTGAGATGCTTCTTATGAGTTCACAGTTTTTGAGGGGAAAAAATTAACATGGAAAGTATTTTCCTAAAACAATGTCCAGTACTGTTTGGAAGCTTATGTTCTACTGTACAGCTGTGATTTTACCATCATTTTCCATTTGATCACTTGTTATCTATCAATGTATGTTACACCTGAGAAAAAAGCAGTGTCTTGTTTTCAAGAGAACTGAAAGCCCAAGAGTCTTAATGCAGACTGAACTTTAGCTGAAAGTAACTCAGAACGGTTGATCTGTGAAATAAAGGCTGCATGATTTGTATAAGTAAACTTTATGATAGATCTTGCTGTTACACCATTTGGTGAAATTAAGAAGTTTTTTTACAGTTAAATATCAAACGTGTTAATAGAACGTCGCACAGCTTGCACTGCACAGTTGTACTATTGTGTCTACGATGAGCTGTCAGTCAGTCATATGTGATGCTAGGAAACTCAGAAGATGCAATCCTGAGAGACTGATCCTAAACCAAGGTGCAGGCTCCTTTTTGTCTCTCCATTAGCTGTGGCATTATTTACTGTGATTGGAAGTGTACATGCTATTTCTGGCTCTGTTTTCCATCTGTATTAGGTGGACAGTAGTTTTTCTTCACTTCAGTGATGTCTTTGGATATTAAAGATTGAGGTACCTAAATACAGTGGCACAGAATGCATTGAACCAGAAACTACATAATTGTCTCTGAAGCCTTGGTCTTGGTCACACCCAGTTTTGTAAGCACAGACACAACTGTAAGCCCTAGCAGCTTGTTTCTACTTGTTTTATATAGTCATCTTTTCTAGCTAAAAAACTGTCATGACCTTCTGCAGGTAGGGTTTATTTCCAGTAACCAGACCATGTCAACAGAGCTGTCTTGAAGTATAGCTGGGAACAAATAGGGTCTTAGTGAGAGAATCCTTGGAAACAAGGGACTTTCCGTTGTCTTGAATTTACTTGCTGGAAAATCAAACCACTTTGGAGTCTTGTCAGTTTGTGCTTACTGGACATCAGCCTTTAAGACTGTGCTGTGATGCTTGGTCAGGTTGACCTGATGTGTTTTGCCACAGCCTGCTGCCATAGCATAAGCAGTGGACCTGCAGTTTCTTAAATGCCTTGGTAGACATTTGGAGTGTGTAAGGTGGCACGTATGAGTTGTCTCTTTGACGTGCTTCCAACCTACATCCTGTGTGGAAGTATAGCTCTGACACACTCCAGTCCTGTACGCTACAATGAAGAACTCTGCTAGCTTCCTCTCCCAGCCTTCCTCTGCCTCTCCAGGAGTGCACATGTTTTGCAGTGGTGGTGAGGTGGTGAACATAGTAAATCAGTTTATTGCTGAAACCCTTTCAGATATATGTAATCTTTTTTTTTCCTTTTTTTTTTTCCTCTTTGCGTTTTCTAAATCAAACAGTCCGAAACTGAAATAGTATTAATGTAGCACAGGTATTACTGCAGTATTTTGGAAGTTGGAAGTGACTCAGGGGTGACTCTTCTGTTTCATGTGGCTGAATGTCACAAAACAGTACAAATAAGAAATACATACTATTTTGTTTTAATTCTTCTATTTTGGTTTGCCTGGTTACCCAGGATTTTAGAATTTTCAAGAAAATGTTAAACATTGTTATTCAACTGTTGAAATTATCTTTTTATTATGTTTTTATTACCGATACCCAAAGTCATGCAAAGTTGTGTGATAGACATGAGAAGCACAGTGTTTTCACGATGTGATCGTCTCTGTGTGCGCTGGAGTTGTCAGAAACTATCTCAGCTGGGAATGCTGACAGATAGTTTTCAGCTCAGCCTTCTGTTCCTTCTCTTATCTCATAGATGGATCTCAGATCAGCTTTCATTATGTTTTTAGCACTTGAAGTCAGCCTGCCACAGAGAATAAAACAATTTTTCCTCACGTGATTTTTCTCTGTTAACACCTGTACTAATGCACTTTCCTCGTAAAGATGTATTGCCTTGGTGTCTAAGCGATAAAGCATATCACTGAGTTCCCCAAAGCCCTTGAAATGTACTTCCCAACTTCTGGTCTTAGTCCTGACTTTGGGGAGGCATTGCCCAGCTGTGTTTCCACTCTTGGACTAAATAAGGACAGGAGCTTAAGAGTCAGACAGGCCCAGACTGTCAGAGCAGACTGGAGATGACTTAGGTTCACCTTCCATAGCTTCACTGTAGCCTGTGTTTGGAGCTTTCACTTGCCGTCCATCAATGAGCACTGCAGTGGTTTGGCGTGGTTTCTTACATCACCTGCTGTCCATCCTGTCACCTTGCAGAGCTAGCTGATGGAAAGATGTGTCCCACCACCTCAGCCTCTCCAGCCTGTGGCCACTGTGCTTCTGTGCTGGGACATGCACTGGCAGCTCCACCCATGCTGAGTGGGGAGACAGAGCATGGACAGCAGGCTGCAGCCCTGCTCGCAGCAACTGCACCAAGATTTGCCAGAGCAAATCTGTTAGAGCCTGTCTGAAGGCTTCTTTAAAATATAAATGGATATAACTTTTTTCTTCAAACACACACAAAAAAACCCTTTGACTGACAATACAGGGCAATAATGACAAGTCATATGGAAGAATATCAAAATGGTAGATAGGGTAGAGCAAGATGATTGAGGTTCAAAATTGTGGGTCTAAACTGACCTTTTGTTTCCTGAAGGGTGTGTGGAGCAGGAGCTCTGGGCATTTCCATGCTTGGGGGTGCAGGAGAAGGCTGAGTGTCTGGGTTGGTGCAATGGCCCTGCACTGGCACACCGGTGCCAGTGTGGTCTCCAAGAAAGAGAGCTGCCGGGTGTTCATTTGTGTCCTGCACCTCGGGCACACTGAGGGTGCTCCACTGTGCAGCAGTCTGCTGTTTGGTTATTGCAGAGCACGCTCTCTGGGCACAGCCATCCGAGACTTGGCTCCTGTAAGGTACGCATGTTATCAGAACAGTTTTAGTGGGCTGGTTTGCACCCTGGGCACAAGTCATGGTCGTCCTAGGTACTTTCAACACCCTGTCTACTGTTACCATGTATGAACAGCCTAAGTATCTGAATGTGTGAAGAGTTCTTGTAAGAGCCGTAAATTACAATATCAACATACATGTCATCAGATTATTAAGTGTGAGAAGTCTTTCAGATGCTTGCGGCTGCCAGCGTTAGTTGAAAAACTGCCAGAAATTGTGGTTCCACGTGGATATAAAAATATGTATTGCTGATGTGCGTATTTCTCCATAAATGCTAAGAGCAAACTTTGTTACCATTGACCCAGTTGAAAGTGGGATAGAAAAGGTTTTAGCTGCCCTGAAAATAATTGGGGTTTTTCCTAACCACTTTCTCTGTGTCCAGATGACTTTTGCTTCTATGCTGTGAGGTTAAGTGACAGAAAAAAAAGGCTTTGTGCATGTAATGGTCTGGTAAAATTTCCTGTTTTTCAGGGGAAGAAAAAGAAGAGGAAGAGAGAAAAGTTGCAGGAATCAGCATCAGGTAGGCCATGACCAACTCTTACTTGCCATTCACCTCAGGGATATTTTAGAAACCATAGCTTGCGCTATTTAATTTTTACATGCTTTTCTCTAACACTTGCTTCTGATGGATGTTTTAAGATACTTCACTTTGAATGCAAGCTTATGAAAATGGACATAATACATGCCTCCTTTCCCTTACACCTTTCTGAGCAGCAGTCCTGACGGCATCAACATCTTTGGCTGAATTTACACATTGCTGCAATCACTGTCCTGCTTTACCTTTGCTTTTCTCCTCAATCAATGTTGTATCATCCTTAAATTTAACTATGTCTCAAATACTGTGTGGGATTATTGGACATTGGAAACTTTACACTGACCTTCTTGTAGCCACTGTATATTTTATCACTCTATTTTACATTTTTGTGTACACTAACAGCTGCCTAGTAGGTTGGCTAGAAGCATCAGTGAGGTCTCCTCCTTGCCTGTAAAATATATGTAAGAAATGCCCTGTTTTCCCTGACAAAAATGGCTGGTATAAGAACCATAAAAAAAACCCAAACAAAACCAAAAACACACACAAAAAAATTCATGTAACACTGTAGCAAACAAACTTATTTGGAATGTGCAAAAACTCTGTAACAAAAATTTGTTAAAGGAAAACAATCTTCTACAGGTACAGGCCCCAGAATGACAGCTGCCTACATCTGAAGCATGGTAAGAACATCTCTAAAGCTTTCCTGCTGATAAAACTGAACTTTAAAATAAGCTTTCTTATAAATTTTATGCAATAATATGAATTTAGCAAAAATTGCTGAAGTATCTTCTCCCAAAGCTAATGTTACTTTGATTACTGATGGTTTTTATACCGGCTATCTATTAGGTGTTCACCATTTCATTGCTTAACCGTAATATTTTCAAATTGCCCACACCTCACTGACTCGCTGCAAGTCTGCCTGTGAAGCACAAGGATGGGTTTATTCAGCAGTGAAAACCCTCCCAGCCAGCAGACTGTCACAGTTCGTAAGAGCAGGTTAGATGCTGGCTTTGGAGTACATTTTATGTGCTGACATCTACAAGATGCTGGCTGGCTGGATACACTTTTAAAAAATAATTTATTCACCTGTATACTAACAAAACATCTGCTAAGAAAATGGGACTGTATTTCAGTTATGTCCAAATTTCTCCCACAACTGTGCAGTGGTATTTCATGTGTGGTGCAGGTTGGGTTTTTTTGTGGTTGTTGTATTTCCAGCATGTGTTTTCCCTCTTCATATCATCTCATCTGTACTGAGGGTGGAATGACTAGTGATTACACATATGCAATAACACCATCTAGTCTGCTTGTGAGTGAACACAGTACCACAGTGAGATCCTCATTTCTCAGTGTTTGTGTTGGAAGGCTAGTCCTTCTCTTTCTCTCAGTGTAATATTTTTACTAGTAGGAATGGCATTCGTGTGACATAATAGTTGCTTCTACACTGTCTAGTTAACCCAGACTGTGCTTGGGAGATCCCCAAAAATTCCAGAAATCATGAAAAAACCAAACATTTTCAAAACTCACCTAGGTACTGTATTAGAAATGGGCTCTCTGTCCTGTCTTTCTCTGCCTTGTTTGGCCACATGGTCCCTGTGGCACTCAGAGCGGTCAGCAAAGCAGGTTCCTGTTGGCCCTCTGCTCCGCGGGGACTTTGAGCCAAATTCAGTTTCCTCTGTGCAGTGTGTCAGTCGTCAGTCAGCATGATTCAAGCCTCTTCTGAAGTTATGCCATTATGCTGGTTAGTCTAAACTTGGTTGGGTTAAGACTTTGGGTTTAGATTTTTTTTTTAAGCTGTGAAAGTGAAAAGGCAAAATGTGTGCTCTTTTTTCCTTCCCAGTAAGCAGAAAGTTTTCAGGAAAGTAGACAATTTTGTCCTTTGCAATAGGCTTGAGTCATGCTGATCTGAGATGTGGATAGCAACATTTGGGTTCTATAGCCTACACAAATGTAGCTGTAAAATGTCATTATTTACAGCATTATACCTACTAAAAAAAAGTGTCTTAACCTTGAGTTTTATAATTGTTATTTCAGTTTAGTTGCTCAGGTCCATGATTGTTGTGATTAGTTTTGCCCTTACAGTACCAGTAACCAAAACAGTCATGATTTTATCTGATTTGATGCAGAGCACTGGATTGGGATTGGAAGACAACTAAGGTTCAAGTGACAGCTAAAATACAGGGGATATTTGGTTTCTTGGGTGCCTTACAATCTAAGGATGACTGCCTTGCCCATGCTGAACTATTTTGTTGGAGTTTCTCTGTTTACATTTTCCATAGTAGAGGATGAATATTCTAAGTGTGAGGGTTTTCTCTCTTTCCATTTGACTTCCTTCCCTTCCTTCTTTCCTTCCCTCCCTCTCTCTCTCCCTCCCTGTAACAGTGTGGATACCTGTCTCTGTCCTCATGCGATGTATAACACTGAGTATGAGAACAGTCTTGTATCTTCCTCCACGGAAGGGGGAGTGTGCTGTTGACTCCATATATGCACATAAAGGCAGCCTCCCTGCATGTTGCGTGCCGAGTGAATGATCTCCACTGGAGATGTACAGATGTGCTCTTGCTGGAAGTGAATGCACAGAATGATTTAGGGAACCTGAATCAGCCAGACTTCAAAGTAAACTTCTGAAGGTTAAGACTCTTGCCCTCTGCAAGCCTAATCCAAAGAATGTTTTGCCCACAAGCATAATATCTTACCAGGCCCATGGCAGAGCTGTTGTAGTCTCTACTGGATGGAGATAATAAGTTTGGGAATAGCTTTCTTACTCGTACAGATGGTGCAAGGAAGAGAGAGAAGGAGGGTGGGAGGTCTGGGAAGGAGACAAGCGTTCTGTTATCTGAGAAGAATCAGAAATGAGTAGGTGGCAAGACCAAAGAAAGAATCTCAAGATCAGCACAAAGGAGATCAGCCAGGGCTGTAATTACAGTGATGTAAGTGAGAAGGATGAAATGGTGGGAGGGTTGTGTGGTGGGATGTTCAGAGGAAAGTAACGGAAGAGACATGCAAACAGAAATGATTCAAGATACCGTGAAAGTTTTGGGTGTGGTTTTTTTTTCATTTTTTATTTTTGTCCATGAACACTTCAGCACATAACTGATTTTTAAGGTGGACCTCTAACCTGCTTTTTGCCTTGGACATGATTTGAGTGGTTAAGTCAAGGTGGCAGCATTTCCAAGGGTTGTACACAGCAGCAGGTATCTTATGGCTTCACTGCTTAGGATTTTACTGAGTTCATCTCCAACAAGGTGAATGGCCAATTTGTAAGAGAATTTAGAGTGTTTTAGGAGTACTGTGACCCTGTGCACCAGTCTTTGCTGTATTATCCTCAGGTGCTCCAAACCATGTCACCATTCTGTAAGAGCTGTGGAACTGTCCCAAGAAGGATTTTGTTTGCTGTTGACATGGTCCAACACAATGTCCAAAATAACTTTGATTTGTTGAAGAAATAACTGCTCTTTATTCTTTTCTTTTGAAATCAACCAAGAGTGGAGTAAGACCTGATAATGCTAAAAATAAATATAGTCGAGGCCAGGAGGGAAGGGGAAATGAGGAAAGCTGAGATTAAGGACAGTGTAGAGATCACCTGTTGAGCACCTTTCTGAAAGGTGAATGTTTTCTTTTTACTTTAAGTACAACATTCTAGAGGATTTGCAAATAGGAGCAATTCTGTGTTGGAAGTGGAGATTCCTAATGCCCTATTCAGTTTGACTTCTGAAATAAAAAAAAAAGGGTGATTTTTAGCCTCTCAGGAGTATTTTAAAATCAGCAAGGAAATAGAAGGACACTAACAAAAATTCCTCCTGATTGTTCTGCAGCATGGAAATACTTCTTATGACTTGCTCTCTATGGTAATTGTAAAAGGCACATCATTTGACATATGGCAGGATACAATTGGGAAACTACAGAATTTAACATCATGTTTTGGCATATCTTCAAGGGCTAAAAAGAGTAATAGAGAAGGTTAATAGACATTTGAAAACCTGTGAGAAGTATATTTGTGGCTTGCAAAATTCCATGACAGTGAGCATCTATATTAGCAAAGCTTCCAAAAATAAGAAAACTTGACTAATACTGATTTACAATCAGAACTACTTAAAAGGATCAGATTAAGACTGCTTAAGTAATGAATTATCTTACCATTTCAAACTTCCTACATGGAAACTGGAGCCAAATTTCAGTACAGAAGTGATTTTTGGGTAGTGTTGTAACAATTTATGACAGGATTATGTTTTCCTTATTACTTAGAAATAAAATGGAGTGAGGCTGTAAAAGCGGACTATAAAGTGGACCAATATACAGCCAGAATACTGTGCAAAAGAAGCATCTGAATACTGTGGTCATGACTGACCATGGGTTTCTGGCCAGCATCCTAGAAAGGAGAGGCAAAGAGGATGTGGTACCTTGCTTTCTGAGGCATGTGTTTTCAAACCTGGCTTGTCCAGTGCTCTTGAAATTGCTACTGGAGTAGCTGAAATTGAAACAAATGTTCCACCCCTTTCCATAGCTCTTGAGTGCTCAGAAGCTTTAAACTGCCTGGTGGACTTGCACAGATGTTAGTGTGTGTGAGAATTTGTGATGATGGTGGTGGAGAGAGAGACATGTTCTGACTTTGAAAATTGTTTCCTCTGTGACACGTTTCCTTATTCCCTTTTTTGCCTATGAATAGTGACCTTAAGCACAGGCAAGAGGAACAGAATGAACAGAGGACAATTTACTGGATTGAAACATTTATATTATTTTAGATAGGCATAGAAGTTTCTGAGGAATAGGAGTATGGCCCTCAGACAGATCATAGAATCAAAGAATGGCTTGGGTTGGAAGGGACCCTGAAAATCATCTAGCTTTGAGCGCTCTGCCATGGGCAGAGACAACTTCCACTAGACCAGGTTGCACAATCCCAGCTCTCTCAGCCTGTCCTCATAAGAGACGTGGTCCAGCTTTGAACATCTTCGTGGTCTGCTCTGGACTCACTCCAACAGGTCCATGTGCTTCTTTTATTGGAAGCCCTCAGAGCTGGATGCAGCACTCCAAGTTAGGTCTCACCAGAGTGGAGCAGAGGGGCAAAATCCCCTCCCTTGACCTCCTGGCCAAGTTTCTTTTGATGCAGCCCAGGACATAGTTGGTCTTCTGGGCTTCAAGTGCACATTGTTGGGTCATGTTGACCTTCTCATCCATTGACAACCCCAAGTCCCCCTCAGGGATGCTCTCAATCCATTCTCCATCCAGCCAATGTTTGTGCTTGGGATTGTGCTGACCCAGGTGCAGGACCTTGGCACTTGTCCTTGTTGACTTTCATGAGGTTTGCACAGGCCCACCTCTCAAGCCTGTCAAGGTCCCTTTGGATGGTATCCCATCCCTCCTGCATGTCCCCTCCTATCTGGCCTGACATTCATCTTGTCAGGGTGAAAGACAGAACCTCTTCTCTCAGACTTTCTGGCATCAAGGAAAACAGAAGAGCAAACCCAAAGAGAAGCTGCCGCCTGTTGAGGTGGCAGGTACAGAGGGGCACTGACACCTGCTGGGAGAGGTGCGGCAGAGCAGACCCTGGTCCCTGTTTCCCTTTACGAGCCTGGCAGAGGTCCCTTGTGAAGTGCAGGAGGGAAGGAAGGAAGCATATAAAAGCTATTTTGGGTGCCATCAGGGAGGGGTGAGGGTAGGAGCAAAGCATAGGTTTTATAAATAAAAACCAGAAGAACAGTTTTAACTAGACAATCAGCATAGATATGGGATTAGAGAAACAAGAAAAATTTTTAAGTACTTTTGCAAAACAGGGGTGTAGCTTGGTCAGCTACAAAGCTGACTTTCAGCATCTCGTATTATAAACTGATACTGACAAATTGAAAAAATGGGTAAGTCAGCAGTCAAATGTCTAAATTGTGTTTATTTTGTCAGAGATGCTCAAGTTGCAGATGCTACAGTGGAATTAGATGCCTAATCATGTTTGAACTCAGCCACATTTACAAATTATTAAAAAGCCCCATATTGTTTCACTTCTGAGGTGTTAGCAGTAGGCGGCTTGGGCTAGAATGAAGGAGCAGTGGGACAACTATTGTTCTGACTCTTCCTGTGGGATAGGGTGGGGACAGGGAGTTGACGGCTGGTGCACCATTCTTCTCTGGATAAAACCGGTGTATTTTAGTGGATTTAATAAACTCACCACCAGACTGAGAATTCTAAGGTCATGAGAAAAACTCTGTAGAAACAAACTGTTTCATAAATAATACGTAAGATTTTTTTAAAGATGGTTTCATTTCCAATTGGAAGAAAACTTCAGTATTTTACTATTCTTCTCAGGTCTGTATTGCATTTTCATTTTTTTAGTGAATTTATGTGAAAAATTTCAAAATGAGGCATTGATACTGTATTCCTGAACAGCTAGAAAGCAAGTTGTTGTGACCCTGTCAAAGTCTTTTCCATTTGTTTCTGGAGACTAAGCTCAGGTGAAATCTGTCCTCTTTATTTCAAGAAAATTGTATTCAAATGCAATTTTGTCAAAGCTTAGCAAACCTTAGAACACCGTACCATGGAGTTTTCTTTCTATCTGCCTCTGATTCTAGAGATTATGATTGGATTGAAGAGGTCTTTTGATATATATGAATGCAAAACCAGCCATCCTGAAGACAAAACCAACGGAAAGAACAAAACAAACCCAAAGAGCCTTAAGTATCACTTAAATGTCACTGCTAATAGAGCAAACCTTCTCATACCAGTTTGCTCCTTAATTCTTTAAGACTTTTTATGTAAGTTATCTTTTCAGTCTCTGTGACCCTTTAACTGCTTGTTGGGATGTACCATATAAACAGTGTTTAGTTTGGAAGCATGCAAATTGAAAAGCTGTACAGGCAAGGAAGCTCACAGCTCAGCCATCGCTGTCTGGCCAGTTAAACACGAGCCTGGCAGTCAGTGGGACAGCATGGGCTTTAGTCAGAGCTTCCAGAATGGCCAGCTTTTGGCTCTTCATTCCAGTGCTAGGAGCAAATGTTGGAAGCATGGTGTCATTGACACTGGGGTGTAGGGTATGAGCGGGGTTAGATACAACTGAGGCAAATGGTACCAGTGACCATCTCTGAATTAGTGTTCTTGCCACAGGCAGCCATAGAGGGGGATCAGGGGTTAAGAGAACTAAGGAGACTTAACTGAGCAGAGACGTAATTTCTGAAGTTGCTTCCTCCCTGCAAAAGTAAGATTCCTGCTTCCTCGTTAATACTGAGTTGCATCAGAATTAAACTCAGGAGTTATGAGAGCCTGCTGTCCATTCTCAGGGATACCTGAAATTGCATGAGGTGAAATGTGATTGTCAAAATAACTACATAGAATTAGTTTTATTCTATCAAGGCAAATGCACACACTAGGTGAGACTACATTTTGATGAATAGTTGGGTTTCTTCCCATATGTGTGTGTTTTGAGATACACAACAGGAAGCTTGTACATTTCAGACCAGTAGAGATTTTCTGCCGAGATGACTTAATTGCATCAAAGCGAAGTTGATGTGTTTGAATTCTGTAGTGGCTTCTGTGTACTGTTGTCTTTCACTGGTAGTGTTTCTCTGTGAATGCCTGTGTGTAGAAGAATTGAAGGAAGCTCAAGATGATATTCAGGTTACATCTGACTTGCCTTTGGTTTCATGAAAGCAACTATTTAAATTATTCCATGTATTCGAAGATATAACTGTTGAAATTGTCTTTCAAAGTACATTTTAAATTCTAACCTATGTTTAATTGTGGCAGAAAATATGATCTATAAAGGAAACTTTACCTGTGTTATTTCTTTCTTCTGAATGAATTTTCACTTACTGCATTACCGATACCTCATGTCTTTTCTGTTACGACAGGTGAAAACTGAAGCAGCAATAAATATCAGTGCCCCTAGAAGTCAGTCTACAAAACAAATAATTTAAAATACAGTATTCTGGATACTTATTATATGCTATAAAGATACAGAGAGGGGACAAGCCTATTTATTCCTCCCTCTTCCTCACCTTTACTATATTATTCCTCTTTAAGAAGCTGCTAGAGTTGGCTGTCTAGAGGCAATCTGGTTTTTATTATAAACATGGAGCCTCTCTCCTCTCCCACCCCCAACAGGAAAAACATGTCCTGGGTCTTCCAGTAGGATAATTTTAAAGATTGAAGCTCAGTGATAGAGCTTGTAGTTTTGTGCTGCCTACACTGGGGGCCTTTGATAAGAGCCACACATGCTTGGCATCACTGCCGTCAGCTGCACAAAGCAGGAACCCTAAAATACCTGGGCGTTTTCCATGCTGATTTGCTCTGGAAGAGGTCTCTGACTTGGGGAGAGAGGGGGAGGAATATTCTTGCTGCTCACTTAGCACATCTAGCTTAGGTCAAACTAGAGGAGAGAAGTCAGGACTCCAGACTCCACCTGTAGTTATTGGAGACGTATTTTCAGGTGTAGTTACTCCAGGGCATTTAAACCAGCAGTGAATAATTTGCTGCTGGAGTTTCCATTCACGGTTACCAGCAATGGGCTGAGGCTGCCGGTAGCAAGGGGGGATGGAGGGGTTGGACAGACCAAGAAAAACTTAATACTGACATAGTTTCAACATGGCAGCATCTGTTACAGTTTTAGGGTACAATTTTATGTCATTTTTTTGGCAATAAAGGCAGCTTAAAAAGTTCCCTCTGCTGCCTGCTGGTATCCATCTCTTGCAGAGAGAGCTTTTTCCTGTCTCCCGTAGGTCTTTCCATCCATGTTCTGTAACAGTTTGTAGGACCCTGCAGCAAATTGGATTACTAATATGACTGGGGTTTTGTTGGGAGGTGCTTTTTTTGTTTAGAAACAACAAAGATTGTGGAGTGTTTGTTTTTGTTTGCCCAGAACATTTCAAGGATCTGGTTTGGGCTAAACCCACAAACCATGGCACAGCTGGGCAGGAAGAGGAGCAGACGGCAGTGCCAGCATCTATCTGCTTGTGCCTGAAGCCCTCTCCAGCTCTGCTGTTAAAGAAAATACGGAGGGACTTCACAAACAGCGTGAACTCTCTGATAAATAATGACTTGGTTTTGCATACCTAACTTTCTGGAGGATTGAATAAACCCTGGCAGTAAGTCGAACATATTCGTTTTGGACTTAAAAAGAAAATGATAGTTTCAGCTTCTGGGTCCCTGAGTTTGCCATGTTGTTTGAAGGATTAAAAGCCAGGTTTGGAGAAGGACTTTTTTTTTTAATGCTGGTTTTGTTTTTGTTTTTTTTTTTTAATACATATAACTATCATTATATGTAGTCTTGTCTCTTTTTACAACTACATAAAACAACCTTTCTCCACTGAACAACAACCCATGGTGGGGAATGGTGTAGGAAAAAGCACCTCTCTTGCTTTCTGTGAGAAGCTACCTATCTGTTTTACTCCATACTCACTCCAAACAATCTTGACTTTCTTTCATAATCTTTTCCAATTAGCATGATATGGATGAAGTTGTATAATCCTCTCCCTTGTTCTAGAAAAATTGAGATGAGTTAAGACCAGAGGAGGAGCACAAGACCTTTGTGGACCCACCCTTCAATCCATCTCATTCTGAAGCATGGGAAAGACTTCTGATCTGCTTGTGATGCTTTTGCCCTCAGCCGTTGAGCCCAGGCTTGCTAGGAGACCTTAGTATTACTGTAGTGATTCTGGAATTACAGTTTTTTCACTTCAGGAGTAAGGTTTTTCTGTTTTACACTGCATTATTCTTGAATCCTATTCCTGTTTCTTTCTCAAGGTGGTGGTTTTTGGGTTTTTTTCCCCTTTGCTCCTGCAGTCAGATGTACACTGCAAATGGCACAGACAGTGCCTCCTATTGTGGCTCAGGCTCAAGACTTCACATATGTAAAATGTGACTTGCAGCACTTTCTTTGAAGCCTAACCACAGCCAGGGAGCTGTAATTGCAGTCTTTGATTTGTGCCGACTTCACTTGTGGATTGGGCTTTGCTAGGGCATGCCTCACTTGGCGAGACTTCAGCTGCAGCCCCCCAGTGAAGCCTTAGATGTGGGAAGTCTTCAGTCTCCTTAGCACATGCCTGTGGTTTCTTGAAAAGAATCCTGATTTGACCTGTTTTATATCTGTAAGGCTACACCATCATCACTCGTATTCTTTAGGTATTATTTGGTTTATCAGCAGCAGAAGCAATTTCCAGCGTGTAGCCTTAATGTGCAGCTGGGGAAAGGCTGGGTTCTAGATGCTGTTTTCAGGATAGCTACTGTGTAATTTGCTGTACTGCAGTATTCCCTTGGAAATAAAAATATGTGGGGCTTCACTGAGCCTGCCCCCTTCCAGAATCACAGCGGTGTCTGCAGCCTGTCTAGTGGAGCAGGGCATAGTTCGTCGCCAAGAGGGGCTATGGAGAGGAGGCGGGCGCTGCCAAAGCTGCCTCTGGATTGAGAAAGAAGCGATGGCCACTGTTTGAAAAAGCTGAGGGCCAGAGCAAGGCCACAGTGGTTATTTTAACCTCCTGACTTCAAAGACAGCTTGCTGGTAAGGGAAGGGGGGAGGAGGCAGGGAACCATCTCAACAGAAGAGCATTTCATTTCCTTCAGTGAAGTAGACATTCCTGGCTGCTAATGGGGAGTAGCTCTGAATCACAGCACTTGTATCAGACTGCTGTGAACTACTGGCCTGGCGCCTCAAGGCCATTCCTCAACAGGAAGCTGAATGTTTTCATGTAAGACTGAGAGGAAAACCTTCCCAGGAAGAGCAACCTGGATCAAACCTTTGAAAATCCGGGATGAAAAGGCACAAAATAAATATAAAGCTGCAGGGTGCTCTCCCCAGTGTTTCTCCACTGTTTGCTTGGCCTCTCTTTCGTGCTCCTTGGAAAGGTAGAGCCCTTCGTAGCTCTTTGATCCGCACGTGTTACGGAGCACTGTGCTACTTTATAAAAAATAAAAAAAAAGGCAGGAAGCTCAGGCGGCTTTTTTTAGTTGGGACATGGGCTGGTTTTATGAGGAAATAGGAACTGAATTAGTCAATACAGACCACCTCTGCTGAGACCGCTGGTTTGCCAGTGGACTTTGAGCTGTGCTGTTTAAGAGGCCTCAGTGGCTTTAAATGGCCTTTTGTGGCTACCACCAGCAGGTGAGAATTACTCATTATGTATCAGGGATGGTGGTATCTGGGATAGGAGAGAGTCTGCATTGAATTTAAGCTATACAGAACATTTTGATCTAAATTTTTGCTTGTCTTTTCTACGTTAGTCTGCAGCTAAACATCAGTGTCCTCAGCTTTCCTTTCCCCTATAACAATGGCCAGGGGGCTGACCTCTGATGCAGAGTCAACTTGTTCAGTAAGATTTTAGGCCTCAGCTTACACTGATTAAAATCAAAGGGTGCCAAATGAGTTTTGGAGAATTTCTACCCAAGAGTACATTAGGCAGTGTAACTCCTTAATTCAGGAGCTGTACTCAAACAGTATGGGTGAAACATTTTGTGTTGGAAAGGCTTACACAGATGCTGCAGCTCTGTTATAAATGGCCCTGGTTTAAATACTGCTGTAATGTAATATAATGTAAAATTTGCTGACTAATTCCACTTGTGGCTCTGCAGGCTCAAGCACTCTATCTATTATGATTAGTCTAACAGAAATTTGACTTGTGGGTTAAACCATTTCTTCATAAACTTGTTCTGTCTTGCCTTGCGTGATTCCAGGTGCTGGCAGTGTACCTTCTTTCTGTGACTAAGCACTTTGTGTTTCTTCTGGTGAAAATTCATTTACCTTCTCCACTGAACTGCATGCTTCTGCTAATTTGGTCATTCTCAAAAGCTCTGCTCCCTGAGCCTTTTACTTGATGAGTAGTACGTGGAGACCCAGAGGTTAACATAGATGTTTTGAGATACCAATAATCCTGAAACTGTTACTGGAGAGCACATGTCCGTCTGTGGAAAAATGTCTGACTCGTTAGACAGTTTTTGGGTGGAGGCCCTGTTATAACCCAGTTGTCTGGGTCAGAAGGGCAGGGTGATGGTTGAGTTAGCAATTGCGTAAGTGAGCTGATGTAACCCAGAGACCTAGCGATGAAGAACTGTTCCTCGCTGGATGAGCAATACCTGTTAGGCTTGTACTGTAGCCTTTTCACATGCTCTAAGAACATAAATTCTTCCAAGATCCTACTGAACTTTACTGCTAGGTAAGAGGCCTATGGTTCTTACGCATCTGGAAGATGTTCACGACCTCGCTGAAGAGCAGAACAAACCCTCCCCAGTCATGTGGATGAACAGTAGAGTTAGTTGTTCACACAAGCCTGGCCCACCACATTGCTCTACCAAACTGCTTACAGAAGACAGTGTTTTTTTAATTTCTGCAGGGAGTAGAGCCTGAGACTCTGAAGTAGAGGTTTAATTGACCTCAACCACTGCAATCCCAAAGCCCGAGGATGTCTAGATTTGCAACGGATATCTGGGTCAAATGTTGTAGTTAAATTAAATCCACTACAAAAGGGAAGTACTTCTGTAACATGCTGGATGTTTAAAACCCCACCTTTCTAGCTGGTGTTGACATCTCTTTACAATCCAAAGTACTCTCCATAAATATAGTTGCAAACTTCAAGCAAAAGCGAGTAGCAATTAATAACTTTGACATTGCAAATGCATGTTCCACTAATACAGTTGTGTCACAGAATTACAGTGAACCACCACCAGCTTCTTTGAAGATTTTTTTTTTATGGCTTCATATAGTCTTTACCACTCTCTCTCTTTCTACTCTTCCCTGTAGGTGGGAAAAGAAATGCTTTCTCAACTTGCAAAGCAAAGGCGGCGACACCAGGACCCCTTCTGGAGATGGAAGCTTGTTAAACCCTAGGTGTGTCCTTCATCCACACAGACCACCCCCAAGGAGTCTGTCTAGGATGTCATTCACCCTGATGCCACTGCTAGAGACACTGAATCATAAAGACAATCACTGCCAAAATCCTTCACTATCACGAGGTCCAGCCCTGATATAAATAGAGCAAATGAGCTCCTGGGTCAGCAGAGCAGCTTTTGTCTTCACTCCACCTCTGCCTTGCACTCGTAAGCCCTGTCTCATCTGTGTCCATATTGAGTCAGCAAACAAAGTAGCATGGCTGTCTCCGCCTGCTTCAGCCAACAGAATAAGATAGACCACAGCTGCCCCATACAGCACACTGAGCAATGGAATTTGCCTGGACCAGGATGATGCGCTCAACCTTCTTTTTATTTAATGGTGCGACAGGATCAATTTTGGTTTTAGCTTTTTTAAGAAACTTGAATGCTTTTATATTTTAACTTTTAGTTTGTAATTTCTTTGGTGTATATTTTACTAGGTATGAGCTTTTAAACAAGTGTCAGAAATCTGAAATACTTTTTAAATAAAAAGGAGTTTTTCTTTTCTTTTTTTTTTTTTTTTTCTGCCAGAAGAAAAACCTGTATGGAAAAAAAGGTGGCTGTTTTGTTAAACTATTTGTAACAAATAGTGGCCTCTCAGTCTATATAATAGTGTCCTATAGAACTAAATAAATGTAACAACAGTCAGCTGGTCAGTAGACATGTTAGTCTTGCATCATCTACTCTGTAAACATAAGCAATACATCCAGCAAATCTGACTGCAGTGAGTTCTCCTTCTCACCCATTCCCCTTCTCCTTGTAAAAAGCCCAGCACTTGAATTATTACTTCAATTGTTCTGTATTTGTATCTGTTTTTGTTAGCCTGTTAGTGGGATTTTATGCCAGTTGTTGAAATGAGCATTGATGTACCCATTTTTTAAAATAGTAAGGCACAGCCTTTGCCAAAAATACTGTCAACCAATTTTTTTTTTGTCATTCCAGTTTGAGTTAATGTGCTGAGCATTTGTTTTTTAATAAAAGCTTTGTAATAAAACTAAAGTCAATTGTCTTAAAAATTGGCTTTAAAAAATGAGAATGGCTTGTGCTAGAATCCCTCAAAGGTAGAAGCAAGCCCAGAAAGGCACAGTCACTTCTAAGGCTGAAAACTTTTGGCTCAGTCTTCTCTTGTAGGAAATGCAATATGTCTGTTCAGCTGTTTCCTCATCTGAAGTGATTTGGGAAAATTAGTTTTTCTTCAAAAAGTGAGAAGTCTCAGGTCCATACCAGGAATAAGGAATCAGCAGGCTCAATACTTCCTTGTGCTGCTCAGTTATCTTTGGCCTAAGTGGAAGCACCAAGGATCCCTCCTTCTATCTTCAGTTTCCTAGCAAAATCTTAGTGCTCACAGCAGTGGTTTAAAGCCAATAATTAAGAATATGGATTTCTTTCTTTCTGGATGCAATCCATGCCCACACAAGAGGTAGGATCCTACAGCTAAATTTCTTATAGCTGTATAAATTATTCCTCAGTCAGGGCCTGAAGCTGGCTGCAGAATCAGATGTGGAGGGCTTGGTTTCATGGTGTCAGATCCAGAGAGTTGGCATGGCCTGCCTACTGCCAGTGGTGCCCAAGAGATGTTCCTGCCACAGCAAGCCGCACAGCTGACTCACTTCTACTAAAGGACTTCAAAGAAAAAAAGCACTGTAACCATAGATAAACTAGTCCAATGTTTCTTAAGCACCCCTCCAAAGGAAATATTATGAACTGTGCATTGAATTAGCATTCCTTGTATTCCAGCTCACAAATCTTGTTTGGTGTGAGACTCAAGCTTGAGATACAAGAAATGACATAGATGACTTACTGCCTAAGGAAGCTTTGGAATTTAATTGTTTGTAAATGACCCTTAAACTCTGTTGCATAAGAAATTTCATAATTAAAAATGTTATAAAACAGCTTCCTCTTAAACCAGTGTGCACTGCACACAAAACCAACTGTAAGGCTGTGACCAGCATATTAGTACTTGCAATATATTTCTAGCAACTAGTGATTATATTAAAAAAAAAAAAAAGAAAAACAAGTGACCAGGCTCTCAGATGGCAGGAGAAAATATCTGTGAGAGAACAGCAACTGTATACTGGAGTTTTGAAAGGGTTGGCTCTGTTTCCATTCCAGTCAATTATCCCAGCCTTTGCTGGAAACCTGTCTGGCTTTTGGTTTGGGGTTTGGTTTTATTTTTAAAGGAGAAAAAAAAAGGCAAGTACTTAGTGCAGTAATTGTTCTAAATCAAGGATTACTGCAGTGAGATCTGTAAATTGCATATTCCAAAGACAACAGTTCTTTTTAAAACTTTATAAAACATGACTAGTCTATTTAGATTTAATATCTATTTAAAAAGTCATTCTGAAAAAAAAAATTGTTCCCAATAGAGGTGTCAGCCTTATGTAGCACATTGTCCCAAATACACTAAGTTGGGAACAGTTGCCTGTCTTAAGGACGAAAGGTCTTTCAGCTCTAATAGCAAAGGAGAAAAAGAATTCAGGAGCTAAAAATAATATCTGTGCTGTTAACATACAGTGAACAAGCACCATATGTTGGGCTCATTCATAGATCAAAGACCTTTCACATATAGCAACTATGGGAAAGGTTAACTTTCGCAAGGCTTGGGATGCTGCCATGTGAGCACCTGAAAGAGAGTAACCACGCTATCCTGGAAAACCCTCTGTGACTTGGGTCAGTGTCCACTCCTGGCTTCCACTGCTAATCAGAATTTGTTCTGTGGGACCAAAAGACCAAACTGATGAGGGCCCTCACTGTCCTGCACCAGAGACAAATGAGCTAGGAAACATGGCCTAGTGATGATGGTGTTACTCTGGCAGTAGAACTAGGTTTAAATCCTTGTGATATAGAATAAATTATTTCAGGTGAGACTCATAACTAGCACCTAAATTCCTGATCTGCAATTTAGGCAGAAGTCAGAATCTAACCACGTCTCTTTTGGGTGCCCGAGGAGATCACTACCCTGTATTTCCCACAGAAAACATCTTTAAGGATTTAAATGCTCCTATGCAACGGCTGAGTTAATTATCCAGACACTTATGTACAAGCAGTTACAAACCACTGTCTCCCCCCCACTTCATTCTGTGCATGCACTAAAAGCAGTTCTTGCACCCATCACAGCACAGATAGTCTAGTTCATAAATACAGAGATATCCCACTACCCAGGAAACACACAGCCTTCCCCCTCTCCACACTGAAAACACAGCAAAGGCACAGAACAGTGGGGTTGAGCCAGGATTATTTACAGCTAATCAAGCCAACATCACAGGATAGTCTGGCTCCTCAGGCTTCTGGATCACCTGGACCAGAGCCATTTCCCCTCTGTTACAAATAAGAACAATGCTTCAGGCTAACTTTGGCTTCTTACAAAGCAAGCGATGACAGATTCACTAGTTGAGCTTACAGGGACTCACCAGCTCTACAGAAGTTTCCGCTTTGGATTAGCTAACAGAAAAGGCAGTAAGTTAGTTGTACAAGTGATAGCTCAATGGTTAGATCAGTTTGCAGTAAGTGCGGGACCTTAGGGACCCAATCCTTGTTCCAGGATGTAGGACAGCAGAATTCACAGCATCAGTTGTCTGCACTCCTTTGAAACCACTTCAGTGCATACTGCTTTGACACAATCATTCCATTTCATGGTGGCCTCCTGCTCTGATCTACATGGCAGCTAATTAGGCCAAAGCAAGACTGGCAGACAATGAAGGAAACTTCAGAGCCTAAGAAATGTCCGTAACCTCTGCCATAAGGCAAGTGCGGTTTGTTCCTTTCATTCACAAGGGCACTAACATGCCAGGAGGCCTCTCCTCCGGCATAAGGACCTAACACAAAGTAGAACATTAGAGGGGAAAGAACTGACTCTACAAATAGCCAGAAGCCTGTCAGCTATGAATACATTGCTCCTAAGTCAGTGAAAAACTACTGGGCTAAACCAGAAGTTAGCCAAGAGGAGAGCAGTTGTAAGAGGAAAATGGTCAGCCATAAACACCTTATGAGACGAAACCAAAAACCTAGAAAGTGTACCTGAACACATTCTAATTTTCCACATGACAGGCCAGGAAGAGAAACTCTGGATTACAGTATGAATTTACCCTTGGAGTCTCCTCATGGACAGAAAGATCATGTTTAGAAAGCAAGAAAGCAAACAAGCATCTGCAGCCCCAAGAAAAGAAACACATCTGCCAGAAATAGAGGAAATGAACCTGTTAATCACCAGCTTTTGGCCAGGTCAAAGCAAGGACTAAAATGCTGCTGCCCATCCTCCCAGGTAAATGCTCATACCTTCAGGCCATATGTTTTAAACGATGCCTTCCCTCTGGCTGGCACACTCCTTCTGCAGCAACCACAGCTTCATTGAACCACAGCAGTCTGCCTGGCTGAGATAGTAGTCACTGCGTACCGTGAATGATGTTCTACAAAACATATTTTGATAAATTCACCCATCCCACCTTCCAGAAACTCAACACATACAAGTAAGAATCACCTTTGTTCATCCAGAAAATCAGCATGAACCAGCAGAGCTAGGAAAAAAATTTCCATCAGCTTCATTCTAAAAGAGCAACTCACCCAATAACTGGTAACTATGACATAGTAAAATCTTGAGCAAGAATAAGAAAAATAACACATACCACAACTTAATGGTGGTCAAGACACTTAATTTGAGAGGAAACTCTTTGAATGTGTACTCATTTCCTATAGCTAAGAAAAGTGGCTAAAAAAACCCCACAGAGTATCTATTAGGCTGAGCTAGGACCATCTCTGTCTTTTAAGACAGAGAGAATATGCCACAGAAACAAGGACTCAGATCCTGATAAAGCAAAATGCTATAGAAGGGTTAGTTTTTCTCAGCACCTGCCTGTGAAAGGGAATGGCAGTGACTATATCCCTTCACTGAGATGAAGTACCAAAAGCCTGAGATAGACAAGATTCTTACATTCCAGTTGCTGCTTTTGCTACCCTGAACTATGTTTGCTTCTTAATATTTGCCTGTGAAATGTTTAATTTTGTCATGACTAACATCATCAGCAACTTCTTTCACTCCACCCAATCTTAAAATAGATAGGCAGTAACCATATTTGCAAAAAAAATCATGTTGCAGAACAGCCACTGCTTTTTTCCTGTAAAAACCTGATAGCTCAAACTCTACTCAACTTTGTATTACAATATCCTGAAAGAATTCACAATTAAAACACCTTAATCTAATATCCTTCAACAAATTTAACCATGAGTGGGTTTAATAACTGTTAGAAAATTCAAATTTTATAAGCAAGATTTCACATATGGTCTGAAGTTTCCCTTTGTGTGGGAGTCGTGTAACTGCATGACCAAGAAATAAAACCACTCACAGTACTCATTTAACCACTGAGCAGCCTAGTTCTGCTTATACTGGTACTTTAAAGCAGTTACTCCCCATACTTAATTGGTTTGTACGTGTGAATTTACTGAAATTACTTACTGAAACTGAATAGCAAACAGTTTATTCCCTTCTTCCCCTGCTTCATTGGATTGCACTCCTGCTCCAGGGTTTCTCCCTCCTCCCCCTTCTCTCTTGTGTTTGGCCGACTCCCCTGCTCTTGTCCCGTCCTTGTGGGCAGTCGGAGTTCCTTGCTGATGGAACAGCACTGCTAACTGTTCATCCACTCAGAAGCAGTCTCCCCTTTCCAATGACCTAATGCTGGGTTTCCAATGAACCTAAAAAGATGGACTTTAATCTGGCAGAGGTCTAACATCCATACTGTATTTTTATTCCATCCAGTTTGGAAATAAGTATCATTTAAAAAAGAGTGGGGGAAAAGACTATTTTCTAGTCCACTGAAGAAAGAACTTCCCTGTATATCTGTTCCCCAAGCACATTAGAACGATGGTACTTCCTTAGCTCCCAGATGTGTTGTGAGGATCAGGTACAATTATATGAAACTCATGTAAACCACAGACAGAAGAATTAAGGGATATTTTAAATGAGATGCATACAACTACACCATGGGTATAGTTATCATAACAGCTCCCACACAATTATAGAAATGTGGAATATACTGTATTTATCAACCAAAGAATTCTTCAGACCACCCTACTCCAGCAGTTGTCTCACTAGCTTAACCACCTGTCCTTCTTTTTTGGGAACTACCTCACTTTCAGAGGCAATGGCAACGGAACTGAGATAGAACAGAGAGAACAAGCACAGAGAAAGTTGATGGGTGTGGATTAAAGTGTTTCACTTGAACTATTTTTTATTGTGCACTACTATAACAGTAGCATTACCCTTTCATGATCCCAGGGAAGTGCGGAGACTTACACTTTAGGCTGAGGGTGTAACTAAGCAGAAGTAACAGCTCACAGAAAAGATGAAATGAAAAAGTGCTAACACCAGTTCCAGCTACCCACCACTACCTGCTGAACTCTGAAGACTAGGCAGCACTTTCTCACCTGTCCCTTCATCAGATTTCATCCAATTTTTTTCAGACATTGTGGCAAATACTTAGTTAAATTAGGTGATTTGCAGACATGACAACTCCTAACCAGGGCAGCAGAACCTGCAAAGTTCTTCAGAGCATACAGTAGCTGAGGCTGAAGGATGTCCTTGCTAACTCATATCTTGAAATCACTTCTATTCAAAGGTATTTAAAATCCTCTAACACATGCTGGATTTCCAGGGGTCATGTCAAATATCAAACTTTGTTACTTCTCTTTTCTCAGAAGACTCAGCAAGTCCTCCAAAACAACCTTCTGCATGCAGAAAGCAGAGAAAGTGCCACTCCTTTTAGATTGGTTTTTAGATTTTCTTTCCCAATTTCAATATAGATCAGTTGTAAGTTGAGCTATGTGCCTGTGCACTACTCTCATAATGTGAATTAAAATGAAATTCTAAGTCAAACTGATACCAGCCATAGCTAAGACCAGTCTCATCTACCACTCAAATAGTTCATTCCCTAAAAACACAATAAAAGCAATTTTTCAAAATCACAGTTTTCACTGGAAATTTTCCTCCTTGTAATAGCAGAAATGTTAGAAATCTCTGGCACTGTAGAAAAGCTCTGTCTTTTGCCAAAAAGCAATGAGCCTGTGGGTGAAGATTGTGCCTATTGTACGGTCATTTGACTTATTCATCACTGTTTGCCATTACTCTCCCCTTCCACTGGCATGCTACTTTAAATACCTCATGTCAAAAAGCTAAGCAATGTTTCCAGCTGTAAACCTGTGCAAGGAATCTTTAGAGTATAACACTGTCCTTGAGGTAAACTGTATGTTCATCTTTTACTCTATGACAATGAAATGTCCTTACAAACGTAGGTCCAAGTAGAGAATACTGGCTTCAGTTCATAGATTTTTGCCTGTTTAGCATCAATTTAGGCACAATAGCTTTCAGTCTTTGCCAAAAATAAAATGCCAAGTCTCTAAGAAAGGGAAAGACTTCTTCCTCAGTTTCAATTAATGCTTTTGTTTAAAGAATTAAAAAGATGGTATCAGGAAAACCACTTCTGTGAAAATGACAGCATCTTCTCCCTGCCATTCCCTCCTTTTCAAAAGAAAAATTTACCACTTTAAAAACCTCATCTCTCTAGTACTAAATAAATTACATTCTCCAACTATCTTCTGTCTCTTACTCTAAAGTAAGCTATTTAAATTCCTATCATCGATCTCACACTTCACAGACACTGCCGTTTTCCTTAAACCACCCTGACTGGGTTTTAGAATCCACAGCCTCATTCAAATGAGCTCTCTCAATAAAGTATTCCCATGCAGTCTACTTCATCCATGCTCCTTCCTCAAAGGACTCACACAAGTTTTTTAAGGCGCTTAAAACATTATTTGGGTGCCTAACTTTCACTGCTTGCTCTCTGACACTGACGTCAAAAGAGCACCCAGATATGCATCCATAAGCAGTTGTGATAACCTTTGACTCCAAAGAAAGAGAAGGGAGAGGGTGAAGGAATCAGAAGGCAGTATTTTTTTGGGCTGTCAGAAGCACAGTCTGATTTGTGCTGTCTGAAATTACTAATTAGCAAGTGCAGAATTTTGTTCCTGCAACTAATTCTGTTCAAGAAAGTAGATAAAGAGCAAATGGAGGAAAATGATGAAAGCTGCTTTTTTCTTTCACGTTCTCTCAAGAACTGAAGGGATGTGGGAGAACCTGATATTAAAGTCCATGCCAGTTCTCTTCTCATATTCCCCATTATTTTGCAAATGAAGTTCAAGAATTAAATAAATCTAGGACCCCTAAAATCAGGCTCTTCCCTAAATACTTCTTTAAGTTCTGAGTGGGATTTCTGTGCTAAGAAGAAATCATTGGAAGCTAGATGCCTCACCTGCTTAGACATTCTGGAAAACATCACTAGGCTTCCAACTGAAATAAAAGGCTTTTAGAAATTTTCACCCTAAATTGTAAGGAAAAAAGAATTGCAACATCAGCTGTAAGGAACCCACTAGCCCTCTCAACATCTTCAGAGAAATAAGGACTTCAAGCACTTGTCAGGAACATCTGAGATTTTACAACCTCTTTAGAGAAAACCAAGAACTAAAACGTCTGTGAAATATAAATGCAATGTATCTTACACCTGCTTATGCTCACAGCTTTGTAGGATTCAAAACAGCAGGTCTCAAACATTAAGTTACTGTAAAGTAGGTGAAGATTCTGAGCTGAAGCAAGGGCTTCCTTCCAAGGGCTGCAGTGCTCCAATCCAGCTCAGGGCATCACTGCATGCAGAGGAGTCAGGGAACAGAACGGTCCCTTCCATGGATCACAGACTGTTGTTACCTACACTGGTCCTGCCATCAACAGAGCAGAGCAGTATCAGTCTTCACACAACCAAGATCCACTTACTGTAAACGTGTGGTTTTACCCACTTCTATTGAACAAATGTTTAATAGATCCACTTGAGTATGCAAGGATAATTAAAGGAAAAAAAAAAGGGGGATTTTATTTGGTGCTAATTCACCACATGCAAATTCCAGCTGTTTACTGTAGACCTACCACCAAGCATACACTTCTTCCCACAGCTCATCAGAAAGCCTCTTGCTGGCGAAAGTGGTTAATCCACAACATTTTTGTTGCTGAAGCCAAGACTCCAAATGGGGGGTTTAGGTTACTAATGACAAAAAACTTGCATTCTTTAACTAGCAAATACTGTAAGGGTTGGTCCATTTACAGAAAACCACCCTAGAAGTGGTTGCTGGCAGAAAAACTGGACCAGAATAGAAGAAGCTGTTACCAGGCAGGACAGAGATGCACAAAGTTAAGCAGCAGCAAACAACAGGCTAGGAAAAAATCCTGTTATCTGGCAGCATGGAACAGCCAAAGTAAGCGACAAGTTCCTTAGTGCCCGCCAAGCAAAAGCCTTGTGCTAAAATATCCTCCTGTGCCCTGGCCAACTTACAGCATCTGACTCCAGGCTGGAAACAAAACTTGGCCTTACGCCTCACTGTGATGCCTCATGCCACCACATGACAAAAGAAACAGCTACTTTAATAACTAGGTTTGATGCTTTGTATTATTCCTGCTCCAGAAGCAACCAAAACTTCCAGCCAGTGTTACAGCTTTATGGTGCTAGTTTCTCTGCAAAGAATGCACTGCTGTGAGTTACTAGCAATTTACAGAAAACCAAATAGAAAACCTCTAAGGGAATAAAAGAGTGAATTGAACAAGTGCAAAGCTGCTCTGTGGGCATACAAACCTAAATCTGATTAACATATTATCAGTATCAACCCCTGACATCATCACAGACTCTTCTGTGATCATATACGTTTAATTTAACGCTCTGCATAGCATTGCATATAAATGAAAAAGTACACTGGATAGCAAATGGTATATAAAAAGTGATTTCAGTTTTGACATGAACTTTTGAGAGGATCATAAAATTCAAGGCAGATCATTCTACAAATCATCTTTACAGTTACCAGACTGTGGCTCTACTTAACCCTTCTCTAACAGAACTCAGTAGAAGCACTTTCTTCTGGCTTTGAACAACAGGAAAAGCTAGTGAGGGAACATATAAAATGAAAAGATCTAGCTCTCGAAAGAACCATAGCATCTGCTTTTGCTCCTGATCTCAGCTCTTCCAAAAACCACAGGGAAAAGGCATCATTCAGGTCAGTTTTATAATTGCTCACGTGGCTGCAAACCGTACTGAATAAAAATACTGAGATGTGGGTCACTGCTGTGGTACTAGTAAGGAAAGTAAGAACATAGCACCACAGCTACAGGCACAAGACTATTGCCTCTCTTGAAAAAATTAGCTCTAAAACTGTCAGCAGTAAATTTTTAGGAAAAGTTGGTCTCTACAGACTACAAAAACTGCTTCTGGTTTGCCCACATCTTTAAAACCACTTGATACTGTAAGGTGGCTTTCTCTAGACACAAGAATAACAAGCATACATTAAACTTTGGCAATCAGGTGCTGATAGCTTAAAAAAAAAATATTAGTATGAACACTGGCAATAACCATCAGCTATACATCTATAAAAACAGACACAGGCTGGGGAGCAATACTTTGAGACATGGAAAACATTTTGTATCTTTGTGGACACTTACACAAAGAATTCACTAAAGAACTGCAAGCATCTGTAGTTTCACACACCTCTTCCAAACTCTCTGCAAGGAGAATAATTTTTCATGAAATAAAAAAAAGTCAGAAGTGCTTTCCCAAAGCAACTGCAAAAACAGTACATGCTTCCTCATGGCTGGTCATACACTTTCTTTTTTCCCTTTAAGGAACGCTTCGATCCCATCACCTTTATGCTACTACACTGCACACACCCAGACGACTGCCCTCAGGGATCTCGGCGCTCAATACTGCACTGCAATCACAGTACAAAGTCACACAACAGAGACTGTTTGCCAGTACCTACATCCTCCAGCACCCACATTTCTGGCCACAGGAATACATTACACTGCATTAGCTTACACCTAACTCATTTGCAGACTTTGCTGACCAGAGCCTGGCACAAACTCAGGAACACACAAGACCTTTTCACACCAAGACCACCTTTTGGGTGGGCAAACAGTATCTCTTTTTCAGATGCCCTTCTGTTTCCAATAACAGATACAGATTTAACAAGTCTGTCATAACTCACTACAAATACAGCAAATTTCTTGTTTTTCACTTCTTCACCATTCTTCATATTCACTAATTTATAGTAAGTGGATCTCCAGAAGAGATCAACCAACAAACCCCAGAAGTTTCACAGATATCTGGAAGCATGTAAGAGTCCTATCCACAGAAGAAACCACCAAATATGGCATTAAGGAAACAAAATCAAAACAAAACTCTGAATCTCATTGAGAAGCCACTACCATGCTTTTCGGAGACCTGAGTCACTGCTGGAGCACAGAGCTGGTAGTAATGGATCTCATAGCTCTGAAGAGCCCATACTAGATGCTGGAGTTAACTTCTGTCTAATCATTTTTTGAAGGACACTTGCACTGTCACCTCAAAACCCTTGGGTCAGGTGGCTTGGGAGACAAATACAGCCAGTCTAAGAAAGAAAAAAAAGATGTATTTCCAAGTTATTTTATGCAGTTTTTCAGTCAACCCTTCTTTCTATTGTGTAAAATAAGGCATAAGTTCACAAAACTCTCATCTGGACAGAGCTGGGCTATTCACTTCAAGACAGCTATTCATTTCCAGGGTCTAAACTTCCATCAAGAGACAATTAGTAATTAAATTATTTGGCAATGCTGTTTTCCCAATGAAATTCCTACCAAAGTGATGTTCTGCAAGTCCCCACAATGAAGGAAAGAGGAAACAACAAATGCCACTTTCCACTCCAGATTCAAATCCCTACTGCAACTTAGTATCTGTACCTCCCAAGAAAACTAGTCTCCTATGACAGTACACCGGAAAACTCAAAGACTTGCAAACACAGATGCAGATTTAAGACTTCAGATTCAAGATACAGCACTGCAGACATTACTATTGGCCCATATACACGTATTATTTTGTTCAGTGCCTTAAATGGAAAATATTTCACTTGTAAGAGCAAAGCCAAATTTAACTTCTACACACTTAATTCCACTTCATATCAAACTTCATTGCCACCTCTTGTGCTTTATACTCCATAAGCCACTCATGCAGAGCACTCTCCTCCAGTCCAATTAAAATTCTGTTTTCAACTCCTCAGTAAAGTTTGCTGTGCTCCCATCTTCCCCCCAGCCATGTCAGCAGTTAGGTTGACCACAGATGGAGCACATTTGGCAGCTGAAATGACCCAGATGCTGGATCTGGAGCCATCTTCCCAGCTGCAGAGGCTGGGCTCACGTCCGACTCCTCAGCTGTTGGCTGTCAAGCTGCCCTCGAGCTGTGCCAAGGATACATCTCAAAGCTTTGACCAAATCTGTGAGGCCTGCTGACAGAAAGGATAACAAAGACCAAAGGTTTTAAAAGTAGGCGGTGAGGGAAGACAAACACCCTTCCCTCCTTTCTCTTCTATACCTCATTTTTCCTCCAATCTCTTTTCCACTACTAATAAAAATTCAGGAAGAAGATGAATGGTGAGAGCAGGTCCAACATACCACATCCTACTCTGAGGTACTGACCAGCAGTCAGATTCCCCTTCATCAACACTACGTGCAGTGAAAGGTGGCTCACGTACCTCTGGATCAAGTCACAGCCACAGCAAGGGCTGGAAAATAATCTTTACTGAGGAAAAAGTGGTGACAGACAATTCCTTTATCTCACTACCTATTCTTTCAGCCCCTAGAATCTTTAAACTAGCAAAGCTGTAGAAAGTCTTCTACAATTCAGGAGCAACTATTTAATGTCCTACTTCTGACTATTTTCCTCACAACCTTGAACCTTAAAGGGGACTTCTACGTTCTCCATGCTTCCCCACTGAGGAGCAAAAGAAAAGGCTTACCTTGATTCAATGGCTTCAGTCATTTGATCTAGATTTAAGAGGGAGTATTTGAAGTTTTTGCCCTTTACTTCATCTCTGCTCATCCTGGCATAGCACCCCGCACGCTGATAAAATAAACCATTCCCACCCACCAGTAAGGTACCTCCACATGGCCTATTTGCTACTGAGAAAAAGAATTCTCTTCTCAAACAGCAAGTCAAACTTACAAATGCCTCTATTTCAGATTTCTTGTATGTATTACATGCACACATATTGTGCTTGTTAGAGCTCCTGAAAGGAAAACACTGTTTTACAGAAGGTTTATTTTTCTAAAATATCACATTTAATAGTGAAAAATAGTTTACACATTTAACATTAAATAGCCTATGCCTTGCTATACACCTACCCATTTCCAAATTAAAAATGATCTTACAAGTAAAGGGAGCAGTAGCAAATTAACTCTGTTTAAATGTTTTTGTAAAAAATAAATAGCATTTTTTAAGAAACAAGTAATACACGTTCCCAGTTTTAATTACTACTAAAAACAGTAGTACTGAAGCTAACTTCAGCATTTAAAAGTCACTAAACTGAGCTACAGGCATTAAGAACCTTCCAGAGCAACAGACTCCATATGCAAGACCGTCTTTTACTCAAACCAAGTCAATTTGCCAATATATTAGTAGAGAGTGTCTACAGTACTGTTTCTTTCCTTTAATGCTTTTCTTTGAAGACAAGCGGCTGAAAATCAGATGATCTGTAATTAGAAACCAGGATCCAATAAACTAAAAATATTATTCTCTACTCAGATATTTCTTGTGTGATCATGTGCAAGGAAATTAACATCTCTCAGCCTCAGTTTCTTTATATGTAATCTGAATTAGATGATGAAGGAGGGAGGAAGAAGCAACTTAGTGTTAAATAATTATTCATAATTTTTAAAAAGTTTTATATATAAAAGAAATATATATAAGCACTTAGTACACAAGTAAAGGAACACTGCTACTCAGTTGAACTGGAACCCCAACCCCCATGCCCACTTGCTCTGCAGTGTTTGGAGAAAAGACAGGATTCGATGCATTCCCACGAGGGACAAATTCAGGCTCCGCTAAGCTCCACAGAAATAAAGTTGCAAAACAGAGGGTGCCTCACACAGCCAGACACACCTACTTGTTTATACAGCACAGACTCCTAACTGCAATCCTGAAAGTACTCAACTACACTAGTAGTGTATTGTGTAAAAATGACACTTCAATAAAGCCAATTTACAGGACTTGAGAAAGCACACAGAAGCTTTCATCAGCTTCCTAGCTTAGGCCCCTCAGAACAGAAATTACCCAGAAATCTTCATTATGTTTTGACAGCACCTAGCAAAAGTAGGCCCTCAACTGCTAATTGAAAATGCTAGAAAATCCCAACACAAGTCATGAGCTCTGCTTTTAAATGCTGTATTGAGAACCTTCTGTCCGGGTGAAAGCCTACTATTGTGGGATTTTTTTATTTATTTTTAAATATGACTTTCAAAAAATTATTGTCCAAGGCACTGTAATTTACACCTACAGATTAGTACTGCACTTAAGAAAAATCCTCACAAAACAACTCACTGCTTCTCCACTGCTAGGTTTGCCAGCATGAAAAGAGACTGCCACCCAGTGGGCTCCATCCAAGTACACCAACTGTAAGCCATGACATTCAATACAGAATTGTTGAAAATTTTATTTTTAAGAAAGTGAGGTTATTCTTAGGATCTTTCCCATCACTGTAACAATGTTTCAAATATATAAATTCACTTGTCCTGTACCGCACCCGAAAAAATCAACATTTCATGAAGGCACTGTACATAGAAAGCTTTTTTGGAATTACATGAAAAAAATAATCTACCAAATCAAGTTTCGACCATAATTAGTTAGTGCAATCACTCAATTCAGAGGTGGGTTATGTTCTAAAGGCAGCTTGTGCCAACCTTGGGTAGGTTTAAACAGAATTCACCGGTAATATGGCAACGCTGAATAGCATGCACAGATAGCTAGTTTAACACCTCTTGAGGTCTGGAGGTCATTTGTATTTGTAAAATCCTTCTCCAGTCTTCTTACCCAGCTTCTTTTCTGCTACCAGTTTATTCAGGAGTGGGCTGGGTGCAAAAAGAGGATTGTTGGGCTCTAATGAATGCCATCCTGGAAAGAAAAGGAAGTGGATGAATTAGTAACAGTTCTGTTTATATGCAATGATAACAGAGATCTGCATCTTCTTAGAATAATATTCAGAGGTCAGAAAACTGAAGGAGGTATGAAATTTATTGTAGACTCTCTGAGACCCTTCAATACAGCTCCATAAAGCGCAGATCAGTATTGAAGATTATGAGCAAATCTATCAAATAGTTTTTAGGCATAGTGTACTCTGAGCACCTTCTAATCTCAATGACTGAGAGTTTTTAATACTTTAAAAAAATTAAGGAGAACTTTTGAAACGTAGTTAAGTACAAGGAAATAAAACAAAGGCTATGCTGAAAAGAAATTTAAGTGCAAAGAAATTCCAAGTTGAATTTCTACCTGTGAAAGACACGCTCCGTTACAACAATGTAACATCACTCGACGATACTAACTAAAAGCAAAATAATTTTCACTGAAAATGCCCTTTTCAAAGTGATATTCTGCCTCGAGAATATTTAAGCTGCTCATTCAAAAGAACACAACAACCATCAACAAGCTGTCACCAATTATGTATGTTTTTGTTCCTGTATTGACATTCATCCACTTATTAACTCAAGTGAAAGGGAGATGGTTTGGTTACATCTTTTGAGGTATTTACTGGGTTTCCTATTAACTAAAAATGAAAACACAGCTGGCAGAAAAAGGATAGGGAGTCTCAACATTTGTTGCTTTTCATCAGAATTTCTTACCTCCAGTACACGTCTCTTCCCACTGATTCTTTTTAGTAATATAAAGTACCATTATTACTGTTTTCCAGTGGAACCTGATGAAGTCAGCAAAACCACCACTGCTTTGTCCACACATACAAAGGGTACTAGCATGCAGTACAAATGCTGTACTCATACAGCATTCTGAGCTGAATTCTGATTCCTTTCTCCTGAATAGTTAAAAGGCTGTGCCATAAACATTCAGTTTAAATAATTAAGAGTCACATTTGCATTAGAACATCTACAGTGTAGCTAAAAAGGGGGAAAACAGAACAAAATAAGCATGCAGTACCATCTATAATGTATTTACTGGTATCCAACCCAACATAGTCCAGCAGTTCAAATGGACCCATGGGATAGCCAGCCCCAAGCTTCATAGCAACATCAATATCTTCCTTTGATGCATCTCCTAGAGAAAAGATTGACAGTTTGATGAACAGAGAAGATTCCGCATCTACTTGGCACCACTTATAAATAATTAACAGGGTGTTATTTCACCCTGGTGCAGCTCTTCACAGAAATCTCTGCATGTTTCGGAGCCACAAAAACTGGAGTCAGCATACACATGTGGAGCATAAAGCTGAAACTCTCACAAAAAAAAAAAAGAAAAAAAAAAAAGCAGCCCTGCAGCCCTGCTTTCCATTTTCCTAGCTTCCCTTCGCATTTCAATATAGATCACTCACTACACTGATGGAGCCACAGCTACTGTGCTGAACCTATCAGAAAGATTAAAGGAAGAAGTGGTCACTATGAAGAATCAAGAGCTGCTTTTAGAGGCAGCAGAACAGCAGAGTAGGTAAGGAAACAACTCAATTCCAACTTCTTAAGATCAACAGCAGCTTTTGAATGATGCACAGGACAGAGCTACCCTTACTCTACAGCTGCCAGAAGACAAGTGATATCCAGCTGATAGATAAGGCATGCATGGAGAGGGGAGCAGTAGCAGCTGAATAACATGCTAAATTACAGCAGCTTTCACTGGAGGATATCTATCAGCATCAGAGATGGCAGATAGGAGAGACCTGAAAAGACTGCACAGGTGCAGTTAAATTTGCGAATTTTAAAATTGTTAAAAAAATAAAATTATCAGAAATTTGTTACTTCTACTTCAGTCTGTGCCTATAAAAATACAAATCCTGTATTGCCACAGTGTCACAGTTAATTTTCACCTCATTCTTTTGCTGGGAATACATATTTCATACTGTCATCAAAGCAGATGCACCTGTATTGCTTACTTCTAATACATATTTTGATAAAGGCAGTGCATTTCTTTGCAGATCCTGTAAAAAAGGATGAAATGATGCAAACCCCAGAGGTACTTGTTAAGTAATCTCCATGCTCAATCCATACAGGCATTCAGGGTATCCAAAAGGTTGGCAGACATACCCTATGCAATTTATATGCCTAAGATCAGAGATTTTTAGAAATTAAAAAATCTCTTGTAAAGGCAACAACTCCAACAACAGTTCTGTATGAAGTAATAATTTATATATATCTCCCTTTACTCTTTAAAGCTGATAATGTGGTGTTTTTCTTTTTTTAAACTACATATTATTTCTGAGAAACCTAGAAAAGGAGCCTTAGTTAATTCTAACATAATCTCAGTTCCCCAAATTCAAACACACCTAAATCCTCAGTTCATTTGAAGTTGATGCAGGTGTACATGCTTGTTCTATCAACAGTTTTGTCCCACTTTGCCAAACTTGGGACTTGGCCACCTGACATTGAAATACAATCAGAAATAGTAATAGAGCAAACAAGGGTTATACCCCTAATTCATTGTAGTCTCTTCTACTATAAAGCAGACTTTATAGAAACTTGACTGCTATTTAGTTTTTCCACTAAAAACAGGGAAGTATAGACCACCATACATTAATATGTATAATATGCCCCATGTTTACATCACTGTTAATACATTAAAGGTATTTTGCCTATGCAAAAGAGCACATTTAACAGCATGAGATTTCGTATAAATAAAAACTCATGGACTGGCCCAATACAAAGGCTTGGGGTTGTCAGGAAAGAGACACAATTTCATTCTAATGTGGACGACAATCTGGCTCAAGTGTCTACTCTGAGCATTAATACAAAGAATACAGTAAAAATTTAACATGATTCAATGGAAATTATGAATTAAAAGACAGCCATCAGGCTTCTCAAAACAGCAACCAGCTTTTTAAATAGATTTCATTAAAAATTCACAAATTAACAAATTTGGAAATATCATACCGTGGAACAAAATACAAACGGAATAAAGACTAAATCAAAATACTGTTTTGCTTAGGCAGAAAAGTCAATTTTAACATACGAACTCAGTGACTGTTTTCTTCTGCATTTAATTAAAAGTTCTGTTGTCTCCTGAAATATGCACAATGATACATGTCACTTAACAAAGGCACCTCTTTTAAACACAGTGAAACACCCATACACTCTATTTAAAACTTTGACTTTTTCTAAGAGAAAATGCCCCCTCACATCCATGCCTTTGCCTTTCAAGTCACTAAATTTTCTCTTTTCTCCCTTTGAGATGTAATTAGGTACATCTGTTGATGGATAAACAAGTAGTGTTGTTTTATATTTTTTTCTGGAGATCAAACCAACCCTTCCATGTGCTTTAAAAGAGATTTTTAATATTTAAAGCATATTTGGTGGAATCCTGAAAAAGGAGTGCTTTCATCTGTAAAAAAACCATGATTTTAAAAACAAAATGTTTCAAATGACGTTCTTAGTAGCAAGGCAGTATAAGCAGAGCACTTGAAATAAAAGCAATTATACTCTGTAATTTCCTCTTTATCCACTACATTCATTATTGGCTTGTTTTCTTTTCAAAACAAGCACCAACGCTTTGAAAAATTCAGTGATTCTTTGGGGATTCATGATTATTTCTACCTACCCTTATGTATCAACCTAAGAGAGACCAGCAGGGAGATGGGAGTTCCTGAAGGACCTATGTCTAAAAAAGGACGTAGAATTTTATGTGGCAATAGGTGAACCCAAATCACTTGTATGCCAGTACTGCAGTGTGACACTATTACACTACTTACCTCGCCTTAAAATTGGTGGTTTATTTCACAAGCCCCATATAAGTGAACTCAGCAGAACTTTGCTAATGGTCCCATTATGGGACTTTTGATCACTGTTATCAGCATCTCTTGGGACAGAGAGAGGGAGGTTCCTGAATAGTCAGCAAAGGGTATTTTTACAATGGCACTACATTCACCATGTCACCTCCAAGCCAAAAACATTTTCCACCACCAGGAATTTCCCTCATAAGTAACTACTACCTTCCAACTTTGCATAACCTGACATTTCAAAGTGAAGGCAAGGTGTTTCCAGTTATACATATTGGATCATATTTGATGTTCACCATTCTCTTCCAGCCTTTAAAATCTGAAAATTTTGAGGGAATACCAAGGCTTTTCTGAAGTGACATAACATTTAGAAGTGTTGTGTGCCAACATTCCCCAAAGTCAATATCCCAACAAATACCTCTCTCAAAAAGTCGAACAGCTTCCATCATATATGGCACCAAGAGACGGTTTACAATAAACCCTGGAGTATCCTGTGAAAAATGAAAAGGGGATTCTAAGTAAGCATTCTTCACCAGTACTACACTCAAACACTATAAGACAAATGAAAGAAATGGATGAAGAAACTTATTGTATCATCAACTTACGATACTCTCTGACTGTATTTTTCATCTTATCTATCTCCTCAGTATTAAAACATAATAGATGAATTTCTCAAACAAGGAATAGCACATAAACATTTATCATTAAAAAGAACAATAAGACTAATACAAGCCCAACCCAATTAACCTTAAAACAATTCAATGTGGCCAGTTGGCAAAATGTCTTGTCTTTATCAAAATTCTGATGATACAATTTTCTGAAAGATATGAGAAGAGCATTTCTTCTCTAATGGGTTTTTTGTGTGTGTCCACTATGAGAAATGTCTCCCCCACTGCTCACTAGTAAACCATACTTTTGAAAGCTAGGACCATTTCAATAGCAAATGTTAACACTGCCAATGAAAAGATAAGATACATGCTGTTAGAAGATAACAAATGGATACAGAACTTTTTACACAAGCTTTTCTCAAAATCAATAATACAAACACAAGAGAAAAAGCTTTGCAAATACAGCATTATTTTGTACACTACTGTTTCAGATGTTTATTTTTCATTCCATTCTATCTCAATAGTTAATCCAGAGAATTCCAAGCAATGTTTCTTCTACAAACAAGAATTAAAAAGTTCAGACACGGAGACTGCATTACCCTCTATCCAAGCTAATTTGTAACAATTCATCATATATTCTACACATTACGTACTGCCAAACTGTGACAGAAAAAGGAAAATGGTCAACTAAGCCCACAATTCAGCAGTACAGAAAGAATTAAGAGTACAGCACCCAGATGCTGAGTTACTGGAAACTACCGGATTGCAGGCCCTTCTTTTATGATCAAATGTGTCCTGGGGGCTGTGAAACTCAAGGCAATAGCTTGCATAAAGCTATCCAGACCACAGCGTAATGGATTCAGAAAAAATGTGCTTAGGAAGTAGGGTGTTAGTCTAGAGAAAAAAAACAAAACTGCAAAGCAATGAAGATTAATACATGTCTAGTTACTGCAGTCTTAAGAAAAATTTGCAATGAGCACACAGTAGGGGGATTCATCCAACCACCTCACAGTACAAGAGGCAGCAGTCTTGTCTCTGGCGTGGCTGAAGATGAACTCCTGCTTAAGCTCTCCCATCTAGGCTTTTGCAGGATTTTAAAAACGGACTCTAAAACCGTAAACCCTGAGACTTGTGAGTTTTGCTGCTCTAGACAAGGTCTAGAGTCACCTGACTTTGAAGAATTTGTGGTAATTGTGGGCGTTTCCTTTGTCAAACTGCTTTTAATAGGGAAGAGAAACTGCACAAGAAGCAACAAGGAAATTCTTGAAGTGCTCTTATATCCACTGAAACCTACCACCTTAAAATTAACAGTCTACAAGAACAGATCCTCTGAACACTGTACAGTCAAAATGCACTCACCTTACAACTGACAGGACTCTTTCCTACTGCTTTACTGAAATCCATAAGAGATTCAAAAGTCTTTTGACTGGTCATTGGAGTCTTGATGACCTGGGCAGAGGGAAGGTAGAAAGAACATAGGCACATTTATGATCAGAATCTCTCTCATTTCTCCATTACAGCAATGATTAAACTGTAATCCCGAACACTCTTCCAGAAATTCACAAAACACCTGTTTTACAAAAAACCATCTTCGATGCTTGTATGTTGGATGTATATGCAACAGACACACAAATCTATTTTAAAGAAAGATATAGCATTTTGCTCATTTTGAAATTATGCATTTCTTTAAGACACTTTCCCACTCAGCCACTATGAGTGAATGGTAAAAGGGACCATCCTTTGGGACCACACTTAAGAGATTATAGTATAACAACGTAACTTTAAAAGCTACATAGTCTGTTGTCTTGGGAAACATAAAGACATCACACTAGAGAACCACATGAACAGACACAGTTCCTGATATAACTGGTTGTAACATCTACCCTGTGCCCAATATAAACACAACAGCCATTTAATTCTAAAGAAAATTTAAAATCTGTCTTTCAAATTTGTGACAGCCCTGTAAGCTTTTCAGTAGTATGCTTCCATTTTGATCTTCTTCCCAGCTGTTTTTTGTCACACACAGTATTTTCTATACTTCACACCACCACTCCCTGCCTCAATTCCCACCCCCTCCAAAGAAAAAAAACAAAAAAGATAGACTTACAGAAGCTGAACTTGTAATATTTGTGTTGAAACCAGCCTCTATGTGCAGTAATTAAAATTGCTCTACATAAGTACATAATGCTGACCTCCTTGTTCATAGCATTAGGTCATAGAATCACTAAGGTTGGAAAAAACCTCCAAGATCATTGAGTAAAACCTTTGACCAAACACCACTATGTCAACTGAACCACTAAGTGCCACGCCCAGTTGTTTCTTGAACACCTCCATGGATGGTGACACCCCACCTCCCTGGCAGCCTGTTCCAATCTTCAACCATGCTTTCAGTGAACAAACTCTTCCTGATGTCAAGCTGAACCTCCCCTGGTGCAGCTTGAGGCCATTTCCTCCCATCCTGTCACTAGCTGCCTGGGAGAAGAGACTGACCTCCACCTGGCTACAACCTACTTTCAGGTAGTTGTAGAGAGCGACAAGATCCCCCATGAGCCTCCTTTTCTTCAAGCTAAACATTCCTCAGCTCCCTCAGCTGCTCATGTGACTTACCCTCCAGACCCTTCACCAGCTCCTTTGCCCTTCTCTGGACCTGCTCCAGCACCTCAGTGTCCTTCTTGAAGTGAGGGACCCAGAACTGGACACAGGACTCGAGGTGCGGCCTGACCAGTGCCGAGTACAGCAGAACAGTCACTGCCCCAGTCCTGCAGGCCACGCTATTGCTGATACAGGCCAGGGTGACATTGGCCTTGGCCACTTGGGCACACTGCTGGCTCGTGTTCAGCTGGCTGCTGACGAGCACCCCCAGGTTCTTTTCGGCTGGGCCACTTCCCAGCCACTCTGCCCCCAGCCTGTAGCACTGCATGGGGTTGTGACTCAAGTGTAGGACCACACATTTTGCCTCACTGGACCTCATAACGCAGTCCAACCTGTCCACATCCCTCTGCAGGGCCTTCCCACACTCCAGCAGATCAACAGTCCCACCCAACTTAGTGTCGTCTGCGAATTTACTGAGGGTGCACTCAATTCTCTGGTCCAGATGATTGATAACAATATTAAGCAGGACTGATCCCAACACTGAGCCCTGGGGAACCGCTCTAGTGACTGGCTGCCAGCTGGATGTGACTTTGTCACCACCACACTCTGGGCCCAGCCATCCAGCCAGTTTTCAACCCAGAAAAGAGTGCATGTGTCCAAGGCACAGACTGCCAGATTCTCCAGGAGAATGCTGTGAGAGACAGTATCAAAGGCTTTACTGAAGTCCAGGTAGACACATCCACAGCCTTTCCCTGTCGCAGAGAGATTTCCCACTATTCTAATGACTGACATAAGGCAAACACAAAAAAACCCACACCAGTTAGGACTGAGAAAAAGGTTTGTCTCACAGCAGAAAAAGCAGAAAAGCAGAAAAGGTTTGTTTTCACAGCAGAAAATTCTTTTACTTTGATATTTGATAGAAACATCTGCAAGTTTCAAGTATGAGTTTTTAATATACACCTCAGAATTCTGAAACATTAGCCTTTTGAATTATTAGAGAAAGAAATCCCCTTAAAGCTAGGTGCTTCTGAGCATGAGATCAACAACCTATGAAAAGAGCAGAAAAGACTCAAAAGCACTGCAGATTTGTGGCCCATGAAGGACAGGACATCTTCCATGACAGATGACTGGCAATTTCAGTAATATTTTTCATAATTTTGGTGATAATATATTGATTTTCTCGATTATTTCAAACTGAAACATCTGTTTTACATAGAAAATGTTCTTCTACGGTGTTTGTCAATGCTGATCCTGATTTACAGCAGTAAATCTGAAACAAAACCAAAGCTTTAAAAAGTGTATTGATTTACTAATATTGGTGCCTTCCTACACCAAGCAACTGAAAGCACAGGTTCTGTGTTTTAAAGTTCTTCAAATACCTCTCATCAGCTGGAGTGACTCTGGGGCAGGACGTTCATAAGTCCCGTGAAAAACTCTCATCAGACAACCATACTCTGAATCAAATTTGTTCATTTCAGCCCAAAGGTTCAAACATTTCATAAAGGCAGGAAAGAGAATGATACATTCAAAGACACAGAGCAAGCAACTGTATAATAAATATTTTACTGGGAAACAAGCAAAAAAACCAATAACTTGAATCTCAGGCATTCAAAAGGCAGCACAACATATTTGAAGTGTTTGTCACCAAAGCAGTACTAGAACCAATGACCCACGGGACAGAGGAGAATGCTTTACCACACTTAAGGGTATGAAGTATGTGAAACTTTGAGGCAGAGTGGCCAAAATGCAAAGTTTATTTTCACTTACCGAAGAGCTTGTAAGTTCTAGTGATCAAGGTCAGCCATAATGGGGAAAGGTGAGAAAAAGAAGAGAGGCTTGTTGTTTTGTCTGCAATACGACCCTTGCTTTAGAGTCTCAGATAAACTCTTATATTGGATGGTTATTCTACTCTGCATTTCAGTATTATTAGAAATCACATGATGCAGTCAAAGAGAGTATATTTAGAAAAGACATCTGAAGAGTTATGTAAAAACTTCTTTTTACACTTCCTTAAAGGCTGAGAAGTACTGTAATACTTCCAGACAAAACATCTGAAACATTGAAACAAACATGACTGCCTCTGTTTCAAAAGTCACAAGACAGTAAGATTTCATCTCGTGATTTTCTGTTGATTTCTACATCAGTAGCATGAGTTCTTATTAGTCAACCTGCCTGTGTGCCTGAAATGATTGCTATAAACACCACCTCTGTGGGTAGTACAGTGGAGAACTCTGGAGCTTTGAGGCTGAAGGAGTTACCTCTGTGTCTTCAGCCTGCCCCTCAACAGAGACTGCACTACCCTCTTACCAACAGAGGTAGCTAATTCCATATCACAAGAGCTACAAACTGAGATCTACTCTTTCATCTAACTGAAATCTCACTGATGATAACTGCATTGCTGGGCTGCAGTTGTTATTGTGATGGAATGTGATCACAATAACCACTGTGAGGAGTGGTCATAAGACACTTACCTCCACAAGCTTCATCATAGGCACAGGATTGAAGAAGTGAAGACCCGCAAATCGGTCCTGCCTGGTGGTCGAGTTAGCCAAGTTTGTGATTTGCAAGGATGAAGTGTTGCTTGCAAATATCGTATGGCTGGCAATAAGAAATATACAGATTGCATAAGTGACAGTAGGAGATTGATGCACTGAACATAAATAGACATTCACTGGCTAACCATACACCGAATTCTCAGAACTATTCCTGCAGTTTATCACAGTTCTTCTGCTGAGCTGCAAGTACAGCCACTGCAAGGACTGTGCTAGTTTCTGACTCTTGAGGAAGTATGTTGAATGCTTATAGCACGTGCTGGAAAAAAGACTATGAAAGTAGAAAATTTCTTTTAACCCCCTCAGATCTATTCCAGATAATCCCTTCAGCAATCCTGGAAACCTAAGGGTATTTTTTTTTTAATCATTTATGCATCTATTGAAAACCAATCATTTGCCATGCTGAAAATACACTTCAGAATGTTAAGGAAAATTTGGAATATAGTTTTTTTTATAATGATCAATAAAATGAGCAAACCTGCCACCAAAGCAAAGAGCTGATGGAAAAAAAACCAGAGAAAAGATAAAACTCACCAGGCATAGGACATTGCAAAGGATACATAAAATGCCAAGAATTTTAAGACATATATGAAGTCCTTTTCCAGACACAAACCAGACTTCTAACTGCAATTTATAATGGTTTGGTTTTTGGTCCATTGTTTTTTCTTCCCCCCCAGAAATATCTCAGAACCTCAGTGGCCCTGCTATAGTGACATCACATCAAAAACTTACAAAAATGGCTTTTTCTTCAAATCAGGAAAATCAAAAACTAAATTAGAGATGAAACCCTACCTTCTATTCCGGACTGTGTCCTACTGTCCTTTCAAAAAGTTATTCTACCAGACTCATCAAATGTTAAGCTACATTGATACTTTGCTTAGATTTCACTGAGTTATAATTGAGCTTCACAAAAGAGCTTTCAAAAAAGTTAGGTCCAGGTCATGGGGACACCCTACAGTGGCATTTAAAGAAACCATTTGGGACAAAAACACCCACATGGTTTTCCATTTTTTATTATGTTTTCTTTTTTATTATAGAGAAAGAAATACTTGTAGCTTCACACAACATAAAGCCTTTGGGGAAAAAAAAAAGCATTAAATTTGCACTGTGTACAAGCCCATTTTAATTACACTTTCTGCTCTGACCAACCAATTAATTTCAATTGAGTTTAAAATAGAATTTTGATGCCTCTGTGACTTAGAATTACATAATTCATGCTTCAGGTGACAGCAAAGTTGGAAGGCTTTGGAAAGCAACAGTACTAGAGAAACCAGTGATGCTTTCCCAGGCACCAGAGTGCTTTCTTTTGCTGCCATCTAGTGGGTCAGGGGAAAATGATAAAAACAGAGCCCAACACGAGAGAAACAGACCATTTCAATAAATCTGACTCTTACAGTCCAGCTCCCTTACACAGTGAACACTGAACAACACTTCTTTTGTAACAGTTTTATAACACATTGATTTCAGTGAACAGCTGAAAACCACTGGCCCTATTTTCAAGCCGTATTTCCATATCAAAAGATAAATCCAAGACCAAGACAGAGGAATAGAACATATACAAGGAATTTTGCAAAGCTCTAAGAACATAAACCAGGATGCTCTCAGACTGTCAGCATCCAAGAAACAGCATTCACCATTGCACCTGGACAGTTACCCGGACGAGCAATATCCCTATTTCCCAAAGTGCTCTGGGGTTGCCAAACTCTTCTGGTTCATTACATTTCTTCTAAAGACTAAAGGGAAATTCACTCCCCATTCACAAATATGACCTCTCTCAATAAAGAATAGCTTTCCCACTCCTCTAGATTAATAGATCCACGATCCACTTTCAGAGGAATTATAGTTTTTTAATAAGAAAATGGAAGAGAAATTAAGTTAATTGTGCTTTTTGTTTTTGGTTTTGTGCTGTTCCCAGACTTATCATGGTGAAAAACTTGGAAATGAAAATGTAGTTGTAGCTGAGGAAACATATGAGACATAAAATACAGTACAAAAGAACAAAAATGCAGGGTTTCACACAGCTTATTTTCACAAGCAGAATTCATCATTTTGTCTGAACAACTGTAAGATATAGTCCCTTATGGTTCCATCTGCTACCATCTACCCCTGGGGTATGTCTTGATATTTGAATCAAGGCAAGTCCTCCCTCCTCATAACCCTGGTCTTTCATGGTCTCTGCCTGTAACACACACTTCAAAGGGCCATCAATGTCCATGGTCCCACAGAGGCAAAGCTTGTCCTGAGACTCAAAGCTATCTTTAAACAAATCCTGTCTTCCATACCAATTAACCATAAGGCCATCACCGCCATTGCACTGACACAGCAGTTAGTTCATATAATATGTTTATAAGTTTTAAACTGTTCAGTCTTAGCAAAGGCTGTAGGATACCTGCACTGACAGGGAGGGCTTTCCATTCCACTGCTGTTCTCTGGGGGACAAATTAAATCTACTGCTTCCTTCTAACACATGGAAAAACCACTAGATATTTCTGCCTTTCCCCACGCTGCTCACAGGATCTGCAACTCTATAATCATCACATAATTACAAATTATCCTTTGTATTCAATAGCTAATATTTTAACACTTGGCTACTAAATGTCCCTGTTTTACTGCTTTTCTTTCTTTTCACCTAGGCTTTCTGGACACCACAACCCATATTCTTCACCATTCACTTCACTTTTCTTTATCCTACATGTAAGAGATATGTACAGTTATCATAATTTCCAAGTATCCTTTAAAAAGTAAGGCTTCTTGTCTAGTCATTTTCCCCAACCCTGCAGAATCATGTCTTTTGCAACAGGAAGGAGCATATCTGAACAATTCCCAGTACGCTTTAACATTCTGTAATGTAAAATTTGATGTTTTAAGGCAGCTATGGTGACAAACAGCTCAGTCTTATGAAACATAGCCTCACGTGCTCCATACATGCATATTTTGAAATGAGGCTCCAAGTCCCTGTGCCCACATTTCCTTGCTGACTGGTTATAGACAATTTGCTATTTAGTACACTCTAATTTTCTCATTAAAGACTCAGGCAACCAATGGTCTGTTTTCACAAAGTAAGCACAATCTAATCACTACAAGGTATTCTCATAATTGCCAAAGACAGCTACTTACTTCTGTGTGTCAGACTAAGGGAAATGGCCAGTTACCTTGTGCTCAGTACATGGCTGCTTGTGATCATTTATTGCTTTCAGAAGTACCAGGTGATTTTAATTACTGACCATAGAAGGTCTGAAAAATCTCCCCAGGCTGAAGTCAACTAATGATAACATCTTTTCTCCCCTGACATTACATTCAAGCTACAGACTGACAAGTTGATAGGCTTAGCTAGACAGTCTGGAATATCTCTAAGCCAGTACCCTCAGATTTAGCTGTACTAGTTAAAATCTCAACCTGCAAGCAGTCAAGGCCTTGTGATCCTGAGTCATCAATTACAAGGCTCAAACTTCTGAGAATGCATGCTCAGCTTAACAGCATTTTTGGGTTTGGATACAATTCAACAATAACTCCAAACAGTTATCAAATATAGTTCAAAGGAAGTTCCGAGGACTGTAACTGAATGCATGCATACTAAAACATTATTTATGCTGTTACACCACACACGGTAACCAGCAACAAGCTGTTTCCAAACTTTTGTAATACAAAGTAAACTTAGTTCACTTAAGACACTTTTGAGCTGACTGAGGCTTACAGCTAAGAGGCTGAGACTTCTTAAAACTTGTTCATGCCAGGCATGCTAAAACCAAATATTTTATCATCCCAATTCCCTATTTAAATATGGGAACAGGAGGTTAGGCATAACCCATGCGTACCAGAACAAGTTTATTCTACTGATGTGCACTTGCGATTGGATTTAGATTTGAACTGGCCGAGTAGATGCACAAACTTTATGACTAAACTCACCTGGAACCACAACAAATCAAGAAATGCAACAAGCTAATAAACCCGATGAACACACCTAAGAGTGTTTGCAACATACGCACCTGGTACAACAACTACTCCATACCAACATGACAGTCTGGAGTTGGTCTAAGACAAAAAACCTCCTGGTTTTAGATAAAAAGCAGCTAAGAAAATAGAGAACTAAAATTAAGTACAAAAATATAAGATACAATGGTCTAAATTTCAAAAGAGGAAAAATACACATACTCTGGAGCAAACTTATCCAGCCTCTTGAAGAGTTCGTTTTTAACTTCCAGGTTCTCCACAATGGCTTCTATCACCAGATCCGTGCTGTGAACTACTGCTGCTGCATCTGTGCTTGTTGTGACATTCTTTAAGGTCTTCTCAATGAACTCAGCACCAGCCTGAAACATTTCCAAGAAATTATAATGTGTATTTGCAATGACTTAATTTACTTTCACATGAAAATCCCCTTATGTGCTCTGAAGTGTTTTTGAGCTGCCAAAAATGCAGGCAGGCTGCCACATTTCCAAATCAATGAACAAGTTCTAAGTGTGTAGAGATACAATGCTTTTCACTGGCAAAATTTTCCTAGCCAGTCAAACTTGCTCTGAAGTAAATAGGAGACCTTTGAAATAATTCTTTTAGGAAGGCCATTTGTTGCAGTCCAACCTTCAGCATAAGAATCTGAGTGATCAACTGGTTGGTCAATTAGTAGCTATAGTTTCAGTGCAAATGCAAGGAAAAAACAGGTTTTCTCACTAGCAAATCTGCCAGTTGCTGACATAGTTAGTGAGGACAGAAATCAAACAGAACTGCAAGACTTTTAACCAAGGGTGAATGGAGACATAGTACAAGTGAAAAAAAACAACCCTGCATGGTACAATACAGCGTCATATAAAAAACACAAGCATTATGTGGACAATTTTCTTTGTATTCAAAGACTCCCCACAATTATGCATATATGTATGCTCTGGTTGTTCTGGTTCAAGCCCTTTTCATTTCCTTCATCTGCTGCATTATTTCTGCTGGCAATCATCAATACCGATATACATTACATATGTTAATATGTATCAGAAGAAGAAATGAATCTGCTATAGAATTTAGAGAAACAAACATAGTAACAAGTAACCCTTTGGATACAAATTTAGATGCATCAACTGCTCCACAGTGGTGTGCTGTATATGTCTTACTCAGTAATGTAAATGTGCAGTATCTTATACATCTAATTCATGTTACTTACACTCTCTTTTCCTTTGCAATAATCTTGTACCCAAGTCTTGGGAAAAAAACCTCAAAAAACCAAAAACCAAAACAAAAAAAACCTTCAACCACAAAACAAAAAAAAACACACCAAAAAACCCAAACCAAAACAAAAAAAAAATCCCCTTTTTACTAAGTTATTAAGAGAATCTTGTTACTATTTGCTTTTGGATAAAATGGGTGCATTCCCAGATAAGACATCTTTAAACCCCTCTAAATTAAAAAGCGAAATCAAAACTCTTCAGCACACTAGAAAAAGTTTTCTTTTTAAGTCAGTATATTAACATGCTCTATAATGCATAACTGTGAGCAATACCAGAACTTGAATACTTGAATACAGTAGCTTTTACTAGAGAAATAAAGTAGATGTCAACCTCAGGCTTATCTGCAAACTTCTTCTTTGTCACTCTCTTCAAACTCTCTTCAATTCCTTTTGCAGACTTTTTAAGGATTTCATCTGACTGGTCTACTAATACCACAGTGTGACCACTGGCTGCTGCAACCTGAAATTTAGCAAGAAAAAAAAAAATTCAACATCAATGTCATAAGAGAACCAACTATATTGGTTTGTGTTTAGCCAGACAATAAACCAGGCAATTAATTAGGCAATAGAAAGCTAAAAAACATGGAGCCAAATGCACTTTAATAGAAAAATCATAAAAATCTGCAGGTAGTTGGGGTGGACTGAAAGGGATAAAAGTTTCAAGCAAGTCGAGGGAAAAGGAAGAAGAAATCCATCTTTCCCCCACACTGTCTGCAGAACCCTACCTGTGCCTGGAGATGTGCCTAGAGAACAAACAGTTGCCTTCATAGGAACAAGTGGCTTAGCCGTGACCCTTGGATCTTGTAAGGAGAAAGGGCTGTGGGGACCAAAACTGGAACACTGGCAGGGAGAACAGGTGGCACAAGGGATGGCCAACCCTGTGTTCCCAGGATAAAGTGACAGCTGCGCTGTCAGACCATGAGCAGGTCCCTGCAACAACAGGGAGGTGACAGTGCAGCTGGGAGCAGCAGTGAATGTTTGCCAAGCTCTCCTTACTACATGCTTGGTACAAACACTGGCTCAGCTACAGACAGCACCACTGGGTTGTCTTTTTGGTTGGTATTTAAATTAATTTCAAACATATAACATCACTTTCTCACATTAAATCAGCATATTAAAAATCAGCTGTTCATTATCTGTTACTTCACTACTCTTTAATGTTCCTCTTGCTGACTGGCAACAGCCCAACTTCACTTTCAGAATTATTGAACTAACAGAGTTGTAATAAAATAACTGTGTAAAACAGATGTTAAAATACAGTTCCACTGATGTTTTTTAAAGTCACACAACTTTTCTTCTGCAATCTTTTACCTTACAGCTAACCTTACGCTGAGAGATTAAGGATTCTCATGTGCCCATAAGACCTACTTCAACAAAACTAGTTGAAATGAAAAATACAGAAATATCTCATGAAGCAAAATATGATGATATTCTCATCAAATCTGCCTGCCTAATACAGTAAATAAAAAATGCCAGACTGCCTCTGAACAGCAGCAGTAGAGCTTTAACAAGGGGTCAGTCTGGAGATGAACATTTCTTTATCCAACTTATTTTCACTACAGCTATTTCGTAAAAACAACTGGATCATAAAAAACACTTAAACCAAGCTTTTACACTTCACCTATTGCTGATCATTTGTAGTGGTACAGCAATATCTTTCAATCTTCTGACAAAAAAAATCAGTAACAAAAACATTTATGTTTCACAGAGTATCCATTTATGACCCCACCACTGATCAGTTGGTTAAAAATCCTAGAAAAATTAACATCTCTGTTTTCCCCCCATATTTATAAGGACAGGAAAGAAGAAAATGGCAAAAGATCATACCATCTCCTAGCAATTCAAACACACACTTGCTTAGACCCTACTATCCAATGATCTTATGAATTCTAAATAAGAAACATGAATGCTGAGGAGTCAATGCTTTTCTAATGCACAAGTGCTTTTCATAGAGCAGAATCAGAAATTATAAACTCATACCATCCATTTTAGCAGAGGTTAGCTTCTCCTGACAATATGGAAAAGCAAGGAAAGAGGAGAGACAATTTAAGTGTACAAAAAGGGAGAAAAAGCAGCTTTATTAACAGGGTACAAGGGAGACACCACACAGTGTTATAATCACCTTTGCTTTCGGATAATTTTGGATTGATATATTGGAGGCAGATGGTCAGCAAAACAATCCTTGGTCCTTTACAGTGGCAGAAACCTGCAACCCCTATTACTGCCAAATACCAGACATGTTTCTCTTGACAAGGCACTCTGAAAATGTGCAGACTAACAGAATATGAAGATCAGGTCACTTTCCCTGCAAAATTATAAGCTTTGCATGGTTTGCATCTTCCTCAAACATGAGAACAACTTTCTTCAAAGTTATTCTTTGATGGTTCCTTCAGTGGGAGCCTCAACTCTACCATCAAGATACAGGAGTGTTTTTACCAGACAAGTGAACAAATAACTACCTAATTCCTTAGCAAAAAAAAATTAAAAAAAAAACCCCCACAAAATAAAAACCCTGTCTTCCTCCTGCTAGAGATTTGCCAGGAATGTAAGAAATCTTTCGTTCTGAGAAGGAAACCAATTCATTAAAATGGAGAATTGCTATTTATGAGCTCCAACTTCACTGTCAGTTGCCACTTGGGAATGTTTGCATACTCCCCTTACTCTTTGTGAAGTTTGTGATCTACCCTGGTATCTTGAGCTCTTTCTTTGAAATTAACTAAATATCTAAATTTTACATCACTGACAGAACTGTTCAGTTTCATGTCCCAAAGCTATCAAGTTAAAGGTGAACTTGAAAGCCAAATGCCTGAGTTTAAGAACTGGGAAAATAAATCCTATTTAAATATTGACTACTTCATAATTTTTCAAGTGACTGACAGCTAAATGCTCCTTTTAGCTGCTGCATTCTGCTTGTAAGACGTCACCTGATCTGCTCCCTTGGCAAGTTAGGAGCAGCTCCCTTCTTGGACCAACATTTTCCACATATTATTACACGCTGTCTGGTTTACAAGTAGTCCATGCAATGCCTCTGGCTCTTCTTGCCGACCCGTCTGACCTGAAGGCGCGTGGATTAGCAAGTGAACAAGCAGTGTGGAAGTTGGGCAACCAGAGAGCAGCGCTGCTTCCCGCTGCTTCCTCCTCCTCCTCCTCCTCCTCCTCCTCCCAGCCCGCAGCGCTGCGGCCGGGCCGGAGCACGCCCTGCTGCCCGAACAGGCACAGCACGGAACCGCTGTGGCCACAGGGCGCTCAGGGGAGGCTTTATGTGGCTCTGCTGTGGTGTTTGCCGGCGCTGGCCCGGCCGGGGCCGCCAGGCGCAGCCGTGCCCCGGGCAGGGCCCCGGCAGCGCCGGCCCCGCTCCCCGCCGCGCTCACCTGGGCGATGCCGGCGCCCATGAGGCCGCCGCCGATGACCGTGACATGCTTGATGACCAGCTTCTTGGCGGCCGCGGCCGCGGAGGAGGAGGCGGCGCGCACGAAGCTGCGGGTGGCGAAAGCCATGGCGGAGCGGAGCGGGGACAGGCCCGGGCTGGGGCGGGGACAGGGCCGGGGCCGGGGCCGGGGCGGGGACAGGGCCGGGGCCGGGGCCGCGCTCCGCCCCGGGGGCCGGGCCCGCTAGTCCCGCAGGGGCTGTCACCTTGGCCGGTCCCGCCGGGGACTGTCGCCTTGGCCGGTCCCGGTCCCGGTCCCTGAGCAGCAGCACCGCCGAGGGCAGCGCGGCCGGAGCCCCCGCCGGCCCCACTGCGCTCCCCTCCCTGCTGCGTTGGGAAAGACCCCCGAGACCAGGATCAAACACGGCCGTCAACTAGACCATGGCACCACGTCTTTCCTGAAACACCTTCAGGGACCGTGACCCCACCATCTCCCTGGGCAGCCCGTTCCAGTGTCTAAATCACTCTTTATACGAAGAATTTCTTCCTCATGTTCCACCTAAAGCCTCCATGGTGCAGCTGGAGGCTATGTCTTCTTGTCCTGTTGATATAAGGTATCAATAAAGAACTAACACTGAAAGGGTTAATAGAAATAATTGTAGAGGCTTTTGCTGAAGTAACAAAGATAGACTGCATGGTTGAATTGTTAGCTACAAAGGATATGTTATGGTTGCTATCAGTACCTGGCCTTGAAGCT
>JAWWTY010000123.1:25450683-25466362 GCA_035222235.1 Margarornis squamiger | reverse complement strand
ATCCCCCATGCACCCAGCGCTGAATAAACGTATCTTCTCTACAACTACCGAGTTGTGGGGTTTTTCCGCACGTCACTGTCAGTAGGTGCGCGGGAGAAGAGGCCGATCCCCACCTGGCTACAACCTGTCAGGTACTTGCAGAGAGTGATATGGTCTCCTCTGAGCCTTCTCTTCTCCAGGCTCAACACTCCCAGCTCCCTCAGCTGCTCCTCACAGGACTTACCCTCCAGACCCTTCTCTGAACCCTCTCCAGCGCCTCAGTGTCCTTCCTGTTCACATCGTTAGAAGCTCTCTCTCCATAACAAGTACTTCCTGACTAGAAGGGGATTTCATTTCCAGGCTAGCACAAGCTCTATAGTAAACACAAAAAAATTACTTCCTTTATAACTACTGACAGCTGAATCATATCAGAGTGCCCTGATTTTCCATCTAACTCATTTATCACCAGAAAGGCCGCCACTTCACGTCAGCAGTAGCTGACAATACAGCAGTCACAGGGTATTCTACTTGAGCCAGCACCGGGGTAAACATTAAGCAGCTTGTTTTACTCAAATAAAAGAAGCAGCATATTCTCATATCTTTGCACTTTGTCCCAAAAGCCCAATGCGGAAAACTCCCTATTTCCTCACTCAGCCTCACCTGACAGTAGATTAGGCAGGAGTAGGAAGTGGCTGTGGAAACAGCTTTACTCAGAGACTCAAGAGTTACTGTTCTTTGTGTATATAAATGACAGCTGAGTGGGTAATTAATGAATCTCCCTGAGGAAAAAGAAAAAAAAAAAAGGAATTATGCCAAGTAACCTCTGACCTAATCCCAGGGAATACAACACAAGATTTCCACATGCAGCTGTTGCTCCTGAGTGCCCCGCTCCCAGCACACACCACTGCTTGTACCCACTCCTTTTCCCTGCAAGCACTTCAGCAGTCTCCTCACATGTAAGGATCTCCTGCCTCCCACAGGGCCCCTTCTGGGCCAAAGGCCTCAGCTCCCTGGCCTCCACACCCCTCTATGCCAGGAGTCCAACAAAACTACACCTCAACTTCTACCCAAGACTTTCTTTTCTGCAGACTGCACAGCTCCTGGGGACAACTCATTTGCCCTCCAGAAACATTTTGCAACATTTTCTTACTCAAAAGCTTTCTTTGGAAGATGCCAAACATGACAAGCTTAGTCAGTAAGTTGAACTCATTGAAATAACTATGCAAAGCTGCCAAACACTTACTTGGGAATTACTTTATTAAAAATAAAAATACATTGAAGCAAAGTCTGAAGTAATTTTTAGACATAAAGATATTTTCAGCATTCAGAAACAGCCATCCACTTATATAAACATACATTTTTCAACAAGGCATTTGATAAGCTTCCTCTGCTACAAAAAGAGAGGGGGAGGATACATTTACAAACACAAACTAAATCTGTTACCATTTTACTTGCAGTTTGCCAAAGGTGGCAACACACTTTGAAAATCACAAAAATTTTGTTGCTTTTATGCTATTGTTTAGCTACTTTTATGGCATCCTGTGAAAAATTCAGTGCATCCAGAAGGCGTGAAAGGCAGGTCTTTATTGTCATTTCTAACAGCATCTTGCATTCTGACAGACATTGACATGGTTGGACCTTCACCTTGTTGCATGATCCAGCATTTGATTACAGGTATCACCAAAACCCATGTTCTCTAAGTACTATTTGTAGAAGGATAATTTTCAAAGGATACTTTTCAAAGCTGACATTTTAAACTAAACTCAGCAGGTAAAACAAGCAAAATATGCACAATTCACATACTAGGGGATTATGCAAATTGTGTCTTCTTTGGAAGCTGTTAAAATAAAATACTAAAGTGCTTTTCAAATGTGTCGTCCTCGTTGATTAAAAGGACAGGTACTTTGTATAAGTGCTCAGTTGCATACCAACATCATTATGTTGCTTAAAGAGGCATTTCAACAGAAAGATAAATATTATCAGCACTAAATTTTAGCTTCTCAATTAAGCATATACTATTTTAAGGATTTTCAGACAAAAATCTCAACTGTACAGAACCTATTTATTCATTGGAAAATGCAAAATTAAAGAAAAAAGTGCTTAATTCTCCAATACTGTCAGCTTTTAGAGCAAGTTCACTAGCATTGATATCAAACTCAGCTTTTTACTGTTTCAAGTTTTCAAGAATTTCATACAAATAAAAAATTTAACAGAAGCCTATGAAGTCCAAAGTTAGCCTACATAAGAACTAGAAGTTCTCACACAAACAGAGGGATACCTGACCAATCAAATACATAATTCAGAAATTAAGGCACCCTGTTATTTAAAACAGGTAACAGAAAACCTTAATCTAAATCCAAAATAGCTATCTTACAGTCTTTGTTAGGCACTACCTGGCTTATAAAACTTCAAGTTTAAAAGTGACAAAACCGGACCTTAAAGCTGAAAAGTTGACTCTTCATTTACAATTTAGGTTCAGTTTCTGCTATGGAATGCCCAATTCTAAATTACAGTCAAATTAACATTCCAGTCTCATAAACTTGACATTAGGAGTATTCTCTAGATCTCCAGTGAGAGGGGGAAAAAAACGTTTAAAAGAGTACATAAGAACTGAATTCATGTGATATGAAATTCTGGTAGATCAAAAGGAGTAGAAAGTGATTTAAGAAAAATTAAGAACAATTAAAGGTTTATTGTTACATATTACCCCAAAAGATCACTTTCCATGTTTGAAAGATCTTTCAAATACAAGGCAAGACTGACTGACCTGTTCCAAAACACCTAACATGAGGTTTCCTTGGCAATTGGTTTGACAGCTGTTAACAGGACTGAGATTCTGCATACATAAAGAGTAAGGTACTGATACAGTCATATTGTATGAATCAGTTATTTTGTACTCCATATGGAAGATAACGAAGAGAAAGACATTATATTCAAACCTCAAGTTTGTCAGATTCCTCCTGTTCCATGGTAAACGTGTAAGACCTTCACCTGTAGTGCCATAGTGATGCCATGTTTGAAGAGTCCAGTTCCCAGAGCCGAACAGGTCTGTGGCAGTGCTGTCCATACGCTGCCAGTGAACAAAAAACTTGCATGCAAGCCCTGACTTCAGGATTACACACGTAGAGTTTTCCCCTATGAGTGGCTGTTGGTCTCATCCAGACTGAAGCCACTGCTGCTGTGGGGAAAACAGGGAACGCAGAGAGGCAGCACAGATGTCGTCTTGAATATCTGCTTGGCACCAGAGAGAACAGACTTCTGCTGTTTGTTGTTGGAGACTTCTGCTCTCATTTATATGCTGAAATAAAACATCTGCATCCATACGCTGCACACTTATTTCATGCTGAGAATATGGCATATACAAGGATTTATTTGGCCTCAAATCCTGGGGTTTAGGAGTTGGCACCTGCCTGTTTTCAGTGATAGTCAAGAATGTTTGAATCCAGGAATTCAGACTGATTCGATCCTATCTACACCTATGAGTTACTTGCAAGAAAGAATCCTCCAAGGTTAGGTGTCATTTAGTAAGTTCCAAAAAGTGTATGTCACTATTTAAGCTCAGTTACAATGATTCTTCACACAGAATGTGCTAACACCACCTCATTTCTTCATCCTTTTGATATTACATGATGTTCCTCACTTCTTTGCCAAAATAAAAGTTTATGTGCTGCTTTCACGATTTTTTTACAATTACTATCTGCTAAAACATTAAAAGATGTTTTGGACCATTCTCCCATAATTAACATTTGACAAACTGACAGTAATAGCTTATAAACAGGGTTTAAGCCCAGTAAGTTTTAATATCAAATTGAAAACTATGCTGCCAGTTTGTCTGTGGAATGCAACAGCTGACAAAGAAAATCTTCTCTTTCCAGAAGTCTAAATGAATTGATCACTGACTATGAAAGCTTATGCAGTTGGTGTTTTCACGGGGGAAAAAAGTAACAAAATAAGATGGAAATAAAAAAAAAAAAAAGCTGTATTTTAAAAGTGCAACATTTCTTTGCTCATTTTTTTTTAAATGTTACATCATTTCTTCAGAGCTATTATGTTAAATGGACACGGAGCTAAAGTTAGACCAAACCTTCCCTCCATGGATGGTTTTGCAGCATTTTCAGGGTACAAAAAGGTAAAACTTTGCATTAGACTTGTGAAAATCAAGAACAGCTCCATTTTTGCCAACTGCTCTCCCATGCACACGCGTTTACCTAAAGAACAGTTAGAAGAAATATATTACTGTCTTTATACAGTTGATCCCTTTGTTAACACATGTAATTCCAGTGCTGCCATAGTCTAAATACAGAAAGGCTCAAGCTACTATTAAGCTATGAACTCCGAAGCTTTGCTTCTAAGCCTTGCTCAGCAGTATGACTTCATGTTAACTGCATTTACATCCACAGCAAAAGTATTAGCAAAGGATAATTCATACTTTCTGCTTGGCAACTGGAGACTTTAGGAACGCAACCCATTTTACAAGTCACCAACTGTAATAACAGAACAAGTTCTGCAGTTGGTCCTATGTGCAACTTTTACATGTCACGCCTCCAAGGCCATACACTTGAAACACCCCCAACCCAACAAGCAACTAATGACTGCATGTGAATTATCTTACCCATTCCAAAAGGAATGAATGACTCTTTCTTAATGAGCTGGCCATTTTCATCCAGAAATCTTGATGGCTGAAATTCATCTGGTTTCTCCCAAATGTTAGGATCTCTGTGTACTGACCACAGATTGGGCACAATCACACTGCCCTTGGGAATAGTATACCCCTGTAGCACTTGAAACAAAAGCAGAGAGACAGATCTGACAAGTTGCTAGAAGGAAACATGGGAAACATACCACTAAAAAGACAAGCAGAGGATGTCACAAAAAATTATATGGATCCCTAGCAGTGGGCTGCAAACACAGCAAAAGCTTAAGGCAAAGGTGATCCCTGCTAGCCTGTTTGAGAGAGAATCACACAGGCCTGAGCAGCTGGAAAGACATCAGGTTACACCAGCAGCTCCCTGCAGAGATAAAGCAGCAGCAATTGTCACAAATGCACTCTGCAGCACGCAAGTTTCTGCGTCCCAGTTTCCTTTTACTCCTGTGCTGTCACAGAGCCCCATCACAGTCAAGGGATGGGTTTTGAACTGTTGCCACAAAATAGTCGTTTTGAAATGACTAGTCTCATTTCAGCTTGTAGCACCTCACTGTCCTGATGCCAAAACATTTTAAAAAAGCAGATCAGTTCAGTACTGGGTTTGACAGCTGAGCATTGCTATCTCACACTGACTTTAGCCAGTGCTCAGCTATGTTTAAGAAAACATACAGATGAGTTGGCAAAATACCTGGAGGTCAATGGTATAAGCCTTTAGCAAATCAATTGCTCTAAATTGATGTTTTCAGACCTCTGTGTCAGAATGCCAAAAACAACTCTGCTGTTTCAGGTACAAAGGTGGAGTCTCATCCGTCAATACCACTAAGCACATCAGTCAATACAAGCTGATGCCCACAAAAAAAATTGCTCTAAACTAGAAAAACTTCCAGACGTTAGGTCAGACATGCTGTTAAATAAAGGAGTATCCTGAGGCCACCTACTGTCTTTAAACGGCATTTTACATACTTGGGTTACAGGTCTAACACATAATTGAGGTCTCTGTAAATTATCACTAGATGTTCTCATCAGATCTTCATCCCCAAAAGAAATACTGTAGTACTAAGTCTCCAAAAATGCTTACCAGCAGTTTCTGAGGCCATTCGAGGAATAGAGAGGGGAACGACTGCAGTCATCCTCTGCACTTCCATAATAGTTGCCTCTGTGAAGGGCATTTGAGCCTTGTGAGCAAGAGAGGGAACTTTGTCATGTCCTAGAACTGCTTCAACTTCTGCATGAACCTTCTCTATTCAAAAGGAACAAGAAAAATAAAAAATTCAAAAGATGTGCAATACATGAGGAGACATCTCAATTTCATTTGCCTATGCTTCATTGTTTACACAGATTTCTCAAAAATTACTTCAAGACATGATCCCTAGATGAAATAACTATGCCAGCATAAGCCTTAAGAACAGACTCAGTTAAGAAGAAAATAACTAAGTGTGATCTTGACAACTGTCAAGAGTAAAGCTACTGAGATGACAATGTTGCTAGTACTTCTGCATTGAAAGAATCCAGGAAAAGTACTGTTGCAATTCCAAATATTTCATAATCTTACTTTAAGAGATTAATTATACGGTAATTTGAATGGTGAAAACATCAAGCTTCTGCCCTGCATTAAAAAACTTGAACAAAAAAGCAACTGCATGCACTGTGTGGCTGAGAGTGAAGAGATTGATAAGCTTTTCATGCAGCTGCTTTAAATACTTCATTCTGGAGCAGGAATTCTGGTGCTGTTACTGCAAGTGTTGAAGCCATTTAACGTGCTCTTGCCACTTCCTACTTTCTATTCACAGAACCTGAACTCGGGCATTTCCCAGTTCCCCCAAAAGGCAGTAGCAGATGCTCCTTCCCCACACAGCCCTTCTGCAAAGGGAAAAAAAAAAGTTAATGAGCTAACTTCCTTTCTCATTCATGGGAAGCATAAACTGTCAAAATATTCGTTTGTCCCTTTCATCTCTCCAAAGGGATAGCATACAAGTAATTCTCTTCACAGCAGTTTCCAAGATGCAAGATTTGCTTTACCTGTGTACATACAGGATGATGTGCCTTCTCTTACAGGTAACTTGGAATCTGGCTACACAGAAAAAGACAATCTTGAAAGCGGACACCTCAAAACTAACCTTTACTCCAAAATAGCAAAAGTCAGTTTCCAATTTTTACCCTTTGTATCCTGAATGCTTTGTAGTTTTCCTGCCTGCCTTTTCCAACCAGGCTGCTGATACTCTGAGTTTTCGTTCTTTTCTCTCCTTAGCAGTGACACAAGATTAAATAAAAGCCCAACGCAAAAAAAAGTGTCCCGGTTTCCCAAGCAGCATCCAGAATTGCTGCCTGAACTGTGTCCAACGAGCCGCTGCTGCCACCTAATGGTTTTGCTAGTAAAAACGTTCACATATGAGGAACACTAAAAAAATACTGCAAATGATGTGCTGCCAGCATGGCTCTCCAGTATCTTCTTTGTGAGGGTTTGCTACTTTTATTAGTGACACACCATAACCCTGTATTCAGGTATACACGGTAATTTAAACAGACTTCTCAATATAAAAATATTAAAATTAAGGAGACTGCCTCATGCCAAATGTCACACTAGTGCTTTAGTCCAAACAACTCAGTTGTTCAGTTTGTAAAGATACGTCAAACCATACAGAAAGCAGCCGAACTGCTACTCACATTACCAACTGCAAAAATACAAACTTCAGCAGTTCTCCACTAACAGTATGCTATTTGAACTGCTCCACTACTTTTCATATATTTAATCTCACAGATCTTCAGAAGTTAAGCACCAAAATAAAATCGGGGAACGGAACAAACCAAACACTCCCCATGGCCTCACCACAGTCTCACACCCATCCTTCTCTTTTTCCAGGTAAAAAGCAGAACTGGTTTCTAAAGAGAAAGACTATTCCTCATCTTTTTCCCCGGTAGCCCTTAGCTTGACTTTCCATGACCACAAGGCAACATTTGCTACTGCTAAAAGTTACACAATTCAGATATTTTCTTTAGGGAAAAAATATGTTTATATGTTTAAGAGAAACACATCACCAGGGTCAAAAAAAAAAAAAAAAAGAGGTCCATACATAAGTCCAAGGCAATCAAGATATATAAGGGATTGGATACTAGAAGTAAGAGAATCATATTCCATAGTTAAGTGATATGCTCTGGACTACTGAGCTTATTTAGATTACTTGATAACAGCCATAGCAGAAGGAAAGGTGAAATTGGAGAGAAGCAATAAAACTGTTAAGAGATCAGCAGAAGAGGGAAAACTGACCAGCACATACAGTAATACATAGGAGGGAAAGAGTTTAAAAAAAACAAACCAACACAACACTCTTCCAGATCTCATTTGTGTAATTTAGAATAGATCTAATTCATGTAACTGCATAGCAAGTCAAGCAGTGATAACACACAGCCATTAAAAATAGAAGAATAAGCCTATGCAATAAAAGTTTATTTTCCAGCTGTCCCCAGTTCTCTCCCTGTATTGAGCTGATGTTCTGTTGTGCAATCTTTGGTCAACATGTTGGTTGACTTTGTGCAATAAACTATGATCTTGACCTATTTAAAAGAGATTATTCCAGACAGATCAGACTCTGAGGGTAGATGAGGCTACTTTGGGTTATACCCTACTGAGTTTAAAATTCATAGTCATAGATTCCAAAGTCATGGATTCTGTTAACTCTCATGGCAATCTGGTGCACTTCTTTGCCATCTTCAACACAGCAATTTTTTTTAGCTAGTATCTCATTAGAATTTTTTTTGCTGTAGACTGTCTCCACTGTTTCTCTCCCTTCCACTGCACACCTCAGGGGAGACTGCCCCCGCCTTCTTAGCATCTTCCAATCAGGCAGTTGTACACAGCATAAGGTTTTTCCTCAGTCATCTTTCCCTAATACTCAACAAGACCAATTCCTTCTGCCACTTCTTGGGGGTCACGTGTTTTCCCCTTTCCCTCCCCACCATCATCAACAACCTATCCAGGGCTGACCATTGACATGACCACTCAAGACTTATGGGGAGAGGCTCCCCAAAGACACCGAGCAGCTGGTGCTGTGCACTTTTGGAAGTCCAGTTTGCTTAAACTGTGTCTGATTTGATCTTCCTCTACAGTGAGTAGTGTTTCACTTCCCCAGACTCTGCCACTGGGCTCGAGATTCTTCCTGCTCAGAAAGGCATAAAAGCAGACCTTACCACTACAGATCTTACGCATCTTATATCACTGCGATATGCTTGGAATGCCACAATTGCCAAAGTTTTCCAAATCCACTAAAGTTCCCTGGAATTGCTTGGGAAAGACAAACTTGTCCCAAACCAGAAGAAATGCACAGATTAAAAGGCAATTTAGTACTTAATGTATAATACTAACCTAAAGATCTTCATAGCACAGCAGGATAGAAGATATCTGATTACAAATTAGCCTTTGAAATTGCACATACACATGTATTGTTTGCACTTCAAATTATTTCTCCACCATTGTTGTTTGCTTCTGTTTCTGAGAATCCATCTGGAGCTTTACTGTCTGGAATAAATCACCTAGAATAAAAATAGTCTTACCTTGTACTTCTGGGTAAAGAGACATGTAGAGCAGGCACCATAGCAATGTGTTGGAAGTAGTATCTGTGCCTGCAATGAAGAGGTCACCAATGATAAAAAATAGGTAGTCATCATTAAAACTGCTCTCCTTGTTGTTCTTTTCCTCTTCTGCGTGGATGAAGTACATATCAATGAAGTCCCTGGGATTTGCTGCATCCAGCGTATCCCTGTGCTGTGCAATTATTTTCTTTAGAAAAGCAGTAATATCTAACTCTGTTTGCCGAAGTTCCCGGAAAGGCCCAAAGGGAAGGTAGTACAGCCAAGGGCAGATGTTGACCAGGATCATATAGCTGTTCACACTCAGCTCCAGTGCACGGGCCATGTTCTTCAGCATCGTCTTGAACTCAACATCTTCATAGTTAAAACGCTTGCCAAAGGCCATGGAACAGATAACATTGGACACTGCATTGCGAATGATTGGGAAGGGATTAAATGAATCCTTTCCATGCTTGAGCATTTCTTCCTTTATAAAGTTCAGCTCCTCAATGATTTTAGGCTCTAAGCTGTGTCTCCCTACTCCAAAATGACGCAGTGTTGAGAGAGAGAATTTCCTCTGTTGCTTCCAGACAGGGCCATATGGTGCAAAAATAACACCTGAAAGAGAAAGGGACAGTCTGAAACCAAAATGCCCTATTTTCAATAAGGAATAATTAGACAGACTGCAACCCAAGAACCAGAAGAGAAGGAAATGATACACAGCAAATCAATCCCAAGCACTGGGCTGGGAGCTAAAGGAAGAACACACAGTTCTTTCTAACAGTTTTGGGAAACCCTGCCATTCCTTTTCCCAATCAGTGAAATTAATATTAAAGTTAGATCAGTAGATTTTATTAGTCTTTGCAAGACACAAACAGATGGAAAAGAGGTACTGTAGATGGTTCATTACAAATGACAACTCTATAGGAACTGTTATTCTGGGATATAGGTTAGCTATTGCCTTTTCTCCTCAATGTCCTGAGATAGGAATTCCTTCAGCAAAGCAGAATGGAACACATTAAAACACAAACTGGCTTATATTTATTTTCTCCTTCACGTTATACAAATTTCTCAATATTTTTTGCATGTGTTTCTATTACAAGCAAAGTTTTTCTTTAAGTTAAACAAAAATAAAGGATACACACGCTCTGAACAAACTGGGAATATAAAGACAGGTTCAGAGCCACTTGGCAAAAACCTGCTTGATTTGCATCTCAACAGTTTTGATGCCTCTAGGCACTTGTTCAGCGTGATTGTGTCATTATGAAATACCATTTAAATTGAATAATTAAATAGCTTCAGGTATAACTATTGCTTACTTACAAACAGAAACATCTCTTCTCTTGAATTAAAAGACCACACCAAAAACACCACAGGGTAATGAATACACAACCTGCTATTACTAATGTACTCCATGGCTAACCTGAGAAAGTTTGAAGTCATCAAAACAAGGGCTAGTTCTGGCTCTGTTCTTCTAGTAAAGGGACACCATTTTTTTTCCCCTGGAAATAAACGGTTATTATATAAAAGCAACATCAATTCTTCTGTCAAACCTTAATGTTGAATTTAAAAGAAAGAAAGAAGTGGCCATAAGAAATTAGTACTAGAAAGATGCACCATGTTTCAATACTTAACATTATCTACATTTCTATTATAAGTTAGTGCCCATAGCCCTAATGCTAAAAGAATAAATACATAAGAAATCTATGGCTAGAAACAGAAATCTGTTTGATATGTAAACAAGATAACTATTCATAAGGGTCTGCAATTCCAAAAGTAGAAATAGTTCAGTGTGACAAAGCTGGTAATCTTTCTGTCCAGGTTTTCTGATTACACTATCTACTCACAGGAGTGACAACAGACCAAAGAATAAAAACACATGACCTAACTTCAAAGGTCCTAAACAAGAACATTAAAAAGAGTCAGGACAAGCTCAGAATCAGCTGAATTTCATCTTCTCTGCATGAAGATATTCCTGAGGCAATCTAGGCGAATGCCTGCTCCCTGGCCATTAAAAAACAGAAAAAAACCTGCTTGGCTTTCCTTTCTCAGATAATGTTTTCTGGTAGCACTAGGGTCCTCAAGTACGGTAAGTGAAAAAACTGGCATATTTCGGGCTGAATTTGGCCAAGAACCAATATTTCCAGGGTTTGTGGCTGGGATGGGGAGGAAACATGGGTTTCTTGGAATAAAACAAAGTTATCGCTATTTCTATCCCACAACAACTATCTTGAAAACAGACTATACATTCACAATCTGTTCCTCTCTCTGTCTTTAGGGAAATTAGTTTTAGGGTTCAAATGTTTCATAAAAGAAAACTGACCTATTGTCTTGAATGCAAAAAAGACTCTCCTAGCCCCCCAGAAAAGCTAACATCAACAACACACCTTCCCACACCCAGAGAGTCTCTCCAGCCATCCTGCACAGAACATGGCTGCATGGCATGGTGTTTTCTGATGTCCTGAAATCCCAAATTGCTGCAGAATACTAATAACTGATTTGCAAATTGGGAAAGAATAACATAGGAAACAGATTGGAGAGGAAGAAGAGCATAAAGATAGAATAACAGAGATAGGAGAAGAAAGCCAACTGTCAACTGGATCACTACTAAGCTACAATAATGGCATAGTCCTTTGTTGTTTTCAAAGAAAATCTCTGCCTGCCCTGAAAAGTCAAGATACCCAGCAGACAACTCTACTCTTAAAAAAACCCCAAAACCCAACAATAACAACTCCCCCAAACAAACTAAAGCAAAACAAAACAAACAAAAACAACCCTGCAGAGATACAATAATGAATTCTGAAGCAACAAGAATAACCAGGACTTCATGCTCATTACAGAGCACTAATTTCTATGAATAAATAATGAAAACCTTTCAATACAACCAACAAATTCAAAGAACCAGAGAGTTCATTTTATTCTCCTTTTTCACATAAAGAAAATTCAAATCATTAAAAGAAGCAAGTTCTGGAAAAAGCTAATTTACCCTCTCTCCCCCCATTTGTTCCTGCTAGCTTTAGTGTTCCTGCAATACTGGCAACATTGACAAACAGAATTCATGACCTTTAATAACATTTAACTTCTGTGTTGTCAGATGTCCCCATCTGGATGTGCACAGGGCAGGGCTAAAAAAGGCAGAAAACCACTCAGGCTCCATCCACTCTAGAGACTGAGTCGCTGCTACATCTCATAGATATAGAACACAAAAAAGCTTTACTAAAACAAGTAGCACTGAAATCTACGTTTTCCCCCAATCCAGCATTTCTCTTCCCACAGACATATGTGCAGAAGCCTTCAATAAAGAATTGACTTCTACCTTCTTCCTTAAGTTCTCACGGCTCTTCCCATCCATCCAAGGTGGCCTCCCTTCTTTGCTAATCAAGTCATCAAAAAGCAGTATTTGCCATATATGATACTTCTACTTGCTCTTCCCCAGGCACAATATTTTATTTGCATCTTACACACAATCAAGCCACACAGCTGAGATAAGCCCTTCCTTCTTCCATAACATACCTAGCAAGTCATCTAAGGATAAAGACAAAACTACAACAGAAAACGTAGGTTACAAGAAAACAGCCCTTTAAGTTCAGACCCTGTTGCTTGCTTACAGGACAAAGATGTAGGAACTTAAAATGGACACTTACTAACTCAAAGCGCCCCACCCCTCTAGTACCCAAATTGTGAGCAGTAGATCTGAACTTATCCTGCTTCTATTGCTTTCTTTCCTAGTACACACTAATACAACTGCCTCTGTCTTTATCTGCAGCAAAGCCTCGCCCATGATCAGGAGGCTCCCAGACCCATCTTAAGACATCTCCAGTTTGAGTGTTGCAACCCATCGACCTCCTCCAAGAATCACAGACAAAAAAGAAACACTAGTTAGCAAAAATGCAGTCATCTCCTTCACGCCAATACTAAACCCAAGCCAGCCCAGTAAGGGCACCTGTGACATCCACCAGCTTTTGGAGAACCAGCTTGGGGCAGGAGCAACAGCAGCCCACACTGCCCATATTCACTGACTTCTTCTCCCTTTGTGTACCCAAAATAAACCACCCCTGAGGTTCATTCTACAACACTCTTGTATTTGTGGCAATTCAACGTGTTGCACCAGTGAACGTATGTGCTACATAACAGATCAGTGTAGTTTATGGACAACTGGCCAGCCCTCATGTAACAGTCTTTGTGCCTGAGTGCAGCTACAGTGATGTTCCAGATAAAACAAAACATAAAGCCATGTAACGTCCCTGCTGCAGTGCAACAGGGGCAGGTACAGTGCCTGGACTTGGCTGCAGCACACTCTGGACAACAGGCTTCTGACACTCTCAACTCCTCCAGAGGATCCACTGGTGGAAGCTGCCAACTGGCCTGGCTAATCCGGTGTCACCATGTTCAAAAGAGGCTGACAGAGAAAAAGAAACATGAAATTTACAGCATTCAAGGAAAAAGCCTTGAATGCTGTAAAACTACCATAAGCCTAAACATGCAGTTTTACAGCCCAGCTAAAATTATCTATCTCCTCTTTCACTTTCCTCATACACTCTAATGTGCCAGTAAGACCCATCTTGAACCAATATAGTTAAACCAATGTAACTTATAATTTATTCTTTTATTCTTTAAACCAATTTCAGCAATGGTACCTGATCACATTTTGACTAGGTCCCTCACTTGCCTCTTATCCTTACTAGGGTAACTCTGGTATGCTAAAAAAAAAAAAAAAAAAAAAAAAAAAATTGAATATAAATGTTTTAGGCACTTAAAAAGTAGATTTTCAATCCATAATGACCTAAAAACTAAACATGAAGAAATTCTAACTACAGTATTGCCAACACTGTTTAAACTCTCCATGCCCTTTTTCTTGCAAAAGCTCTCCTTGACCTATAAAAAAACCCAAACAAACCAACAAACCAAACCCAAATATACTCAGTAAGTTCTGATACGCAAAACAACAGACCTACAAACATCTCAGCAACAGCTGCTTGCACAGAGGCAGCACAGACTGCACAGCTACAGGACTCCACAGAAGCCTGCTCTTAGCCACTGCTACCTTGGTAAGAACTGGGGAAGCACTCAGTTTCGAACCACTACCAAAGTTTCGAAATTTCTTCTCCTGACACAGCCAAAAAATCAGAAAGTCATGATGACAGATCAGCTGTCTCTTAAACCCCTGCACAAACCCAGCCACGGAATCACAGAATCAATTAGGTTGAAAAAGACCCCTGAGGTCATCGAGTCCAACCTGACCCAACACCACCACGTCAACTAGACCATGGCACTGAGCGCCACGTCCACTCTTTCCTTAAACACCTCTAGGGACCACCTCCCTGGGCAGTTAATTCCAATATGCAATCAGCCTTTTCATGAAGAAATTCTTCCTCATGTCCAACCTAAACCTCCCCTGGTGCAGCTCGAGGCTCTGTCCTCTTGCCCTGTCGCTGTCTGCCTAGAAGACGAGGCTGACCTGGCTACAACACCCTTCCAGGTAGCTGGGAGGGCAATAAGGTGTCCCCCCTGAGACTCTCTCCTCCAGGCTAAACCACCCCAGCTCCTCAGTCCCATTGCTGCAGACAGAGCTAAGGGGACAGGGCACTTCAGTCACGCAGGGGGGCCGGGGCGCACTGCACTGCCCTGCCCACAGGGATGCATGTCCCCCTCAAGGCAGGGCGAGTGTCTCTGCGTTCTTTCTGTCAGCAGCAGGGCGAGGGAACCTGCGAGGCGCACACAGCCACCGACACGGCTCGCCGCGCTCCTGAGAGCATCTCCTTAGGGATTCGGGCAGCGCATTCCCGCCGGGTACCGCTGCCGAGCAGGGCCCCGGCCGCCGCCGGGCGCTTACCCTTGTTGTGGGTGATCATGAGGACGATGGGCACGGAGGGCCGGTCGCTGAACACCTCCGCCTTCTGCACCAGCGCCTCCCGCACCGCCTCGAAGGTGTTGAGCACGATGAAGGGGCGGCTGCCCACGAAGAGCCGGAAGACGCTGCCGTACATCTTGGTGAGGCCGGTGAGGAAGACGTGCGGGGAGAAGGCGGGGGACACCCTGCCGGCGCCGCGCACCTCCACGGCCCAGCGGCGCAGCAGCGGCGGCGGCAGCAGCGCGAAGGCGAAGTTGCCCAGGAGCGGCCAGGGCGCGGGGCCCGGCGGCAGCCCCGACAGCGCCCGCGGCCGCCGCCGCAGCAGCCAGAAGCAGCCGAGCCAGCACAGGGCGGCCAGCAGCAGCTCGGTGGCCGTGGGCGGCCGCAGCAGCGCGGCCCAGGCGGCCGGGCCCGGCCCCGCCATGTCCGCGGGCAGCGCTGCGGGAGCCGCGGGCGCGTAGCGGTTTAAGATGGCGGGGGCGGGCGGGAGGCGAGGCCGGGGCGGGCAGGCCGGGCCGGGGCGGGGCGGGGCGGGCACGACCCGGGCAGGACCCGCACCGCTCCCACCGCCGGCCCCGGGCACTGCCCCCCTCCCTCGGGCACCGCCGGCCCCGGGCACTGCCCCCCTCCCTCGGGCACCG
>JAWWTY010000123.1:25412479-25450583 GCA_035222235.1 Margarornis squamiger | reverse complement strand
CTGCCCCCCTCCCTCGGGCACCGCCGGCCCCGGGCACTGCCCCCCTCCCTCGGGCACCGCCGGCCCCGGGCACTGCCTCCCTCCCTCGGGCACCGCCGGCCCCGGGGAGGGCGCACTGAGCATAAGCACTCCTGTTCGGATTGGTAAACGGGAGAAAAAAAAAACCAAACCAAATAAACAGTGCAGCCCGCAATGTCACAGGGCTTATGTTGAAATGGTGCCCAGGCGAGCATCTGTGTTGAGCGGTGCTCGGAAGGAAAGGACACATACACGGTTCTTCTTCCCCCTTGCCCAGCGCAGGAGCTGCTGGCGGATCTAAGTCACAGAGCAGAACGCCCTGTTTTCATGACCAAGGACTAACCTGGTAACACGACCCAGCTCTAGGTTAAAGAACTGCCTGGCTTACCAGAGCTGGACTTACCTTTCCTCTAAAATTTAAATTTCGGTTCTTTCCCACAAACAAAGCGTAATGAAAAACACCACCCCAAACACCCCAACTCCCCCCAGAAACCAGACCCACCCCCAAGAGGTTTTCAGCGTGACTGACCCTGTAGAACACACCACAGTGCCCTTTTCCCCGCTGATCAGCAACAAAATTTAATCCCTGCCGAGGCAATTTAGATGTTGAAAAATGCTACTGCATGGTCTTCCAAACCATTTGCTGCAACATCAGTGATTACAGAGAGTGCTCTTGGTACTCCCTCACTAAGAGAGAAAAGGACTGTAGGCAAAACAGAAGTACACCATCTTTAAAGTGATCCCCAAAAAACAAATAATAAAAGAAAATGCACAGAACAAAGGGCACTTATCCATTAAAAAGGGTGTTAAACTACTTTTTTTTTAAATAGCTGAGCGTTCAGTAACGATAGTGACAAGTGGCTCATGAAATAGTGGCTGAACTGTATTAAAAAGGTTTTATTGCAATTTTACAGAAGTTACAGGAATTTTAGAAATACATAAAGCTTCAAATGGTCAAGGTCAGTTTTCCTCCAAGCAATTAAGGCAACTGTCTCTTTAATCTAAATAGCAAATGGACATTTTACTAGCCACGAATTAAACAGAACAGAAAAACTAAGAACACAGATTAATATTGGCAGAACAGAATGCAGCCTTTTTTTTGTCTGTATTTGGCAGAAATTCAGTGGTTAATTACAAAGTGCACCAATAAAATGCATTAGAAAAAAACATATAAAGAACAAGTGAAAATTTAGCTGAACTAAAGACATTGAGTCTCAAGAAAAATTTAAATTCTGCAGTGTGAAAATATAAGCTCTTCAGCACAGCTGAAACAAATTACTGTTTTTGCCTGTTTTCTTTATAGATGAGTAACCTAGCCTCACTTCCCTCTTAGTCTAGTCATGAAGTTGCACTAGATATATATATATAAAAAAGCCTTCCTTCCCTCTGTATGCAGTTGAAAGATCGGTTTCAGTGGCATATGGCCAATTCTATGTTGTCCAGAGATTAAATTCCACATTCATTTTTATCAAAATGAGATTAACTTCATATTTTTAAGTGAATTTACTGGTCAAATATAAGTTTTGCTCTAGCACATCAGAATATAAATTGATGTTTCAAGTTAAAATAATAGCTGTTGTAACATTAAAATAATTTTTTCCAATTTAAATTAGAACCAAATAGTCTCTTCTTAAGGCATAAAATTAACAGCACAACAATATCCAAGTATTTTACTAATATTCTGCATACCTCAAATAACTACATATACAAGTTTTAGCACTATAATGCTTCTCATGAAAATCATTCCTCCTCAGTCCTAGTATCACTGTAATAAAACCCACCCTCTCTTTAATTCTGCAGTTAAGGAAAAAACATTCTTCAAACTCAAACTGAATAATCAAAGCATTTGGCGACTGTACTTTTAACAGGTCAAAAAAACCTCCATGTAATAAAAAAAAAAATCCCCACCAAACACTGCCATTAAAATGAGCATTAAAAATAGAACAGTTGAAAGTAACCTATTTTTCTTTAAAGATAACTAAGTTACAGAGTTAAGGCCCAAGCAGAAACAGTAGAAGATTAACACAGTAAACTCTCAAAAGCAACATAATAATCCTTTCTCAAAGTTTATCTTAGTCTTCGAGTCCTATCAATGCTTGTGACTGTTGACCAGATATTCTCTACAGTTACTGAGTTAGCACCCATTCAAGCATGGGCTATGGTTTCATATGCTTTATTTAAGCTTGCAGGCAACTTTTGGATTTTTATTTCCACAGGCACTTTTTTTCATAAAAAACACTCTCCTTGTCAAAAGAATATTGAAAATATTTGAAAGCTTTAAGTTAGCCTAGTGCACTGAAACATGTTTCTGTAACGCAGGAGATGCTAAGGCTAAAAAAACAGTGCAAAACAGTGCAGTCAAGTGCATGTCACATGCTCACAAAGGCTTTGTTTTTGTAGGGCATTCAAACATTCAGCCATTTATCTCTCTATATTTCCGTAAATATTGCACTTGTTCTTGTAAATTAAAAAACTACAGCCCTTTTTTTCTGAAGCATCTAGTAATTAAGAGCAGGAAAGTTATGTTTCAATGTGGCTTTGGACTGCTATGGATGACTTTTCTATCTTTGGCTCTTCCAAATGTCCTACTATTAAAGCAGACACTGAGACAAGTAGCAAGACATAATCCAATTGTTGCTAAACAATCCATTTTCACTCAACAAAAACCCTAGCCCGCTCTGGTTTTATTGTAGATGGTGGGTTCATTTCTGCTTTAAACTGAGTTACTCTAGCCATGGAATATTCTTTGCATTGACACAGAAGTTCCATAAAATAGGTCTTAAGAGAAGCCCTTTTGTTCCTTGAAGTACTAGGTGCAAGTGATTCAAGAGTACTTAGTCCAGTAGATGAAAGATAGCAGTTTAGGGACCAAAACCTCAGTGTAACTGCTTTAGAGCAGAGGAATGTGCTGCAGTGTTCCAGGCTGCACCCTGCTTGCTCACCAAGTGTACCTGGACATGGCACCTGCTCTGCATGTTCATGTGTCCATATAAAATAATTGCATCATATTTATTTCAGCACCAACTACAGTAGGACCTGCAGTACGTGTCAGAGGCAGATACTTTTACAACTGCAAGCTGACAAGTAAGGGGCCTTTAAAAACAACTAAGAGTCTTGGTACTCTCCATGGATAGAAAGTGTCAGTACTGCTGCCCAAAAATGCCTCTTGGAAAGATTTGGAAGCACACTGTCCTTCATTATAAATAAAAAAAAAAAAAATTATAACCAAAGGCAGGGAGAGAAGACAACAATAGCTTCTGCAAAGGTAGTTTTTCACCTTAAGAGAACATTGCTTGCAAAACGTTCAAACAAAGCTAGAAAATTATTTTGCTGTTCCACAATCTAAACAGTCTAGTTTAAGGTTCTTTCATGTGTTTTTGTAATGCCCTACTATGGACAGCCTTGATAATTATGCCAGATTTCAATTCTGTTCTTTAGATATGGTTATGTGGTTATGTTCTTTCGCAAGTTTGTTTTTTAGGTTTCAGCAAAAGATGGTTCTACACTGCATAATCCGTATTCTACTAATACAGCTTTTCATATCCTCTCTCTCTCCCTGAGGCTTCAACGATGATGAAGCCATAGAATGATTTTCTTTAAACTACTAGCCTTAATCCTCCCCCCTACAATTATTGTATTTTAGACTGAATTTCAGATTAGCTATCCTAAGAATGTCAGAAAATTTACACTTGGACATGTACTTTTTACCAATATACACTGTTTTCCTGCAGTAAAATACATACTCTTTTTGAGCGGTTTTTATATAAAATAGAAATAGAAAAGGGTCATATTTATATAAAAAGCATTTGGAACAGGCTTAAAATGTAGAGAAATTTTGCTTTATTGAAAAGGTGTCAAAACAGCTCAGTGTTCATGGGTAATAAGAGAATACCAGCTCTTAATATCCGAGATCATTAGCACCATAAATGGATATAGGTTTCTCATTTTTAAAGACGTGGGTGGTCGTGTAAGTAGTCCAACAAAGTATTGCATTTGTTAGCACACCAGCTGACCATAAAAATTTCAACTTGTATGTGCCAAGTAAACCACAGAGAACAATTTCTTTAACATGTTTTTACCAAATTCATGGCCAACAGTGCAAGTGCTCGTAACAGCACCTTTGGAGAGAAAAAGCTACAAGATGCTCGTTATTGCTTTTTTTCAAGTACAGCTAGTGCAACAGTTTTCGTTTTGGGGGTGGTGTTTTATACAGTGAACAGATTGCTACATCTTACAAATCACAACTCTAGCTCTAAGTCTCTTGTGCACATATACAGCAAACCACAACACTCAGTTACCTAACCAAAATAGCTGACATCAGGTATAAAGTGTCATCCTCAAAGTTTTGCATCATAAAAGCCAACTCTTGCTAATTGCAAACAATTTATGTAAAAATGAGGCCTAGTTTGCAAATGTCAGTGGAAACTACAGCACAAAGGGTCTTTAAGTACTATCGCTTGTTATTGAAGCATATGCTGTACAGTGTTGCAAAACTGGACCCTAAAACTATAAAAAACTGCCATCTATTAGCTCCTTATCATGCACACATTACAGCATTCCTGTATTACCATATAGGTTTCTCAGCAGCCAACAGCTTTTCTTGCCTAGCTTTTCCAAGGCTAGATATGTAGCTCCAAACTATGTACAGAGCTACAGATTCAGCCCAGGAGAAATCACGCAAGAAAAGCTGTCAGCCATTGAGGATGGAACCATGTTGCAGTTAAAAGTGAGGTCCTGCAGTGTTTTTACGGACAGCTTTACAGTTCTCAAGGTCACAGGGAAACCACGAGAACTGCAGTCAAACCATTATTTCTGCTTTTACTTTCAGGTTCCTTGGTATGACAATGATCTCACAAAGCTGTGACTCATCTTTTTCACATCTCACACATGTTCTCCTAAATCAGGAAAATAAACATACTCAAGATTTAAAGAGTAAGAACTGATTCCTGAGGGGGTAAAGGAGTATGCTCTAGCATGCTACGTTTTGTACTTGAAAATAATTTCAAGTTTCAAATTGTGCAAAAATGTGTCTGGATAAAGTGCCTTTTGGGTTTAGGGTTGATTATGGAGCCTTCTCAAGTGTAAATCCTACTCTTTTCTATTGAGCCATTTAGAAAAGACAGCAGAGGCAGATATCGTGAGACCAAAGCCCAAAGCAGCATTTTGAATGGCAACAAACTACAAAAAAAGTAGAATGCAAACCTGGTTTTTACTGGGTAACAAAGCACTGGTAACAGGTTACTCAAAATGCAAGGTGAGTTGGAGTTCAGTAATACTGTCAAACGTTCACACACAAACACTTCAATGGCAAAGGTAAAAGTAAGCAGGGAGATAAATTTTATCTTTATATTCTCAGCACTTCTGTCATCTCTACTGAGAAAACCCCAATAATTTAAAAAGAAAACTGTTCCACTCAAATGCAACTCACATGCTTGAAGTAACACCAAATTTTATGTTCCCTTGAATTAGAACACAATGACTGGTTTTACAGACATCTGCCTTTTCAGCCCCTTTCATTTTTTTCTGACTAGTGACTACACATTTTAGCTATTGCCACCTTTGGTACTGTGCTCTCAGTCTTAAAGAAGCTCAAAAGGACAAGCAAAGACAGCCCACAGTCTACTACATAAGTATGACCTAGTTTACCTTCCCAGAGAAGCCTCTGTGCACTGAATCCAATATTGCACATGCCACAGAGGCCACTCTCTGCACACATGTGCCTGCATGGTGCTGGGGTGTCCAACTGCTGAAGATGTTTTTACTTCAGACTACTTTCTGACCACTTCTTTTAATTAAAACAAACAAAAAACCCAACAAAACTAAAAATCTATCAGTAAAGTTGCTTTGTGAAAACTGATCTCAATTGGCACAAAGAAGATTTTTCTGTAGTAATTCTTTGCAGTGTCACAAATGCTAACCTCTTAAAGACCTTGTTATGCTGGGGGCAAATGCAAGAGCTGACATTATTACATAGGTATACCTCGAAAGAAAAGTATTTCTCCTAGAAGAAACCCATGCATAGACACCTTAAGAACACCTTAGGCACTGTACACAGTGAATCTACATTTTTTTCCCCATTCACATTTACCAGAACTAAAACCAGTTATGTTTAACCTACAGCAAGTAAAAGACACTCACTCCTCATCTAGGGAAGGACTGGGGCAACCACTACAGAATCATTTGAAAAAGTGCAAACACTAAATATAATAGTATAATGCAGCTATAGTACAGATAATACTGCATGTACCATGCAGCCAATATAATTTTAGTTCCAAAAGTCACACACTGCTCCTTCCAGCAAGAGCTAGTTTGCTCTTTCCTCCTACCTAGTTTGCATCTTAAAGATTAGTTCACAGCAAAGAGCCACAGAAAACAAACTGCTAACTCCAAGTCCTTTGTAATTAAAGCATTTTCACTGAAAATAATTCAAACCTTCCTGAGTTTTACTCACTAATTTACACTAAGAGTGAAGGAATCCTCAACATCAGTATTTTAGATACACATTAGAGACTGCACAGTATTGTTAATCTTAAAATATCATTCAAGCATTCTGAGTGTTTTGTTGGGAAAGATGAGTTCAGAACTAGAACGTTTCCTTACAATACATAAGCTACCTGTATCCAGCCTGATATGCTTGGTTAATAAGATTTAATCATATGGTTAAATCCAAGGAAACTTAAGCCAACTAGAAAAAGCTTCAGTATGTTTTCAGCATTGCAGCATTTTGTTCTTGTTTTAGAAGCTATCAGTGAGAGCTTGAAGGAAAAACTTACAAAAAATTGTTAGTAATATTTAAGTATTTTAGTATCTCCAAGCATCTCTCAGAATTGAGTTTTGGTTTTATACTCTAAGTTATGGATGAGAACCAGCACAGATACACAGCTGTACTGCAGAATGAAGTACTTAATACTGCCTGTTTCCTTATTGGTTTGGAGGTTTTTCAGCACTATTACACAGAAACAATTTAACTCTACATTACTTAGAAGTTAGGTGTAGTTTTAGCTCAATTTAATGTAAAAAGCAATACACAATCACCATTTACTTCAGTGTTTTAAACTTTTTTCTTATAAATATTAGAACAAAAGCCTTTATCCTCATTCAATTTCACAGCACTTGTTTTGGCCACTGGGAACCATCATAAAGTAGCGTATGAAGACTTCCTTATATGCAGTCACTTCAGTGGCATGCTAGGGTATTTTTCTCATGTGCACTTAAGCAGCAACACTCATTTCAGTGGTACCCCACAGTAGTATTTATTTTTAAGATCCTTTTTCTCAGTAATTAAATTTAAGATGTTCATTTTATCGTGCCTGGTACAGAACACTTTAATTTACAAATGTCAGTCTTAGATTACCACTCTAATTTTGTGTTCTAGGTAAGAGTTTTGAGAGTTCTAGGAAAGTACAAAGCATGCTTAATTTAAAAATATCAATATGACAGTGGATCTTTATAGCTGTTAAATCTGCCAGGAAGGAAAAACAGTTTCAGTGCATCTGACAGATTGGATACATTTCCAAAATTACCCCATGAATCTTTCAGACTCAACGTTGGTAAGTTAAAAAAAAAGACAAACAAAAACCTAAAAACAAGTAACAAAGAGCTATGGGAAAGTTCATTTAAAGTAAATGGAAAAGGTTCACCTTGCACTGAAGTTTATGGATATGTCTCTAAAAATGTAAGTCATACTTCATACCTACTGAAATAAGAGAAAGAATTCAGGTCAGTACCAAACAACTTAGGATAAACTGTCTAGCCAGATACTAATGATGGCAGAAAACCACAGCTGGAACAGATTCCAGTTTAAGACACTGGTAATACACTGGTAAGACACTGGATTTGCAATAATCCAATTAAGGGAATGCTCTCTCATCTCAGAAGACTTTCCAGTTCTGTCTCTGTCACTGAGCTTTATTTCTCTATTACATGAAGACAGTGTATCTCAGCATATAGTCTTGATTTTGTTAGTTTCCTTCTCTCACCTTTTTTTTTTTTCTCTTTTGAAGGAGGGAAGCAAATCCAGTACTTGAGTTCATCGCAACATTTAGCACAGCTATTTTTGCTACTACCCCACCTGTACCGATCTTTCTATGAAAACTGCAATGAACCATGACTTCTAGTACCATTTACATCCACATGGGAGTGCTAAGCACATACCAGAAAAAAGTGTTCATTTACAGTGGTTTCAAGTACATGTTAGCAATTTTGGGCATTAGAATTAATAAGCATCTATAGCATGACCACTTAGAGGCACATTTCTTTAAACCCTCAAGTTAACCTGTTAAATCCAGGTTTGAATTTAGATTAGGCATTTAACAAAGCTTGTTTCATAAATATAAAGCACCATTAGCATCTAAGTCATACTGATATACTAACTGTACAAGTGTAGGGTTTTCGTGTGGGGGGGGGGGTGTTTGTTTTTTGGTTGGTTATTTTTTGGGAGTTCTTGTTTGGTTTTTTCAAGTGTCTGGAAAGTTTAACATGTAAATGCTCTTCAGGAGAGAGGAGCATGCTACAGTCACAGCACATGTAGCTACATGTGACATGTAGCTCATGTGTTATCTATAAGAAATATTTTAACTAGGACAAAAACAATTTGTGACATACTGCAAAACACTGGGCACATACAGTCCAAAACTCTACGGATCACTTGATTGTAGGCTGAAGTGAAGTGCAAGTTTCTCATGTTCTTTTAACCTACCGCAATGCTTTTTCCTCTTAGGATCAAACTATATTTTCAGCTTCATAGTATTATATACAACCACCAAGATGTTAAAATTAGTAATTTTTATGTAGCAGTTGTGGTTTGTATTGGATAAACTACTACAGCAGTAGGAACTAGCATATACCATTACTTACCCCATTTCATTTCCTTACATATAGGCCTAAAGAATCTTCAAATATAGTTATATCATCCAAGTTTCCAAAATCAATTAAAAGCTATTGAGAGAGTAGAGAACTGGTGCTTTCTGCTAATTAAACACACACCCTCTGCCTTCTGAGGGCTTGGATACAACAGAGAAATACGAAGCACTTAAGGAAGGGCTGAGCCAGAAGAGGAATGAAGTATTTTGAGCTAGAGCTGCTACTTAAACTTTCCTTTTGTATTACAATAGAAGTTTCTACCAAATTCAGCAGTAGAATGAAAGCTCACACGACCCCACAAGAAGCAGAGTCTTTACCTGGTTCTTTCATCACTTTCACATTTTTTCCTCCCAGAAATAAGTATAAAAAACCGCAAACACCTCATCTTGCATGAAAGAAGTCTACTTTGAATATTACAGAAATCCCACTGAGACCTAGTGGTGGTTATGCAGACAAGTAGCTATCTAGACTATCAAAATATTTATTTTTCAGCCATCAGATGAAACTCACTGTTTAAGCTCCTCATGTAAGGCTTTTCATCATGTTACCAACTTTTCATGGTTACCAGTAATGGAATCCATTCATAAATTCTGTAAGATAGTATTACTACAAGCAGATTAACACGACCATATTTAAGATACCACAAAGCTTAGATTTCATCTTAAAAAAATTATGCTCTGTGAATTATTACTGATATAACAAATATCTTGGGAGATCTACTGACTGACATTGAACAGATTCATTTATGACAGAGAAAAAGGACTCAAACGTTTTGATAATGGCTTTTTAGCTGTTCAGAGTCTGCTAGGAGAAAGCAAATGGAGGCACAGGTAAGCTCATACACACACAACTTCAGGCTTCTACTAAGCTCATTTTAAATAACAAAACCAAACATCAACAAAACTGCTTTCTTACCTAAGTTTTACCAAAGATGTATTGTAAGGAACATTGTTTATTGTATTATTTTGATAATGCACAAAAATTTTTGAAATGCACATCAAAAATATTCTCATGTACAACTCAGAGCAATGATCCCCTTAGCTGAAAAAAATTCTATTTTAATCACTAATTTTATAACAGTAACTGAACTTTTTAAAAGCAAGTTGTCATCATTTAAATTGTGTTCACACTTGTCACTCAACTCAAGATAGTCTTAAAATAAGCAGCATTTCCTTTATATTAGTATCACCTCAACACTTAGTGCAGTTTTATTTTTGTATCAGGTTTTACTGAAGATTTGAGAACAATAGAGTCAGCTGCAGAAATTAATCCAGAACATAAATGGTTAAACATGGTATGCTAATTTTCTCCTTTGTTTTCCCAACAATACGAAACAAACAACAAGAACCAGATAGCTGTTAACTTGTGGTTTTGTTACATGTTTACCCCATGGTAATTTCCCACTTTCTCAGCCAACTTCTTTAAGTAGCCATTTTACTTGGACTGAAACCCTGGGAAAAAAGGAAACTACATGTGAATTCTACCAAGGAATGCTGCTGTTGTAGGTATTCACCTTGGCACTTTGCTTGGTTTGGTTTCTTTTAAAGTAAGTCACAGAAACATGTGCCAACAGGTTAAAAAAAAAAAATCAATGCAGAACTATAGCTCCCAAGCAAACCTGCTACACAGCTTCAGCAAGAGATAGCTACTAAAATTAAAAGGTCAGTTTTAAATGTAGCCCCATTATGGACCTGGCCTTGCATTCCTCAAGCAGGTGAGAGTTGGAGGACCTTCACCTGCATCAAGAACTCTATAATCACTCTTCCCAGTAAATAACTTTGTTTAGTGTGTGCTTTTGTGTGTATATGCATGTACATACACTGACAGGCACTGCATAGCTATATACACAAGGCCAACTGCAATTAGAGATTTAGACTTTGAAACTGTGTCCCTTACTAAAAATAAAACTTTAGGCTCTTTGAGCTCTGATGTTAGCAGCTACTTCTAATCAGCAAAGTCATCAGATAGCACAACAGTTTAAATATAAAATTACTAATAAAAATGTAAAAATTGGTATAGAATAGAATATATGGGAGTTACTAGTGGTAAGCAATATTTTAGGGTCATAAGATATTCATACCCATAGTGTGTAAAAACGTCAAACTCACTTCCAGCTGTCCCAGTCACACAAAGGCCTTACCTTCATTAGCAAGAATAATGCAACAAACCACTTCCCAAAATTGTGTTATTTTTTTTATATACCTCGATATGCCAATATCGTGCCTTTACATTTGAGCATGTTTTTGCCCTTATGCACTCCAGAACTCTGAAGATGAGACTTTTGGGTGCTTCTGTGGATGAGTGATAGTAATGAAAGTGTTACTGTGGTCTTTGGCACCTCTATCTCATTAGTAAAGCAAAGTCCTGCTTCATTTTTTTCTTTAATAAAAAAAATCCCATCAGTGGTGCATTTCATTAGCACTGAGGAGTAGAATAGGTCTGTACAGCCTGATGATAGGAAAACATCTGAAATGGCAATAAGTGTCTACAATTGTCTCTCCAATCAATTGCACAGAAGCTTGGTCCACTTCTTCAGTTACAGTATAGTCCTCTTAAGAGCTTTGGTTACAGCATTAATGTTTTGGTAAAAAAGCCCAGAACAAAACAAAGAAGTCACAGAGCAGATGCTTTCCTTCGTTTCTTCAGGTAGATTTTTCATTGTCCTCTCCTGTCTTCTGCACCCGTGAATACTTTTTGCATGAAGATTTGAAGCAGCTGGGAGGCCAAGATATCGGCCAGGAAAAGCTGCAAGGAACAGAGCCTTGCACATTCTTCTCAAAGAAATAAAATATCGGATACCACCACGCTCGAGAGAGAAAATTCGTCTGCGAAGAGACCTTTAAAGTCTGTATTGGCACAAGTAGATGAAGAAAAGGAAACAGTCACTTTAAAGCACTATAATCAATTACACTGAGTAAAAACAACTACAAAAATGCAATATATTTGACTGCATTTCTGCAAAGACAATGAGCATTCAGCCTAGAAAACACAGAATCGAAATAATGAATCATACAATAATGTACAATATAATAAGTATATAATAATTATATAAATAAATACAATAATGAATAATGAAATAAAGAATAATTAGATCATAGTCCAAATGTATGTTACAAACTAAGCATCTTAGGGATGCTTTGTTGCATGTACAAAATTTGGGGATACAAAGCACGCAAGTCTTTTTGAACATGACCGCTTTCAGGCACGTCATGTTTCCATTGATGACTAATAGTTGCAAATTGGATTGAATTGGCTTGAGAGCTCTGCTTGTACTTGAAAGCATTGTTTAAACAACTGCAGCAGATACTTTCTGAACAGTATGCTTTTAATGACACATACAGAAGAACTCTCACTAGAATTTTAGGATGGTCTAGGTACTTTCAGTTGGCCACAAATTTTATTTATTACTAATTTATTACTAAACTAGTGATTATTCATAAGCTGAGACAAACAAGGGCTATCCTGTACACGAACTACAGCAGTAAAACCTCAAAGTTCAAAAAAGGTTTTTAAGACATTATTATTTACTTGAACATGAAACTTGTTGCCCATTCTGTTTAAACTTCAATATGGAACCTTTGTTTTTATTTCTAAAATAAGAACTTTGACTTTGGGGGCAGTATTAACAAATGTAGGCTATACATTGATTCTAAAGGTTTTTGCCACTCACCTTTTCATTAGCCATTGAGTGGTACCACCAAAAGAGCCGTGTGGTGATATAGTAAGCAATGATGACATCTACGGTATAGTGTTCATGAGCAACAAGGATACAAATGATGCCAGCAGCACTCATTAGCCAGCAGATTAAGTGATACCACCAGAAATGACGTGGTGAATCTGTGAAACAGGAAGGTGATGGTGAAAAAACAACAAAAAAGACATTCAGTATTACAACAATCCACAAAAGAAAGGGAAGAAGATAAAAATGATCCAAGGGTACTCAATTTGAAAACATAACTCATAATCACACTGGTAAAAAACCCCTGCTTCAACACAGAAAACAAGACTGAAGAATTATGCAAGCTTCCTGAAGCATTCTTACTTTGTAAAGTGAGTCCAAGATGAGCTTGCAGTTAGACAGCAGCACCACCACCCATTTTCAAACCAAATTAAGTTTTCCAGTTAAATCACTTCTAGGATACAGGGTGCAGAGGTATAGACAGAATTGAGGCAAAACATATGCTTTGGTTATTTTACTTGGGTATATTGAGTCTTTGCTCTTCTTACAGTCTATGCTCAAGTAAACTCAAGTGTCTAGAACTGATACAACCTAAGCAGAGATCACAGATTAAACAGGAAGACACACTCTTATCTTAATTCTTAGGTTTTAACTACTTTCCATGAAGCCTTAGTTCTGTGAAACATAATATTCTGTATAGGGAAGGACAATATATGAATTTATACCCTTTCATGAAAGATTAGACAAATGGGAATGAAGCTATTCTTCAAAATGCACTTTAAGCCACTTCAGTGGAAAAGTTCCCCTGCCCTTCTTTCCCCATTGAAAAAGGCCTTGGATGTCACAATGACCATTCATAACTTCTGACAGGCTAACTGGCTTCATTTCACTCACAGTGGGAGGTTTTGGCATCCCTTGCTTTGTGGGGCAATGGTCAGCTTTGACTTTCACGCAATACCAGCAGAAAAGTTAGTGATATCAGCAAGCTTACCCAAAAGTAGTTTGAGAGGCCTCTGCAAAGTAATAATTAAGAAAAAGGAAGATATGAAGCCAGGTAGTCTCAAGAAGCTGATGGAACGGCACCAAGCAAGACAGACATACCAAGGCTAAAAACACAAATAGCTATTCTAGTAAAAAAGGTGGAGTGCAGAGGAGTAAGTGAAAAAGTGGCAGAGTATGAAAGAAAAAGAGCAAAAGCTCCATGAGTGATAAATAATAAAATCCTCAGAACACATCTTACCCTGAAGATGTTATCAAAAGAGCAGAAAGGAATACCACAAGCAGCTTATAATTCACAGCAATTATAGGGCTTATGCCCTTGTTCAGATAGCATTTTGCTAATTGTATGGAGAGGCAGAAAAAGGGAAATCTACACATTTCTCATTTACAGAGCACAATTCCACTGAAATACACGTCTAAAAATTAGGCAGCAGTCAAAGGGCTTATTACAATATGTATGATATGATTTCTCCAACCCCTCATGATACAAGTACATGAATAAAACCAGTCCAGAAAATACTGGACTGTCTGCATCTTTCCTGGTACTAAAAATAACTATGTGAACAGCATTAAATGCAATGTAATAAACACAAAACAAGGTAAACAATAAATCTATTATTAGGCTTTTTTCTAATACTGTTTTGGTAATTTTGATGAGTTACATATGCCATTTTCCCAGTAGTGTTCATTTCACAAGAAAGACCTAGGCTTAAAAATCAACATCTTAAATCACTGTTTAAAGAAGTATGTCTCACACCTGCAGATTTAATCATAATAAACAGGCCTTTTTATACTGAGGGGTTTTTTTTAAGGCAGAATATAGCACTACAACACCTTGTTCCCTCAACATTTTAATAAAAGGAAGGCATCCAACTAATGCTGACTAATCTTATTTTTGTTTCAGTGAGAATTGTATTCCCATGAGCCAATTGCTACCATTTGCTTAGGTTTGGAATCCAACAGTAGGAAAGAAGAATCCAATTCCAAACATGTGAACTGAAAAAGGAACTCCCCACCACACATTCAGGAAAAGCCCAGTTCCCAGGACAGAAGCACCGCTTACCATGTACCAGATTTAGAAGTTGGTGCTCAGTTCTCCAACGCTTGAATGGCTGCTGTGTATGTAGCAGAGATAGATTTCCCTCCCGTGCCCCATAGCAATGTAAAGCAAAGGGGGAAACCATAACATCTTCTATGTGCTTGCCAAATTCTTACCAGCTACAAGAAGCATTAAGTAGGAGGCTCTAGCAGAAGACATCTAAAGAGCATAAATCAACTTTTCACTGCTTGCAGTAACTATTGTACAGCACACTTGAGAAAAGTGACTTTGCTTCTGGATGTAGTATAAGCATGCAACGGGGCTGTGTTCAAGCCACGGAGGTAATGTGCACAATTAACTACAGCATGTTTTATCCAAATTAGCCTGTCAATGAATAATGAAGCGCCAGCTTGCTTTCATGTGTTTTCCCAGAAAAACGTGAACAAGAACATTGAAACACAATCACTTACACTCTTTGATGAATAGGTAGACCAGAGTTAATACTACAGTGTGTCCACTAAACAGGAAGTCTCCACACAGGATGTGTGATCCAGTTATGGATAGACCACCACCAGAAATCAGTCGCAGGATTCTCTGAACCTTTGCCTGAGAATCTCCATTCAACTAGAACACCAGAAAAAAGCACAAAATAAAGGTTAAGATACACCAGGAACTAAGTAAACTTCTTGCCCAAACACATGTGGAGTCAGGGAGAAAAGGATAAAACTATCTCCATTTTCTTTGGTTTTCTTCACATATTCTTAAACAAATAAGCATGCATGCCGAAGTTGATACATAATAAAACTTAGTTTGATAACGCTACCATTCTGTCTATGCTTTCCCAGGCTATTTTTAAATATGCATTCTATCAGAATGAGATGTAGAATACATTGAAAAGGTAAAGACTAAATTTTTAAAGTCAGATCTCATGAGTCAGCAGTCAACAGAATAGATAAAGCCCATTCAAAACTGGTACCACCTTGCATGCTACATTTGTCACTCTGTTCAAAGCTGAGTAATGTTTCCACAGAACAAGACCTCAAACTTGCTTAATTTTAGATTTGGTTATAAATTCAGTGAGGACTTTAACATTTAGAGGACGTATGCTTTTTAAACATGCATTAGGATCAGCTAGGCAAACTTAATTTTTAAACAGCTAGGTGAAACTAAGTCTAGAAAAAAAAAAAGGGATAACTGAGTTTTCCATAATCATAAAAGCATGCACATAGGACAAAAAAAATTAAAAGAAATCCTGAAGAGCTATCAAGTTTTTTCCAGAGTTCAAGTAATTCATCCTAGTTTTATGCTAGCAAAATGCACTTTGAGAGACATTTAAGTTTCCCCGTGCTTACCTCTAACTCCTCAATACACAGTCTACTACACAGTCATTCCCCAAGCAATTAGAACAAAATAGTTAAGTCTTTAAAATAGTGGTATGTAAGAGTTTTTTCAAATAGATACTAATGCATTAGAGAAACAGTTAGTCCACTATGTGCCTAAGTTGCTTCAGTGTGGAAGGACAGGATGCTATACCCCAAAACTGATGAGATCCTACAAAAGCTAACAAATTCATCTTCTCATTAAACTGGCAACACTTTTTCTTTCACTACAGCCAACATTACACTCTTGTTCCAAGGCAATTGTAAGTCTACATCTTTATATCAGTAACCTAAAATGGCAGTAACAACTCCTTTGTGTCACCACTTAACTACAGTGCCACACAATTTTCAACATGTTTTTGTAAAAATATTACTACATTCATGTTTTTATATGTATCAGCTCATTTAAGCAGTTGAACTTGTTTCAGTCACATTTGTATACATGCTGTCAGAGACAGGCAGATGACTTCAGGTATTGCAATAGCTCTTGATCAATCAGGGTGAGAAACAAGACAAAATGTAACAGTGTGGGTTTTTAAAGAGATATAACAACACAAGCTTGCATATCAGCCTATATATTACAATATTGACCTTAGGTATCCTACCACATAAGAAAAAGGTATTTCTGCATTATTAAGAACAATTAGCTTGAGCCTCGGAAGAAAGTTGATTGATTTGCTAGCAGCACTATTTCAGTATAGGTACTCCCCTTAAAGCATCTTAACTGCAACAACTTGAGGCTCCTTCTGTATCACCCAACTTTTGATTTGTCACTACCTATATTTCTGAAGACATCAACGGAAAATAGTTTGTGTTTTTTAATAATACCTGAAACATTATCTTCTATTTGCTCTAAGGAGCCATAAGGACTCAGGCAGATACTAAGGCAAGAATTAGGGAGCAAAGGCTCTTACCTTTGGTGCACACTGAAAATGCATCCCAGGCACAGGTAAGGTGGTAACATACATAGTAATACAGCGGTACAGATACAAAGTTCCTATTATAAAAAAGAACCTGCGTCCCACTATTGATCTGAAAGTAAGGAAAGGGGGGGGGAAAAGATTGAGTAAAACGTTTACATGTAGGATACACATATAACAGTTACAAAACTCTATTAGCTGAATCGCTAGAATGAAAGAGCAGCTCCCTCCCCAGCTCTTCACCACACAGCTCTCTAAATCAAATACTAAAAAGTCCTTCTGCAGGTTTTAGTCTTGCTAGCTCCTAACAGCACAGAGCTCCCACCTATTTCACATGGTCTCACTCTAACTTACATATGCGGTCCAGCACAGTTCCCTCAACTCAGATATTCTCTTTGTAGTCCCATACTATAACCACATTCTTGACTTTAATAGGTGTAGTTTAAGGAAATGCAGATGCAGGAAGAAGCTTCTAGTCTGGCTGTAGAGGACACTGGGTTCTTCCTTTGAACTGGATGAGATTTTTTACATCCCCATGTCAGTAAACACACTTTGAAAAGCCCAATCGCAGAATAAGTTTGACTAGTACAACACAGGTGTCAAAAATTCAGAATGAGGAAACAGTCAATAATCAGGAAACCTGTGTTTCCATATCCACCACAAACCCTACAATCTTTTGTAAACAAGTCACCTCTTTGCCATTTTCCTGTTAGCCCTCTTCTATACTGTTATAGATTTTACCTTGAGATTTCTACTCTAAAGGAACAATAAAAAAAAAAAAAAAAAATCAACATTCTGAAAACAGACAGCAAAGAAAAAAAATAGCTAACTTACTTGTATCTAAGAAACAACCACTGGCATATCCATAATCCAAGTAGTATCATTCCATTTATTTCTGATACAGAAAAAGCCCATTTCACACGATCAATGTAATCAAAAAATTTGTCAGGCAAGGGAGGGCTTAGCTCCTTTGGAGGTACTCTCTCATGGACCACAGTGATCATGACAGTTGTTAGAATCAAGTTGAAGAGAGCATAGACAAAGGCAATGCCTGTTTTCCACCACTCCAGAGGAAATTTGTTCCTAGCCTCAGCAGGCATAGCAATCTGGATGTAATCAGGGTATTTCTTTGCTGTTTTCCGCAAGCCATTAGACAAGCCCTTTGGTTTGCTAGTGCCATTTTTGTTCTCTTCACTGACTGAGAGAGTAGGCCGTGAGTAGCCATTAGAAGTGTCATTGGTTTGACCCTCCATATGCTCTTCAAGCTTTGCTGTCTCAATGGTATTCATTTCCAAGCTGTATGGCCAAATCAGGTTTATCAGTGACCAATTTCTGGGCTCTGTTATTTCTTGAAGTCCAATGTTCTTATTTCTAGATGATTTCTGACTTCTGTAAAAACTCTAAAATGTGTCCATTGTGCTTTCAAAGGAAGTCGTGAAGACAAATCTTTCCTCTAGAGCTGAACCATCTGAAAAAAACCAAAACACCAAAACCTTCAGAAGTAGCAATGTGACAGTGAACAAAACCTTATCCTTAGAGAAAGCATTTTTAAAGTTCCATCCCAGTCTACTTACACAGAGTCAAAAGACAAAGTAGAGGTAGATGGTTACTGTGAAATAATTAGAGCCCATTCCTACTGAGTAACTTGATAAATCCATCAGCTTAAGAACTAAAACCAATTTAGGCTTTTGGGTTTTTTTTAAAGGACAAGATCCACAGACTTGAATGACCATGACAGCACTTTCTTTATCAGTTGTCAGAATTAAGACTAATCCATGTTTGCAGCAAAACTGAATTTTACTCTTAGGGGTATTCCAAGCAAAATATCCCAGAGTTTTGACCATAGAGTTGCTACAGATTATAATATGGTTTATCCATATAGATGAGGCGATCTTGTTAATTCAGGTGATAGGACAAAAAACAGAAGGGCACTACAGAATTTGATTTTGTAAGGCATAAAGTAATTTAGATTCATCTAGAAAATCTACTCAATTGATAGTTCCATTAAATTTTATTGGACCTAAACGAGTATTTCAACCAAGTAAAAACCATGTTTATATAACTACTGTAACATCCACTAAATAATGTCTGAAATTTCAGAGAACTGAGAAATGCATCTCTGGATTAGATTCTTCATTATGGTACTCTACATGTAGAACAGACCACAAATGAATCTGTGTTTGCTCTTTAGCTACTTTAAAATGATTTAGAGATTTTTTAAAACAGGAACAAATAATAAGATTCATTATTGCAGAGGATTTATTTCAGGCTACATTGGTCAATTCAGTAAAATCTCATTCGATTAAAAAAACCAGGTAGAGTGCATATGTTTTATGACAACATTTCCTACAGAGAGAAAAGAATACATTTCACCTCTACAGAACTGATGCTGCTCTAGTCAAAACACAGGCTACTCTCCCCATCTTTAAAGTACTGTAAACCCACTTACCATAGTTGTGACACACATATTTTTTCTTACTCTGTTCAGCTCCTATGGCAAAAGCAGTACTACCATGTACAAAGTGCTCCCTATCTACCAGTAAAGTGTAATTCCCTCTTAGAGGAACCACTAAAAAAAAGTTCAACATTGCTAGCTCCTCAGATCTCTGCGTGCCAACATAGGCTGCCAGTTTGCCACACTTTAAGTCCAATTAAGCCATCATGATGGTAGCTAGAGCTGCCAGTCTCCCTAACCATACATCACAGGACTTGGCTTAAGAAAAAGCAGCCAGCTTAGGAAAAACCCACCCAGTAACTGATCTCTTGACAGCAAGGACAATCTAAAACCTGAACAGCCTGGAATATCAAGTGATTGTGTTTTTGTCCCTCCTATCTCATCCCCTCAAAAGAGAAGACATTTAACATGGTCAGCATGTAAATACCACTGATTTGCTAGCTGCTGCTCTTACCGCTGATAGAGAGAAGGGGTGGAAGTTCAGAACCCAAATATGTGAGACTCATACAAATAATACTAAAATAGCCAAGAAGCATTTCTAAATTTACCCCTCAGCAGTATTTCTGAAATCCACTGTCATTAGTTGACCTTTTCAAAATTCCTGATCAACAAAAAGCTATACAAACAAAGCTATACACATAACACACCCAGACAATAAACACCCAAGAAAACAAGTAATGAATTTGGACACTTTTTCTCCCTCTTAGCAACCACACTGTGAGCTCTGCATGTCTAAGAAAAAGGGATGTTTACCCAGCAGCCAGACAATGACCTCTCTGATGCTTCCTACAACTAAAAATATTCTTTCAAAGCATCTGCAAAAGAAATAGCCTTATTTAAAACTGCAGTTGAACAAGATCTTAGCTTTACAAATCTTTTCTGAACATACTCTTCTATTCCCTCTGTCTACTAAAGTTAAGCATATGACAAAACACTTAAACAACAGTATATAAAAAAAAAAAATCAACCTAATTGCTTATGGTTTTGAACATGCCTACCAAGTATTCACCTACTAAGTCAAGACCCTATGTCTCACCATTATGTTACATATAGCAGTTTCTGAGGCAGAGATCAGTAAAACTTGGGATGTTTCATATCCTGCAGTTGAAACATTATTAGAATTATGCATTACTGAGAGCATCACAGTAAGTAGTAATCTTAGTTATTTCCTTCTCTTCCCAACAAATACCTAGCATCACTAGTGACATAAGTAAAAGGAAGATTTTCAGATACTTAATGACATCCGAGTAAACCTTAAAGATCAAAAAGCATTTGAAGTACAGATGAACAATAACCTAAGGACCTAAAAAGTAGAGTGGTATTCATGTTTTGATAAAACTTATTAAATTAAGTAAAGCAATTATAGCTACAGCTTGCAGAAAAACCAATTGTGTTCCTTCCTGGTACTTTTAAATGGATTGTAAGGCATATTGATCTACCACTTCTGATGACTCATCAAGATTATTTCAAGCAGAGTGCATACACTGTGGTGAAAAGTTTGTTTACATTGGTAGTTCAAGGTGCTACATATCATCTGATCTGTAAGAACATCAGTGCTTCCCTTTATAGTACCTTTTCAACCTGTTTTTCCCATATTCTAGACGAAAATTGCAACCCTATTGCTGAAAAAACAAAAAAATCACTCTCCTTGAAGCTTTCAGTCCCTTGCTGCCAATCTGACTGGCCAGAGAAGTGACAGATACAAAGCACCAACACCCTCATCACCCTCTACTACTGGCTGTAAAAGGAGTTCCACCAAAGTACACAGGTTTTTCTGCCAAGTTCTCACACCCAATTCACATATCCATTCACACACCAATATGGGGTACGGTCCTTTTAGCTTCCTTATATAACTTTAAATAAATAACCCGTTTGATTCTTTTGTCAAATCTCAAACATTCCCATATCAAAAGAAGGAGATGCCCATATACTGTCCAGTAGGAGAGATGACCTTAGAGCTCTATAGCAACCAAGCAGCTTAAATCTGGCCATCTTGCTAATGTCTAGGGTCTGAAAAACAAACGAGATTGCTCTAATTTATGGAAGAGCTACTGGGGAAGTCTCAAACTCACACAAGACAGGCCAAGCATCCCAAAAGGATAAATAACATTGCTATAAGGGATACACCCAAGTTTTAGGAACAAGTTTTCTTTCTAGAACCACTTCTACCTTCTAAAAATAGTTGTTACCTCATCAAGAAGCAGAGCTTCTTAACCAGCAACTTTACAGCAAAAGTTGTAACTGCCTCCAGGAACAACATATTTCAAAGAAAATCTTAATTAAAAGATGCTCCAAGAGCAAGAGTCCTAACTTTTTATCCCGAGCTTCTACTTGCTCCCATGAAAATAGCTGCTTTAGCTTTCTGCATCCCCATTTAACTGTCATTCAAAGAAAAATGTTTGGAGAGGGTACAGCTTTGAGACAAGCATAAGCAAGCACATTACATTTGGCTTTTTATGCAAGAACTAAAGAATAACAAGAAGTTTTATTTAGCTTGTTAGTCATCAGATTTTCACATAAAGGTCATTTTCACATAAAGTTAGCTCATAACTGATGTTTCTCAACCAGTATATGGAACATTAACATTTCTCAAAGTATTTTAATTTCTATAATTAAGGACTGAATAGTCACAATCTGCACAGACTTTCCAAATAAATAGTTCTTAAACTGCTGTTCCAATACTATTGGAACAAGAATATCCAAAACAGTAAGACTGATCTATTCTGACATTAAGGAAAACTAAATTTTCATAAACCAGATGGAAAAGACTTCTAAGCAGCACTATTTAAGCCTCATTCACTTTTTTTAAAGTTGGCTCAAACATTTGATACAGTTTTAATACATTCTTGTATTTGGTAGCTGCAGAAAAAGTGTCTGTAAATAACATACAACTTGAGATTACATGAGAGAACATTTGAGTATTTTTTTATTTACATCACAATTACTGGGAAACAACTGTTAGCTAGCCTGTATTTTCCTCAGTCAAATTTTTAGGACTACCTATGGGACCAGAACTAAAAAAGTCAGGACACACATCTGTTACCTAGACAGCAATGAATAAAAACTAGCTTTTAGGGGTTTCTCTAACTTTTATTTGTCAATGCTTTCCAGGTCTCAGTTAATTCTATAGTATCTGTTCTCCCATGCCATATATACACCTCACAGCATGCAGACCACTGGGAGAAAAAGAAAAACCCAAAACAAAAACAAACCAAACAGAAAACACATCACCACCCAAAATCCCAAAAAGACAACTAACTGCTAAACCAGATCTCAACAAAGTATTTTCAGGGATGCAGAAACAGAACTGAGTTTAATAGGTTTACCTATAATTTCTATTTCCCCACAATAAATATATTTTCAGAGCTATGTTCATCTTTGAGCTGTACAATTATTTATGCTTACAACATATAAATACCTGCACTTTATGTAAAAGTTCCAAGTTTATGTACATTTTGTAATAAACTGCCAACACATTTCTTGCTTCAGTAAGTGTTAACTTTTATAAAAAGCATTAACTACTTACTATGTATAAAATTCTTTTCAGCAGTAGAAATAGAGCAGTTATTCCCTCTATCTCAATAGAGGGATTTTGTAATTCCCTCATTTAGGATTACTAAGGTACCAACAGAAGGTGTCTTCTACGGACTAAATCCCTACACTTGCCTAGATAGAGGCAAAAAGCCTCAAGGTTACAGGTTATTTATTTGTACAAGCCAAGATTTACCAGTCCTGGGGAATTTTGTTTCTTCATAACTCTTAATTTTAAAAAGTATATTAGCTTCCATTTTCCTAGCAACTCAGTATCCAGTGTGTTCCACAGCAATGCCAGGTTTCAGAAACAGTACATCCCAAAAAGCACAAAAGCCCCTATATTCATAGCACCACAGAAAGGTTTGGGTTGAAAGGGACCTTAAAGATCATCTAGTACCAACCCTCCTGGCATGGGCAGGGACACCTTCCACTAGACTGAGTGCTCAAAACCCCATCCAATCTGGCCCTAGTAACTACCTCAGCAAGCAAGGAAAAAAGTTATCTTTGAGCTCTTTTAGAATTTTGAACACTGCTGAGGAAGTTTGCCTTAACTGCATGAAGGCATCTTCAAACCCTTCAACTATTTGGTGCTCAGGCTCCAAAGGATCATACTGGGTAACTAAGAGCCTGATGGCCTTTAAACGTACTTCAAAAATCTTGAAACCATGGCAGGCTTAGATTTTCCTTGCAGTTATTACCTTATCTTTAAGAACTAAGGTCACAATAGCTGTCAAATGGCAAATATTTGGTATCATTTAGTGCTATGGTAACTAATTCTGTAGATAATTCATGTGTGTATAGCATAAACAAAGTCAGTTTTATTTGCAGATTAATAGTATTTTCTAAAACAAAAGCTTTGAGAATGATCAGTCATATCTGTAGAACCAGAAGAATGAACAGAATAATTCAGGTTAGAAGAAATCTCAGGAGGTCTCTGGGCCTCTGGCCAGGATCAGCAATGACTCATATTAGGTTGCTCAGGGCTTCAGTCCAGCTGTACTTTTAATGCCTACAAAGATTCACAACCTTCCCAGGCAGCCTGTTCCACTGCAAGGTTCTTCTCATAGTGAAAGTTGGAGGGTTATTTTTGTTGTCTCGTGGGGGTTTTTTCTAGGTTTATTTTGTTTATCTGTTTGTTTTGGGGTTTTTGGAGGTTTGTTTATTAAATCTACTGGTTTTGTATCTACTTATTACAAGTCACAACCTTTGCATCTCCTCTTCCCACCACTGTGAAGAGCCTGGCCCTGATGTTCCTGATGGCCTCCTTGAAGGTATGAAGGTGTTGCTGTCAGGTCTCTCTGAGCCTGCTCTTCAGGCTAAAACAACCCAGGCTCCCTCAGCCTTCCCTAAAAGGGACTGTGCTCCAGCCTGCTGACCCCTCAATGGTCCCTCTGCTGGGCTTACTGCCAGTTTGTTTTTTCTGGATCAAGGACCCAAACCAAGATATAATATTCTAGATACAGCTAAGTAATACTGAGCAGAGGGGAGCAATCACTTCTCTGTAAATAATGGCTATGCTCCTATTAAATATAGCTCAGCATAGTGTTGGCTGCCTTCACTGTCAATGCACATTGCTAAATCCCTTTTCAACAGAGCTGAAAGAAATACTGACCTTTTTCCAAGAGCCTAAAGACTTTCTTCTCCACTCCAGAAAAACGAGATCAAGTCTTCTTCCTACTTAACCCATACTGTCCAAAGTGAGGCTGTTTCAGAATTTCAGACCACAGAAAGGTCTGCTAACCTGAACTGATAATTAGGCTCTGAATCAGCTCCTTTTGAATAAAGGTAAAAAAGTTGCTCTATCACCGCATTTCGTAACATTGCAAAAACCACTGGGCTTCTGACCTTCTTCTATTTGTTAGAAAAGACTATTATAAACACAGTACCAAGTGTGGAAGTCACTGTACTACCTGAGTCTCATCAGGCAAAATAATGCCCAAGAGTGCCAAAATAAACCTCTGGATCAGGCTTTTATGTAGCATGCTGGTATCTCACGGCTAATTGCTTTAATTCTGCTATAGCTTTACAGACACTGTTGAAAAGCCACCACCCAAAGGAAGATTCTTCTCAAACAGACAGCTAGGTCTAAAGATTTGTTGAGAGGGTAGCAGAACATCTGATGCCACACATCTCTTCTAGCTGACAGAAGTTGCAGACAGTGGCTGTGAGGTGAGGGGACCCAGCACAGAACGCAGGAATGCTTGACTGTTTTGTGAAGTCCTCCACCTATTTACCGAGGGTAAAGGTTGCACTTAATGGAAAGTCAGACCCAGAGATTAGTCACCACTTTCAGTACAGGGTGGTGAGGAACCACAGTGACTAATGTGTGCTTTAAAGTGACTGTGCTACAGCTTATCAGCCATCAGGCAGCTAGAAGAGGAAGTTACATATTCTGTAAATTTATCAGTGATACATCCTAAAAATATTTGGGTAATTATTACGATACTGCCTGTCAAAATTTTCCTCTATGCTATTCTCACAAAGGAGCAGTGCCAACTTTAAAATAAGGGGTCACATTTTTGAGAACATTCTAGTATATTTACTGCAGTAAAAATCCTCTTCCCAAAAATTTAAAGTGAGGACAGTAATTGATTAAATCTGCAGAGCATTTTACAATATTAGCAGTAATAAGAAATACATGCACAAGTTGCACAACCCAGAGAAAAGCTATTTTAGCCCTCAGGTATACACAGAGGCTCGTAACTCACATTTAAAGAAAGCCTGAAACAGAAAGTAGCCTTAGCAAAACATATGGCATTAAAGAGACAACCATTAACTGCAATCCTCATCTAGTGATAGCAGAAAGACCCCACATGAATTCTTAGAAAAGCTTAGGAAAGGCCATATTTAAAACTGATTAGTATCATACTATGAACTGGTTTCACAAATCCCTCAGTTCAACTGGCACACTGCAAGTTGTGGCTCTCTACATAGCAGCAACACTTGACATCCCCTTTCAGAAACATTAATATCTACACACCCCCTTATCTTAGGGTATCCTGAACTAGTGTTCGCATAGTGGGTGAAACACTGAAGTCTAGCACATTATACTCTGTTAAAACAGGTCAGGAAAGAATCACTGAATAGCTTCTCCTCTCTTTCCCCTAAGAACTCAGATAGTTTTCAGCTTGCTCAACTCTGATGTAGTTGCCTGGAAAGCTTCATGAATATTAGTTAGGATGGATGACGCAGGCATAACACACCATCTATCATTGACAATAAACACATAAATTAAAACTCATCATGAAACATGATCTGGTCCCCATTTCAGTCTTCCCCTCTATCTTCTTGCCACAACCACTAGTTTGTAAGCACACCCACCACCAAGCAGCAACAGCATAAGGCTCTCATATCACAATCAGCACGTCCAGTCAAAGAGGAATGGGAATACACATATCCCTCTTTCAAGATGTTTGTTTACAGCCTCAGACATACAAATTGACATCCAGCTCACACACTAGATGTTTCCCTCCCACTTCTTTTCCCCCAGCTTTTGTTGCCACACTTTCAGAATTAAAATCAGGTAAATTTAATTCTAACACCAAGAAATTAAGACTACCAAGCAATTTCAGCAACTACCATGATCAATCTACAGATATTTACTTAGGGGGTAAGAACAGCAGCAAAACTCTTTACAATGTACTCCTTGAACTTCCAGTTTGCAATAACCAAAATTATATCAAGCTTCCTATATGTAACTGGATTTTTCACTGAAGTTCTACACATCAACTTTAAGCAATATACAGTTTAAAAAAAAAAAAGCATCACAACCTAAGCTTCCAATGCAGTCCCATGGTCTTCCTCAAACTTGTTCAAGTATTCCATTAGCGCAAGATTTTCTATTAATAGAAGAAAATACTTTCCGCATTATGCTGACAAGAAAAAAACTTTTTATTATTTAATTCATCAGGGAAGACACTAACTTTAAATACTAAACACTTAAGTACTATGCACTTCAACACTTCCTTCTTCATTTTTTTTTCTGCCACAGACTGACGAACAGAACACTCCTTTCCCTAGTACACTCACTTCTGCTGCCTGGCACACCATCTCCCCACAACACAGGGTATCATTGTTAAATAAATTTTCCAAGAGGATGGTAACAGGGGGACAGCAGTATAAAATTATAAATATCATCCAAAATCTTTCTGTAATACCTCAGACATTTTGCGATCTCCATTTCAGCCTCTCCCTACAGATTAGAAAAAGAGGCCAAGAATACTATTAATGTGCATTTTACTTACAGAGCTATTATTTGCTTTAGAACCTAACTAAACATCTCCAAAATAATTTAAGCCTCTCTTCATTATTCCCTGCTAAACTGCAGCCTCTGGTAAGAGCAACCCTGCACTGAACACCACCATAATAATGGAATTCTTTTATGCCAAGCCGCTCATGGAACTCAACATAGAGGTTTTCAAATGCCTTAATTTATTTCCCTTCCCCTTCTCACCTAACAGTCTGAGAAGTTTATTGCCTTTTTTTAAAGCTTTTTAAAAGGATATAAAGAACCAAGTTAAGTCAGAAAGGATTTAAAGAAGTTAGTGATGCTTAAATTCCCACTTATTAAAACTGCAAGATTAAGACTGCTGAGTAGCATCTTCAGCATTGCTCCTAGAAAGCCATCATTAGATTCTCTCATTGTAACATCAGACAACTGCTTTTTAACACCTTATTCATGCACACACAGCAAAACTAAAAAGGTTCAAATGAAATTAACAATCTAATTGTTGGAGTTACACAGATCTTATTCTACTGATTGGTAAAACCTGGTGTGAAAATACTGAGGTCACTCTCAATCTACACAGAATGATTTATATCATAAATATATATGCATAACGTACCTCAGCTAGCACCTTCCATGCCATAAGCTACCTTTCATGATGAAGGGAGGCTTCTAGTCATTATTGAACCTGTCATCTTTACAAGTACAGGAAAGCAAATGTTCACTCAAACCAATCAAGCCTGAATGTAATGTGAAAATACAAGCTGGCCAATCAAACTGCCAGCTAAATGGCATTTATATCAGTTGCACACTGTGCTACAGCTGAACATTGTTTATTTTCCATTTCTTTGTTTAAGTAACACTACTGCCACATTAAATTTTGAGTCAAGAGTATTTCCACAGTTAAAAACAAACAAACAAACAAAAAAAAAAAACAAACCACAAGCTAGAACCCAAGTCCAAGTCTGAGCTTTGTCTTACTGTCCATGAAAAATCTGAGGGCAGAGGAAGAAAAGAATGTGTGATCAAACAAGATGTTTCCAAAAGGACATTTGAAAAAAAGCTACTTCCAAATGTATGTCATAATTCTTGGTTACATATTCTAAAGCTTATTTTAAAATAGAAAGCATTTTATAAAAATGTTTCAAAAAACACTTCATGGCATTCTTGTCCCATGTCCAGACAACTTCTATATACACGCTGATTTGGAAAGAGAAAGGGAGGACATAAAGAGGTGTCATGTAGACTAGCTGAAATGTGGAAAGACTAACAACACGATGACAAACAGATTCTATGAACTGTTTCCCAGTCAGAACTGCAGCTGACAAAACTGTTAAAGAGAATAAAGTCAGTCATCTCTAGACTCAGAGACCAGTAATGTTGTGAATGTGTGCTAAGTAACCATGGTATACAGCAATAAGTGGTGAATCAACTAACTCCATGTGATCAACTACAGAAGTCTAAGGAGGGAACAAAGTATTCAACTGGAAAAGAACAGAAGAAATTTATCTGAAGTTCCAGAGCAAATCTATTTTTCCCTTTCCCAATGCTTTAACTTTTTAAAGTTAAAAACCTGTCTAAAGAAGTCTTTATCACAGGAAATGCAAAATGCTGTTCTAGTGTAAGAAACTATGAAATTCTAACTCAATTTGTAAGACCTTCAAGACACAGAATTTATGCCTTACAGCAGGTATATTATTCCTGAAACTTCCCAAATGAGTTCCATATCTCAACCAAGACAAAGAATACACATGAAACAGGTTTTCTACATAATAGCATTAGCATTCCAGCAAAGACTGGCAAACAAGTCAGTCCCAAGATCAGGTCCAGCCTCTGAGCAAATCTGCTTACCTTTTAAGATAATGCACATTGTGAGCTGCCTTAAATATGGAATACCCAGATGTGTGGGTCCTAAGCAGAAAAGGAGGACCACATCTTTTGCATAAAGATATCTGCCAAAGCCAAAAATGTTTCTTCCTACATTCCTAGGACACCTTTACTAAAGCATACACTCAGTTATGTATTCAACTCTTAACAGTCCAATTCCAGCAGAGTAACTATCCTAGTCTAAAAAGGACTACTCATAGAAACCTCTCTGCTTCCCAAAGTTTCCTCCTGCCTGACAGTAAGATTTAGACAGATTTGACACCTTTTCGACTCTGCTTCTATATGGCAACAGCACAAGTCGTGATCTCTCGTTCTGCAAGGAATCAGTCAGGGCAGTCACTTGAAGTGTCCAGTATAAAAATTCACCTGTAAAGTTTGTTAAGCATGTTCAGACATCAGAACAATGAATATTCATGCACATATGTTGAAACACTTCCCAGGAAGAACTGAGTTGCCACTAACCCTCAACATTTGAGTGAATGTGCAGACTTCACAGCGGGCAATTATAAAAAACCAAAACCAAGGAACACCAAACAAAAAACCTTACCAAAACCAAACCAAAAACTAGGGAACACCTTACTATTCAGTTTAACCATACATTATCATCACACATTGAGGAGTCAGAATAACATAACACAAGAGGGTACTCATACGCCTACAGACCTTCTCTAGAGTACTGTCAGGTAAGAGACTACATGTTCTTTGACAATTATCAGCATGAAGATCTACTCAGAATGCAGCTTGGTTATCTGCAAACATACCTCACAGGCAATGACTCTATAGGTGCTACCTGGCTAAGAGGTAAACAGAGACATGCAAGTCCTCTCAGACAAGGTTAGACTTACATCAGGCTGTACATTAAACATCAGGCTAAACTGATTAACTATTTTTGGTGCCTTGATATCCACAGGAAGAAGGTCCTGCTGAGCTAAGGTATAGATCAGTTCATGAGTACATCTGGTCTACAGGCATTCAATTACCCCAAAGAGACTTGCAGCAGCCACTTTATAGTTCAAAGAAGGCCCAAATTATAAACTAAGGAAGTGGAAAGGGCTTTCTAGATATGCATGCACTTGCAATTCATATGCCTGGAATTATGAAGTGACAAAAAAAAAAAAGCAGAGACTGCCTTTGCTCTTTAACTCAATCTATGAACAGTCCTACACCTATAGAACTCATGGAAAGAAGAGATGAGAGGTGCAGAAACAGTGCTTTAAAACAGTCCTAACAGCGAAGACAAAAAAGCCACCTTAAATAACAATACATTTTCTGTCCACTAACACTGTCTTTTACTTGATTGAATCACACTATTAAAAACAGACAACAACAAAAATACTGTGTTCTGCAGTTTACAAGCCTTTTGATTCTAATTCAAAACACTATAGAATATGACTATACAGGTATATGGTTACATTCTCAGCAACACACAACCAAATCATAAATTACGTAGTATCAGTCTAACACCTGTTGAATAACACAGACCACTAAAATCATAAGCAGCTTTCTCACAATTACAAGTGCCATGAAAGATTATTCTGGGCAAACTATGGAGGCCTAAGTATAATACTCCTCTTTGTAGCCATCTTTGTAATTGCAATACTGACTTTGGTAAGAATGAACTTTTTCTGCATATTAAACACATCACAGTCAAATTTCAACTAAACTGTGTTGCCCTCAACGCATGTTCTAGAAAGGCCTGCAGTGCTAAAAAGCTTTGTGTCTGATTCCACTACAACAGGATGCAGAGCAAAAATAGGAATAGAGCACACATGTATGCACACTCAAAAAAAAGCTGTGGGTAAGGTAAAAAAATATGATTCCAGCATTTGCCCTTAATACAGCACAACAGAATAGCAACCTTCTGCTTTCCTGCCACTCTGCCCTCCAGGCCTTTGAAGGGGAATAGTGTCCCATTTTAACTTCAGTCCTTCATTACTGAGCTCCTCAAATATAAGAGAGCTAAGAAGAGTTTAGTCAAACTGTATGATGTTTAAAAGCTTTTAATATAAACTTTTTCTTAGTCCAAATTAAGGAAAAAGAAAAAAACCCAAACCAGAAACTGTTTACGGGAACATTCATCCTGCATAGTAAAACTAAGCCTGGCAGCTACTTACCTTGTTCAGACTGCCAGTGACTAGAAAGAAAGCAAAGTGCCTACAATCTGTAGAATTATGCTTTTAAAACAACCCGAAACACAAAGAAAAATATTTTTAGAGTAAAAAGCGTAAGTACTTTTGTTAGGGAGCCCAACTACTTGAGCTTTGCTATTTGACAGGTACTGTGCCTTGTTCCATGGTTAGTCAGCTGAGATTTATTTCATTCATCTTACTAACTTTTAGAAGTCAGTACAAGTTCCCGAATTTTACCACAGAGATACATATTACTCCACCCTACTTTACACAGTCTATTTGTTCCACACAGAAGAAACGACTACTTATCATAATACTTATTCCTGCTTGCACATATGAAAATAGCTAAGCCTTTTTTTCCCCAGACCTCCATAGAGGAAGCTAATGATCATGGTTACCACAAAACAAATGCAAAAACCTATCCTCATTGGAAAGCACTTGACATTCAGCTATATAGCATGTGTAGTATTCAGAGTGGTAAATATTACTAAGATGAATTCTGAGTAATAGAATCTGAATAATAAATCTGAATAATAAAATCTGAAAATTCAGGATACAGTCACTGCAGTGGACAGAAGTTTAAACCTGTAACACTCAACTCTTCAGTAAGTTGTCTTAATATTAAACTTCCAAATTCACTTTGAAAATCCCTGTGGTACCTTGGAAGGAGCAATGCCTTTAATACTTTAATACTTCAGTACTTCAATACTTCTTGCTTCAGAGCCATACAGGATGCCACAGCCCTTCCTCTCAAGACTGAAGTCCATCAGGAAAGTTAACATATTTCTAGGAAAACAAACTCAAGAGAGTTGTTTTTTCTATTTTAGTGCACGAGAACTTTTAACAGTCAATACAGGATTCAAACCATTTTGGTCAGTGATCTTTCTCACAGGACAGAAGTAAACACAGCTTCACTTCAGAGGACCACCTATAGCTTTCTGGCACGTTTTCCACATCAAGTGGAGTTGACTTTTTTTCCAAAAATTTCAAATTCACTCCCCACATCTGCGTGCAAAGTGTACATATGCTTTCAAAACAATTTGCAAACAATTCTGTGAAAAACACAGCAGATTGAGCATCTGCGCTTCAGTAACTGCAACTTAAGCATATGTATTAAGTGGACCTTGTTACTTATTCAGTAGAGCCTCTGCACAACTAAGGTGGAATGTCAGAAGACAGGAATGAATTCTTGTCATGTGACACTCAAAATAACATACAAAAATCTGAGCAAATCAAATGAAGGCAAACTCATGGTTTTGAGACTGCCACTCTTACGTTGCATCCTTACAGGTTAAGACAGTATTATGAAGACAGGAAAAAACACAGGCTTTGGCAGAACTTTTGTAAGGCTCTTAATACACAGAAGCTTAAAGTAGCATGAGTTAACTCTTTAAACTACAGCATATTGATAGTTTATATACACGCCTGGAACAGGTAGAGTAACCAGAAAAAATAACAGTATGAATTAATCCAAAGTAGAATCATAACAATTAATTTATCTCAGTATTACACAAAAAAAATCCCCCAACCAAAACAAAACAAAGTGCTTTCAGAATTTCCATTTAAATGCTTTTGGTTCTTTATTGAAATTGTAATTCATAAATCTGAACCAGAAAAACTGGCAGAGGATGAAACAGAATCCTACTTTGTGTTGTTTTAGCACTGTTAAGACAGTAACACAGCATTCCAGCTTTTAAAAAGTCCTTTTGAGGCAATGGCACTGATGGGAACAGTTTGCTTCAATATAATTTGTGTTCAGTCTCAATCAAGAGAGGGCAGTGGTATCTGGCACCCTTATAAAGCATCCACAGACAGCAAGTAGTGTTTCCCATTTGCAAGGCTGATGTGGGGGAATTAAAAAAAAAAAAGGGCTGTCATTACTGTAGAAGTGTACTAGAACTCTAGAACTATCAACAAGCTGTAAGATAATATTGTGCCCTCCAAAAGAAAGACAGAATTAATGACTATGAGGCACGACCTGCTCCACTGCTGCTGCTTCTCTTTAGCAAATTATGTCACCTAAATAAGGAGACTGCCTCATTATTTCTGATTTAGCAGTATTTCAGCTTCTTAAATGGAGCATATAGAACTGAATTCACAAGCATATCATGACTGAAACTGGAAAAAAGTCTGGATACTGTCTCCTTATTTAGTTCTGCTCCACTAACCAACTGTCCAGCACTAGAGTGAACATACGCAGGAACTTGGGTGTGTGCATAAGTAAACATTTTGTCACTGTTATGTACATTTCACATGACTGAAACTAATTGTGAGAAGTCATTCAGCACTCATCACACAACAGTTTGAGATCTTAGGAGGCTAAGCAGATTGCAATCTCTAAAAAGAGAAAAGTTAAGAAATGCAAACATATTTCAACATGAAAAAATAAGAAGTGAGAGCAGGTGACTTCTTAATAAAGGACTTTTACAGATGCAAGAGTTCTGTTAAAGCTATACTGGGGAAGTAATATGCCAAAACACTTGTAATAATACTTGAATAAAGGAAAACCATTACCCTTTGCTTGGGACTTTAAACTAGGTCTTACAAGATCCAGGTTCTAGACAGGTTCTGCCAGGGGCTTGTTCTTTGAGGCTGAACAGATTTCTGCACTCTGATAGGGTTAAACTCCCATTTATTTTATAGTTAACTAAGATTTTTAAAAGAAAAACAACCAAATTTAAGGTGTAATACTAGAGACACGAACATCACTGATCTGATGAAGCAAAAGAACTACCAACCAAATCCCCCTTCTGTAAATTACACTCTACAAATGCAAACTCCAGGAAGTTTGCTAGCTCATAGTAACACTTTGCTGTCAGAACTTGCATAAACCCAAAATCTGAATAAACATACTAATTTTGGATTTTTTTACTAGTATGGATTTAATCCATATTAGTACTTAAAACTTCACTCTTGCAACTTTTCAAAACATCTAGTGCTGCACCCAAGAGGCTCAGCATTTCCTGAAGGAAGAACAGGTGTAAAACCCTAATCTACTTTGCATTGGAAACCACAGGTACACAAAAACATTGCAAAGCTTATTGTGAAGCTTATTGCATTGCACAAGATTCTACTAAGATTCAGCCTAAGGAAACCTCAATATACAAAGAAAAGTAAAACAGAAGACTACAGAAGAAAGCAGGAAGATAAGAACTCTAAAAGCTAGGAACCCGAAGATATTGCAACATACAGTTGCAATGCTCGGACCCTGGAATCCTCACACATCCACTGATAGCAGCAGCTTGACTTTTGTTTAAGGAGTAAGTGGGATATCCTTGTAATTTACACACAGCAGTTGCAAGTTAACCTGCATCAACTGGGGAGGGTAAATTACAGCAAGACACCTGCTTTTTTGTTCACATACCTTCAAATCCACAGGACATTCTCCCATTCTAGGGTTACACATTTGAGAAACTATACTATCTGCAAATTAAATAATTAAATATTGAATATGGGCTTTTTTTGCTATAAAAGTCTCTAGTCAGAATGAACGCAGTTAAGCTTTCCTGAATAATCATGCTCAAGAATTATTTTCTTTGAGGATCTAGACCTGAATACTGCTTCAGTAAGAACTATTCTATTTACAATTATTAACTCAACAGGTTCAAATACTGACAAATTATTTTTTCTTCTGTACAAAAGACTTCAGAATTTTTAATGCCATCAGATTGCAAGCAAGAGGATCCACTTACCACACAGCAAGGAAGGAAGTTTTACTCAGCAACCACAAGCAGGACCTCAAGGCACGGTAGTTCCCTTCTATTACAGATACCGCATATATGTTAGACAAGTGAGTAAGTAACAGGTTTTCCTAAAGCTGATTTAGTTTTAGTATACAGTTTAGTCCTATTAAAATTCCTATCAACAGCTATAAAGTAGATTTCCAAAACTAATTATAATGGTAAGTACTTTATTCTTTGTATTACCCATATCCCCACAAGATCTGTTCTGGGAAAGAGAAACAGTGATAGCTTAAGTAAGCATCTTCATACAGGAGAGGCTTGTGGTTATTAACGTTCCAGAGCCTCACTAGAGCAGTCAGGTTCCAGTATAGTCAAGAAATATCTTTCAAACAAAGTCTATTCCAGACAAGACAGAGCTATCTGTGTTACATAAAACTTTCCCATTAGCAGCTCTTAAGGTCTTCAGCATCTGCTGGGACGGTGGTGCCTGGATGCATTCTTAGTGTCCACAGCATCTTTGGGGACAGTGGTGTCCATGGTACAAACAATTCTCCCATCAGAAAGAGATCTCTGAAGACAGTGGCCCTAGTGTTACATTAATCTTACCAGCATCTGTTTGGACTACTGCAATACCATATCCATACTAAATAATATGTCACAGCGTCTGTATTGTCCACTCCCCAGAAATAGTATCAAATAACATTGTAGTCCAACAGCCCATTAAAAATTAGGGAAAAAAACAAACAGAAGATGTACCCAATTTTATTACTAATAACTGTACCTTCAAAGTCCATTTCTATATCAGAAGACTTAACTGTGATGAGCCATTTCTTCAAAAACCTTCTTATACATTTTCTGACCTTTAAGAAAGACTACTCATTTTTGAAATCCATCACTTGTTTTGATATTTATTTTGCTAATCCTTAAAAATCAATACACAACTCTTCAGTCTTCATATTTTTACTTGACACAGTAATACATTTTAAATAAATAACTCTTGTTTTTAGAATTAAAAATACTTAAAATTAAGTCTCTTAGGTCTCCCAGAGAAAGGGAGGGGAGTGTGGGGGCTGGGCTTTTTTAAATTCATAAGGAAATATTAAGTTTTTCACAATACTGCACGCCGATATAATACTTCTGATGTCTACTTAAAACAGTAAGTTCAGAATTAATTTATGTCTTACAATATTACAATCACAACACACTTTTATGATGCAGAAAAATAAATGTTTAACATGTCAACCATGGCAAAATTCAGGGATAATCATTCTAGACTCAGATTACCAATCCAAGAGTTAAAAAAAAATAATCCATCTTTGCTCAAGTTCTCATTTTTCCATCGTATAAGTTCACTTCAAGGACAGCACAAAAATCAACCTCATTAAGGGCCTTTATTGGCCATGCTATTGTTGTCTCCTTAGATTTTTCACTTAAAGTTTCTCCTCACCACCACTTTGACTTGTCCACATACCCTTTGAGACTGCACATACTATACAAGGTACACTTGAATATTTTTCTGAAGGACAGAGACAAGTATATATTTTTTAGTAAAATGTGATAATCCATGTCTGATTTTGAAAAATCAATCCAAATGTAAAAAAAATATGGAACCAAGCCCATTGATCTTTCCAGTAAATTAAGCCCTATATCATTAAAGTTACTGTAAATAAAGAATAAAAGTTATAGGTTTCACAAAGAAAAAGTATCTAAGGCTATACAGTCTCAAAAAACCTGTCAGGTCAAACAATAATACATCTAAGCAATTATATGAATTACAATGGAAAAAAAAAAAAGGCAAATTAGTTTGGGGCAAAGGGGCAAACCATTTAATAAACAAGTCTTCAAGTTAAGTTGCCAAAACTCGTCTAAGGCCTGGTGTCTCTGACGAAATATCATGCACCTGCTCGGTTTACACTAGTACGTCTACAGAACTATTCACTTGTATAATTAACTGTGGATAAATTAGTAGCTGTTAAATGGTTTGAGGATAGACATCTTGTAAGGTCTTCAAGTGAAAATAAAAGAAAATTTTTAGAAATTGATTAAACTCAACACCTAGTTATATTGTATCCTATATTATCTTGCTAGAAGATTATACATGAACTACCTTCCACAAGGATTTTGAGTGAAATTTAAGCCAGAAAACATGCAATGTTAATAGAAACGTACTCTGTCTGTAAGTCAAGAAGTTTAGTTTAGCTGCACTTCAGGAAGTTTAAGAGTGGCTTCAACACAGCAGACATTCAACAAGAAAAAAAAAAACATACAGCAAAACACCTTTACAACACCATTATGATCCTTTTAATAGTACTTTCTCTTCCTGAGCTGAAATCACATATTTTGAAGTCCCCTCCTGTCCAAGTAGGTATCTGGTACTGCTCTAAGTGGTATACACATACTGCCCATACCAAGAACATGCAACTTTACTAGCAAATTCTGTATGTTCCGTAAATTACATATTTACAGGAGAAATCAAAACGGCAGGTGCCCTCCGTAGTCAGAGGGGCCTCTTCAAGATTAAAAAGACGACCATTTTACCGGCAAAACAAACATACTCTAGGAATGGAAAAGAGCAGGAGTATAGCATTGCTATTCCCAGTGTCTGTCCAGCTCACAAAACAGCTCTCCCAAGAGCGTTCCTGTGGCATGCCGCGCTTCTAATCCACCTGTGCCCTTCCCAACTTACCTACTCAGCTTGCACTGCTGGCAGTTCCTCCTCCAAAGGCAGCTGGAAGGCTTTTTTAGAGCCTCAGGGCTCTCAGGTCTGGGCTTTGCAGTTCCTTGTGGACAGACACTCCCACCGCTGAGCCAGCAGCAGCAGCAGCACGCAGAAGCAGCTAGAAAGTTTGCCACAATCTCTACCTTCCCCTGCAATTCGCTGCTCTCCCACCTCAGCCTCTTCTCCCTCCCGGCGAAAGGGGCCGGCTGTGAAGGCGTCGGCGGAGGCGACACTTCTCGGAGCGGCTCCGTGCCCCCTCAGCAGTGCGGCAGCGGGCAGGGCTGCGCGGCCGGAGGGCGGCGGCGGGCGGGGGGCAGCGCTGCCTCGGGGCTGGAGCTGGGGCTGCGGCCGCCGCCGTGTTTACCGCGAGCCTCATGCTCGCCGCGGTGCTCCCTGACATCATTCATTCTGTTACACGCACGCCCGCCCACTCCATTTCCAAGCACTGACTCACTCACCCGCCGCCGCCGCCGCCGAGGGGCAGGGCCGGGCGAACCGGCCGGAGCCCCGCGGAGCCCCCGCCCGCCAAGCACGGTGCCGGCGCCGCCCCGCGCCGCCCACCGACCGCCCCGCGCC
>JAWWTY010000123.1:25324374-25412307 GCA_035222235.1 Margarornis squamiger | reverse complement strand
CAGCCGCCCCCGCCCCGGGGCTCCGCGGGGCCGCACGGCCCGCCCCAGCCGCCCCCGCCCCGGGGCTCCGCGGGGCCGCACGGCCCGGCCTGCCCGCCCGTACCTTCCCCTCCCCTCCCCGCCGGGCCATGCCCACCCTGCCGCGCCCCCGGCACCTGCGCTGCCCCCGCACAGCCCGTGTCTGGGCGGAGCGCCGGGCGCCCCCGCAGCCAGCCCGCAGCCAGCCCGCCGCGGGGGTCGGGACCCCCAACTCCCGGCTCACAGGGCGTGACTCCCGCGGGAACCACCCCCGCTTCCCAGGGGTTTCACCCTCGCCTTTGGGCTTCGCTTCCCTTTGCGTTTTGTTTCGTTCGGATTTTTGTATTTTCTTAGGCTTTTCTTGGGTTTTGGTTTGCCTTTTTTTTTTTTTCCGGGAAGGGAGGGTTATTTTTGTTTCCCCCTTTTCTGTTTCCAAGAGAATTCCCCATCATTACGTAGCAGTCAGGTTTTGATGGGAGTTTTCCAGCGTGACAAACACGTGATTGGCGGGGGGAGGGAGGGAGAGGAAGGTGTCAACTCATCCTCCCCGAAACTCGCTTCGGCCGAGACACACCTGTCCTACAGGGCACAGCCCCGGTCCAAAGGGAGCACCTGACCCTCCCCTCGTCACACCCCTGGAAAGCCCCCTTCACCCAGCGATCGGCTATTCTGCTTGGGTTGCTCACACTTTGTTTTTTTCCACAAAAGCCTGGGGGAAGGGAAGGGGGAATCTGCTTTATTCCAGCACACGGTGGAAAAATTTTCTGCACTCTCAGAGTTCTATGGGACAGGGAAACTACCCTGATGCAACAGCGACAGGCAGAGCACTGGTACAGACAGGATGCCAGGATTTCTAAGTTTTATCTTCTGCAGGCTTAATGCAAACAGTCTGTTATAACAAGATAAGCGATCAGCTAGGCTACTGCTGTTCCTGTTGCTAGGTAAATGCACATACACACCTGTAGGGCTGAATCGAAAAGTCTGCTGGAACCTCACAATGCTCTTTTACTGCCACTGGGATCGCCCACCACCACACACCAATTCTCATGGCTAGGTCCTTTAACACGAAATCCCAGAAAAACAGAGGTGCTGTGGGCAGGGCAGGGTGCTTGCTTTTAACTGGTTACAAAGACATCTACATATTGCATACACTTAAGCACATGCAAGCCTTTTCAGAACTGTGTCTTACCTCAAGATGTTACCCAGACAGGACAAAAACTGACAGACTAACAGTCCAAGAGTAGAAATAGTAATGAGAGTAAAAAGAAATATCTACAGGCAAATATAGCAAAAGCTAAACAGAGGCCCCTCTATTTTTCTTAATTAAAAAAGCAATTTAAGGAAGGTTAAAAGAAAAGAGGAAACTTTTGTAATTAAATAATTTGGGGAAATGGCAGTAATCTGAAACACTGTCATTACTTTTAAATATTACTCCCACTGCATTTGAGAAAAAAAATAGCAGCACTGTTCAAGGCTACACTTCACACCCAACCTTCAAGCCCATCCTTGCAGATGACCTGTTAAGTGTAGAACTTGGTCACAGAGCTCCGGGTAGAGCTCAGAGGTGCATCTGCGAGGAGCAGCTTGCATGAGAGGGTTTTTAACTTGCCTGGTAACTACTGTTCGCAAGTCCTGCATAACAACAAACTTTTGAAAGCAAGTGGCATATTCGTGAAGTCACAAAACTTGACAGAAGAATTAGCAGCACATTCTTGATCTTTACTTTAGATTAACTTCACAAGATTGTTTTCAAACAGGAATTAGAACATATGACTTGCAGAATGATAACTTATTTTACAAGGAAAAAAGCATCTCACAGACATAGATAATTTTATGGGGAGACTAACATGCAAGCCGTATTTCCCCTCACCTCCCAGGGAAGCAGATGGGAGAGAGAGAGGACAGAAGATGAGTTTTGAAGGGGGAAAAGAATTACTGTTCCTTTCAGCTGGAACAAACCCAGCATCTTTTTTATTACTGTTTACTTTTTCCCCCTTTCATGAGATCAGCAGGGATATTATTGGAAACAGTAATTCTATAAACGCACAGCCAGCCTGTGCATTAAAATTCTGACTATTTCCAAAGAGACACCCAGGCAGTTTTCAAAAGCAGTTACCATCAGAATCGTGCTTAGTTCTACCACGGGAGAACTGAAGCTGCAAGATGGGGTTTGAGGGGGAGAGGAAACAAGAACCATATAGAAATTTCTAGTTCAAGCTGACTTTACAGTTTATAGACAGAATAAACAGTAGTACCAAAAAAAAAAAAAAAGCCTATTTGTGTAGCCAAGCCATAGCAGACATGTGTGCAGAAATTTGATAGAGGAAAAACCATGTACTTGTGCTCAGCCTAAGTAGTTTCAGAACTAATTAGTTGTATAAGCACACGTTATAAGGAGCTCACATATATTTGTAGCCTTTATTACAGCTGTGTTAACAGCAGATAAAAATCACATGTAGGTATTTTATACTGAAGTGTACCATACACTCCCATAACTAAAGTCACTCATAATTCTTCCTTCCTTTTTCTCCAAGTAGCATATAAATCAGAGCAATGCTGCAAACTACTTCTATTCAGGTCTAACATTAGATTCTGTACTCTGGTTCTCACAGCAGCCCTATTCTATCTGTGAAGGTGCTAGCTGATACTCCTACCTTAAAACAGATGAAGTAATTCCAAAATGATTTACTATTCCTATCCAATTATGAAAGAATAAAACACACTAAAGCCCAATGTAGGTAGCCTATTAAATCATAAAGAGATTCTTCACCAGCATACACTTGCTAAGTACTTAACAACACCTAACAAAAATAAGTTCCACAATTCTGAAATTATATGCGTTTCAGTGATTACGTGAATTCCATCTCTCCAGATTATTATTTCAATCATTCACTAATTCTTTTTCATCATCGAGGGGTTTAGAACAAGGACAAAAAGTTTACCTTGTAGGTTCACCGTTAATGTCACAATTTTTTTGGCAGCTGAACAAGTGGATGAAAAGATAAGCCACAAAAGAAATTGTAAGGCAAGTTTTTCCATCACTACTTCATAAGCACCGGTTCCAAAGTACACAGTACTGCCCTACTACTGCAGGAGCTGGGGCCTTAGAAACACTTTTATAAAACCACCACAGCTAGCCCAGCTGCTCACATAGCAAGCCACGAGAAGCTGAACCCAGATAAACACCCAAAACCAAAAGAAGGCTACCACAGAGCACAAAGCTGTCAAGTCAAGCACCGCCATACAAAGCTCACAAACCTCTTCTGGCGCTACCACGTTGTACAGGGGACCCGCGAGCAAGGGCGCCCCGGTGAGCTCAGCCGAGACCGGGGCAGGGACAAGGGACAGGGGGCAGGCCGGCTGCCCGGGCTCACCTGCGGCCTCCCGGCTGTCCCGTCGCTGTCTCCGTCCCGGCCCCGCTGCCCGCCCGCCGAGGCGGCCCGGCCGGCCCTTCCCGGGCTTTCAAAGGAGGCGGGAAGGGCGCCAGGCCAATGGCAGCGGCAGGGCCGGCCCGCAGGTGGCCGGCCGTGGGGGCCATGGGAGCCATGGGGACACCGCCCGGCCGCACCCAGGGGGTGTCGGCTGGCCCCGGGGCGCCGCACACATCGCAGTCCTCAGAAACTGCTGCGTTACCCGGTCTCACAACCACCAGCTCGGCAGAGACACCACGTTTGTCAAACTATTTTTTGCCAAAGACTTATGTGTTATTGAGAACATCCCTGGATAGTTTCCGAAAAAACAAACAAACAAAAAACAACAACAACAACAAAAAACAAACAAACAAGCAAACAAACAAAAACACAAAAAAAAAACAGAACCAAAAACAAACAGAAAACCCCCAAAACAAACAAAACAAAAAACCCTAAACCCCAGACCTGAAGCTTTGTGCAATTATACTCCCTGCTAAAGCTCAGGGGAGAGAGGAAAACGGAGTTAGACTAAAGAGAATTTTTTTTTTTTTAACAAAGCAATAAGTTAAAACAAGCTTTTGTACTTGTCCCTCAATATTTCGCTTACATAAGCAGAAAAAGCTGTATCACAAAGTGATCCTATTTTTGGTTTTGGATACTATTGTGGGATCATAGAATCATAGAATGGTTTGGGCTGGAAGGGAACCTTGAAGATCATCCAGTTCCAGCCCCCCTGCCATGGGCACTAGACCTTGCAAGAGACCAGGGTGCTCAGAGTTCCATCCAGCCTGGCCTTGAACACTTCTGGAGATGGAGCATCCACAGCTTCCCTGGGCAACCGGTTCCAGTGCCTCACCACCCTCACAGTAAAGAATTTTTCCTAATATAATTAGGAACAGGATGGGGTGGAGAGGTTTGTTTTCTTGTTTGATTTTGACAATTCTTTTAGTATTCAAACTATCTGGAATCAAACATGCTTTAGAAGCCATGAAATAAGAGATCTGGTTCAGTTTCCTTAAACCAGCTTCTCTTATGAGTGAAGCCAAAAATTGATCTTCTATTTAAAAATATATACATCCAGAACCACTGCTTCTGGCTTCAAAGCACTTTCTATACACAACAGTGGCATTTGAATAAATACTTTTCTTGTATGAAACAAGGCTTCAGAAGAAATAGCAAGAGGCAGGTGCTTACTTGACAGAGGTTATAGGGGGAAATGGGAGATCAGGGAACAATAAAAAGAAATTGCAGTTTATCATCTCTATATGCAAGCAAAGTGATTCTAGGAAACTGCATCAAGCAGAAGAAGCGTAGGAAATTTTCTCAAGCACTTTAGGAAAAGAGGTAACATTTTTGGAAACAACCAGAAGATCAGAAGAATTATGCCAGACAGCTAAAAAGGCTTATTAAGGCTTTTCTGTAACATCATAACGATTTCTGGATATGATATTAAGTGCAAGAAAATTAAGAGAAGAGTTCTGTGCTGTAACAATTGTCACAAAGTCAAATGACAGGTGACTTGGCCCATTTTCTTAGCTATTCAGCCTTATCTACTATATCTTCTCTTCATGGTCCTGAATAGTTTTTCCCTCTAACTTCTCTGATCCCATCTTTCCTGTGTAGCTTCCTTTTAATTTCTTGGCCTTAGGATTTTTTTGCAGCAGGCCCATATTTTGGAACAGAATAGTTCGGCTAAACGTCTGACTGCTAGACAACATCCACATCAACAAAAAGGTTAGAGGGCTTTTCCCTGCTAAAACAAAGAGCCCTAAATTGTAATGCAAACCAACAGTAGCTGAACAAGAGTTGCTAGATGATCTCTGTTTGTCTCTCTGTGTCTCTGCTTTTTCTATGACGGAGGATTTTACCTTATTCAGCTGGGAAAGGAGAAAAAAATAAAGGGAAAAGGAAGTAAGACTGGAATGTGAATGAGCAATACAAAACTGCTAAGATTTACCTCTCTTTATTGAAGTTTATGAGCAACGTAATTTTTATCTCATTATCTTACATTGTAGGATTCTATTAGTATGGAGACTTTTTTTAGCAAAAATTATTTTTAAACCTAAGCAGCTGACACAATTGCATGAGGGACAGGTGGCCTACTTAAAAAAAAATAAAAAGTTACTGCTGTTATCATGTGAATGTAAATTCAGTGTGGAACATACAGACAGATCTATCATACTAGGGTAACCTCCTATCTAATCTGCTGACCTGTTTCTGGTAGAAGGCAATGCAAGAAGCTTCAGAAGAGGCGCAATGACAATGTCAATAAAAGGTGGGTAAAGGACAGAAAGGAGTAAAGGATCCCTCTATCCTAGCTGCTTATCTACTTACCCTTCCAAGACAGAATCACAGAATCGTTAAATTTGGAAAAGACATTTAAGACCATCAAGTCCAACCATTCACCTAGAATGACCATCATGCTCACCATTAAACCATGTCCTCAAGTGCCATATCCACACATTTTTTGAACACTCCCAGGGATGATGACTACACCATTTCCCTGGGCAGCCTGTTCCAAGGCTTTACAACCCTTTTCATGAACTTTTTTTTCTGGTATGTAATCTAAACCTCCTCTCGTGCAACTTGAGGCCATTTCCTTTTGTTTTCTTTCTGCATAGTATAACAGGAGATGCATTTTCTGCTTTTAAATAAAAAGACCAGCAACCAACAAGTAAGGTTTAAGGAAGATATCCACTGAACACCAAAAAATTGCTCCTTTTGGGTTTTTTTGGTTTGTTTTTAGGCTGTGATACTCCTCTGTTAAGTAAGATCTTCATACAAACTCATTCCTTTTAAACTCCCAAGAGTTTAAAAAAGTTTGAGGAAAAATACAGAAGGTATACAAAGTAGTCTCAAATGAAATTTTGTGCTTACTTCGTGCAAGACTGTAAAATAAAGTCTGACTGAAATAACAGCTAAAGACATTCTGACAGATATCCTTCAAGTAAGTGAATGAGTCATGAATCGCAGAGATAAAGATGCAAAAGACAGAGCTGACTCATATATCAATTCCGAATTTCAAATATGACACGCTTCTTTTCATAGTCTCTGTGTTAACAGGACTTTAACATGTCTTCTTTTTCACAGGACTCAAAAGATAAATGAGTTTTGTTAAAAGACACATGTAGACTTTTGTTCCACTGTATTTGAAATGTATTCAGAGGAGTTTGGGGCTTATTTCTACATGGGAGCAAAATGCCTTGGTGTTACTTATCAGAGTCGTGGCCAAGAGATTTAGTGCAAAGGCCACAGTTGAGCAAATGTTGTTTAGTAGATGATTTTTTAGACTGAAAAGCATAAGTCTTTATTGCAATTTCTATCTTCCATCACACAGATATGATTAGATAGCTTCTGATGGTATGAAGCCAAAGTAAAGGGATCCAGGTATTGTTATGTCCTGCCAAATGTACATTTACCACCATAAAAACTGTGTTCTAGAGTGTCTTTTCCTTTGATTCATATTTTTAAATTGATTTGGAGGAGGATGCAGAAAGGGTGAGTCATAATACAGAGAAAAGGGCTCTTCCTATAATCCTCTGAGAAAAAGGATAAAGCATGTTCTCAAGTCTCTAGCTTGAGAAGAGGGGCAGATCTCAGAACAGATGAGGAGGCTGACAGTTTTCCATGAAATGTCTCAATGGAAAACATAATAGCATAATCTTGACTTTAGGTGCTACAAATTTATATGCAGGCAGACCAATGAGATGTCTTCACTGTTAAGAGTCTAGATTCTTGTTCTGCTCTTATAAATAATCCACAAGGAGTTGTAAATATAGATATCTCCAAGGTTGCACACAGTAGGAAAGGCAATAGAAAGTAAGATGAAAATGGAAGTGTGTTCTGCAGCCTGAAGTTGATGGGAAACTTGTATCTACCATGAATATAATTGGTACTGATTAATTATGCACCGAGCTCATTTGGCATTGTGCCGGTTCAGGGATAGGCATAAAAATTATGCAAGTATTAAAAATCTACAGTGTAATAGGCTTTGAAGAAGGAACTATACTGACACCAGAAATATGAGGATCTTTAGATCCCTTTCAGAGTATGAAGAAAAGTAAAGCATATATTATACTCTGACTGGAGAGTAGTACTCCCTTCTGACTCAGGAGTAACTGAGTGATTTGTGGAAACACTGCTGATCATACAACTACTGTGAGAAAGCGTTGGCATCCACAGCCCTGACAATAATAGCCCAAATAAGTTACTGGCCAAATATAATTAATGAAAATATCCAAAGAAACAAACATATTTTGCTGAATCAAAAGCAGCCTTTGTTGATTACCCCATAGAAATAACTCCAGGCAAGCATTTTTCTAGTTCATCTGGAAAATCTGCAGTACTTGTGGTCTTTTCTACAGCAGAAGAAAAAAAAAAACAACAAAAAACACTGCTGCAAATATCCAGCATGCACTCTCACTCAAATCTCTTATTTCCACTCTGCTCGATACTTGCATTTTCTAAACATTATTTTATAACTTTGTTAATTTCTTCACAAAAATGTTGAGGGGAAGGCTAATGACAATACCAGAAAAATATTGCAACAACAGAGAACTATGCCATAGTAGGCAGTCATGGCTAGACTGGATATTGTGGCCACTGGGAGTTAGTTAATTAGGACCTACTGTTACTTAATTCAAAATGCCTTTCTTTACACCTTAAGCTGTTTTTTGCTGTTGTATGGAGACAAGGAAAACAAACCAGAAAATGTCCCTAGTACATATGTCCTTGTTTGTGATTCTGATTCCTGTTACAGAGAGAAAGAGGGGGGAAGCCAGATTTTTGGAGTAGACATGGGATATCTCCTACAGCAAAAAATATAAGATCTGCATAAAGCAGAATACAATTGTCTTATATTCCTAAAATTTCTGGAATCATGTGGGGATTAACAGCCTTTGAACCAGACAGCTCTTGGCTAAAAGATCGTGATCCAGCTTACACTGGGCATCCCAAGAACAGAAGAAGAACTGGAAGCCACCAATGACCAGTGTCAATCATTTCCATTCCACTTTTTTCCTATACATCACTACAGTCCACATGCTGATGATAACAGGTTTATGATCACGCAGTCTTTTATGCAGACATCAGCTCCTGGGATAATTTTTGCTTCCTGCATATTTATCCTAAAATGGCTGCAATACTTAATGGTCACTTGTAGATTTACATTTTAGTTCTTATAATGGATTTGTGGAAATAACTTTCTCATGTGGTGAAGGTTTTATGCCACTGTCCTTTAAAAAACGCTAGGAAGACTAGGGCACAAATGGGATGAATACAAATATTGCTGACTGTAACTGTCCAAAGAAGCTTAAAGGAAAATTGTACCATGTTCATTGATTTTAATTTCAGCAGAGCAGACTGCAATTTGTTTATATTTGCTCTACTTTGCTAAATTTTCCTTGAGACTAACAGAGTTGCATCTTGTTTTCTGTCCTAAACTCCTAAGCAGTGCTGCATGCTGCCTGTTAAAAAGTTGTCACATTCAGTGCCAGGGTTAGCTGCAAATTGAATCACAGACTTCATCAGGCAGGAATGGACCTCTAGTGCAATCCCTTCTTTGAAGTCGGGTCAACACTCAGTTTAGGCCAGACAGCCCAGAGCCATGTCCAGCTGCTCTTGAAAACCTCTGAGACCTCACAGTCTCTCTGGGAAACCCACACCAATACTTAAGTATCATCCTACTGAAATACCTTTTCTTTATACCTAGCTGGAACTCCCTTTCTCAATTTCTGATTGCTGTTTCTCATTCTCTTTTCTTGTCCCTCTATAGAGACCCTGGCATCAGACTTTTGGTCAGTAACTTCCTCTTGAGCATTGGAAGGCTGCTGCTAGGTCTTCACTAGGGCTTCTCTGGTGACAAATTTATTATCTGCTTCAACTGACTTTCTGCTAAATCTGTAAAGTGTTTAGTGAGGTACTGGATTAACAGTTTTGGTATTAATGTAAATTCATGAAGTTATGCAGGACACAGATAAAATCCTTGAAATTCTGCTAGATTTCTATCACAGAATCACAGAACATTCTGAGTTTAAAGGGACCCACAAGGATCATTGAGTCCAACTCTTAAGTGAATGGCCCATACAGGGATTGAACGCATGACCTTTGCATTACTAGCACCAAGTTTTAACCCACTATATTATAAGGCCTGGAGAAAAAAATGTTTGTGGCCTTAACATTTTTAAGAAAAATCTTGCATTTTTAAGAGAAATACAGAATCACATTTTATTTCAGTGCTTAGCAACCAGGTAGGTGGTGGGCCATAATCATCAGCAATGTTTTGATCTAGAAAGGAGTTTCCAAAATAAAATAGGAAGAAAGCCCTATATCACTTTTTCTGTACTCTGGGATAATGTGAAAAAGGTTGAGAAAAACAGCAATTTCTCTTCTGCAGGATTTAAAATTGCTACTTAAATTTTCTTAATCAAGAATAGAAGCTGTAGTATGAGAATAATAGTTATATTTCATTTTCATACTGTCTCTTCAGTTATAAAAAATTTTAATTCTTACTGATAGTAGAATCCAAACCAGTGTTGAATTGCCAAACTCAAATTCTTGAGGGATATAGAATGTGACTGCTTCTCTTCTGTCTAAATTTACTATAACTTTCCCTGTTCATTATTATTTTCATCATCCTTCTCTGCTATTCCTTCCCTGTGCTCTGCAAATTTTCTGATGGCTGAGATGCTTTTTGTATATTCTCACTTTCATTCAAAGTTTTTATGACCCGCTTTCTTTCTTTTATATGACTCTCAAGGTGACAAAAAGTTAAGATTTTGTTGAATAACTTAGACACTTAAGTCAGGAAGAAAATAAAGATATAGTTATTTTTACATACTGTAAGAGTATCTTATTTAAGTGTTAACCTAAATTTTACATAATTTTAATGTTTTCAATCCTTTAAATTAGTATGTAATGGATATCCAGTTGATTTTTCTAAGCATTTCTTATTAGAAATAAAATATTCAATATTTTTTATCCATATGCCTCCAGGCTTTGTAGAAAAGAAAGTATTATGATTTTTCACAGTTTTAAGATAAAAATAGGATTGTACAGTGGTGGCTTCTCCAAAGTTCAGCTGCACATCAGAAAACAGGATGACGTTTTCTGACTTCAGCTCACTGATCTATGTACTATAAGCAAACATCACACTATTTTTTACCAGTGGGAAATCTATTGTGTGTAGAAAAAATAAATCTTGGAAATTGGAAATAAACCCAGAATGAAAACATGTTAGTATTGGGGGAGTGGCTGTGTGGGTGGTTGCATAGATGTGAGACAGGTCAGGCCTCTGGTACATGGAGTATGAGAAACAACTTCAGAAAGTGCTGGAATAATCCTTTTAACATGACCATATTATAATATTGTTCTAAGAATATTACAGAGGGAAAGAAGGCCACATAAACCCACAGTATTATGCTAAACTTTGTTAGTCCGCAAAAAAAATAAAATCCCAAACTGTATAGAAGATAGGGAACACTGTAAATCTGCTGTTTATCTTAGGATTTTTAAATAAAAGACTGGAATTATATTTGTATCTCTGACTTGCAATGTTTGGCAAGTTGCTTCTAATTTTATTTTTTATATATTTTCATTGTTTTTTGACAGCCCAGTTACACAGGACCTGTGACCAGCCTCCTCTGTCACAGATTTTGATGGGCTGGGACTGTATTCTGAATCTCTCAAGTTTATACACATATTTTGGGACCCTAATTTTATTCCCCATTCATCTGTCCATTTTTTAAAATACGTTTATGATTCTCACCTAAAAGTGAAAACCTGAAAAACTGATGGTATGTCTGCACTTGTATTACCAAGTATGGGGCAAAAGTTAAGTTTGTCTGTATTATATATTTATTGATTTCTCAGACTTTTGCATGATTATATACTGAAGAGGTTAGTTTCTCATATACAAGTATATTTCTCGTATTGTTTAAGTATTGCTAATGTTAGCTCAGCTAAGATATGGGCCATAGCATCCTGAGTCCTAATGGATGTGCACTTGTACTCAGGGCAATCATTACAGCTTTTAGAAAACCCCTTCTTAGTTTACAGAAATTAGCTGTATAAGGGAAACTGCAGGGACTTCTATGTTTTAACAATATATCCTGTACAGTTTCTAAATAAATAAACAATAATAATAAAAAAATATTTATATCCCTATAACAAATACAAACATCAATGACAGCAATAGGAAAAACGTGAATTAAAATACTGTCTCTTTCCATCTGAAAACTTGTATTGTACAGCAGTTGTGCATATTTTCTAAAATTACATTGACAGCAGCACTGAAAAAAGATTCACCTTGCTAATGACCTCTGGTTTTGGCAAGATAGTAAGTACAAGAAAAAGTGAAGATCTGTTCTTACCATAAACAGGAAAAGAGGCTTTATAATAGTAGCATTTGCTAACACCTCTAAAATTAACTCTGGGTCAAGCTTCTCATGATAAATTCCTTTTAAAGAATTAATACAGAGCAGCTCAGCCTATAGACACATTAAAGAATATATTTCAAAGAAGTCAGTCTGGAAAGCAGGTTTTAAAATAGTACATGTGGAAACAAAGACATAAATTTGTACTGAGTAACAATTTTCTCTTATAAATTGTCTGGCCTAGAGTTTTTCCATCTTTCCCTGTGACTGAAATGTAAGGTAATTTAGGGAACAGACAGTTGTCTTTAAATTGTAGGAGAGTTAGGTTAGAAGGCATCTCTGGAGGTCATCCAATCCCACCTGTTATCAAAGCAAGGCTAGTGCTGTCCAGTCAAGGATGTAGAGTTCATAGAGGTTTTGTCAGGAAATTCCAGTGCTTAACCTCTTCACTGGGACATTTTTCTCCTTCTCTCTATTTGGCATTTTGCTCTTGTACTTCTAGCAATCCCCATTTGTAATCGTGACTAGACTAACAGTATGAAGGAAAACTTATTTTACAACACCTTCCATAGTATTTTACACAAACACATTTTACTAAACATTGCAGCAAGCCAGGAATGCATGTTTGCTGAGTAAGCAGTAATCCCTCAGACCACATTACCCCATGTCAAATCTCTACTCACCATCTGATCAAAATATTAATCACTTTTGATCAGAAATTTACTTGTGTTAGATGATATAAAAATACTGTTTGGTAGTTAAAGCTGAGAAAAGAGCTATGACAGACAATTTTGACATTTAATAACTGATATGATTTCTTGTTAAAATGGAAAATATTTGTTCAGATTTTAAGTTTTTTTCTGAAGTAGGCATACACCAAGCAGCAGGAGAAAATGTTAATGGATGGAAAAAAAAGAAATTGAGAGCACAGCTAATAGTGTGTGCTTTATGTACTTTGCATAACACAAATGCAGATAACAGCGCAGGTAGGAAAAATTGATTTAACTTTCCTAATTATTCAGTTTTAAACAGTAACTATTCCCTTATAATATGACCAATAAGGAAGTTTTCTGGGCTTTGTCACATTTTGTTAATTGCTAAAGACATTCTTGTCTCTAAAAACTGAATACAAGGAGGGGTAAAAACGCTTTTATTCTGCTAGTATTTCATACCATTAACTAAATTTGGCATTACCGTGTCCTTGAATAGCAAAGTCAATTAAAGAAACTCTTGCTACCCTCTCTCCCAAACTCCTCCTCCCCGGTACTAAATGCCATTTCTATCTAAATGCTACAAGATAATGCTTCTTTTGCTATGAGAAAAAAACCCAAATGTTTTCACTTATTTTTTCCCCTTAATTATCAATTTCTTCAGTCTTAAATGCAAAAGTATGAGTAGCTAAATCAATTTCTATTTGTCCTAGAGTGTGGAAATCCTCCTTCTAGCCATTGCTTTTGGCCAGTGTATAGCAAATGATATGTTGACCTCTTCTGTCCACCTGATCCTCCTAAGTAGTGGTCAGATGCTTTTGTGCTGACACAAGCACTACCACGAAGGTCTGCCCATTATGGTTTAGGATGCTATAGCCTACTTCTGAAGCTAAGCTGCCACAAACACTGCATTTTGAAGTATGTGGAAGTTGGCTAAGTTATCAGAAGCATGTTGTGCCACAGTGCCTAAAAAGAGGGGTTCTTGAGATGCAAATCTGCATATATATATATATAAACAGAAAGCAGAGCATGTTAGAACAAAATGAAGCAATAATTTATAAATAAGGACAAGCACAGAAAGGAAATCAATTACAAAAGATTAAAATATCACAACAGGCCAGCCACAGCAGCAGAATCCAACTTCAAGACAACTAAAAGATATTAATAGTCTGTGCAAGAATTGCTCATTTGCCTGATTAAAACATTTCCCTCTATTTCTTTCATGTACCACTGCAATTAGAAAATGTAGGAAATTTCTTATCCCTGATATTCAAGAAACAATATTCAACAAATTTATAGGCGTTGTATTTAGCATAGTAGAAGGTGGTTTAGCACTCTGCAGCTGTATTGACACTTAATACATTTTACCATAGCCCACATGAAATGTAAGTAATTTCTTGAAAGTCTACCAGACTATGGCAGTGTAAATGGAAGACTTTTCTAGTCTTACCATGTCCTGTATTTGAAAATATTGCTTTTTTTTAGTATGAATAAAAAAAAAAAAAAGTAGCATTCATTACTTTGATATGGCTCATCAAAAGTCATACATTCTGCTCCATCTTTAGAGTAGGAGATTCCTAATGGGAATTTCTGTGGTACGTGCACTGCTTTTGGTCAGTCAGTGATTTCAAAATGATACAGAATCTAACAGAGGGACAAGAACTGCCACTGCCAGTGGCAGTCTGCTATCACTGCAGCTGTTGCTACACTGAAAAAGAAGTTAACTAATACCTTCCCAAGTCTTGCGCTTCTCTGCTGATGTTGCAAATTAAACCGACCTATTCCAAGTGAAGAGAAGTGAGGTTGGGCTTTCTAAACTTTTCTCTCCACTGTAGATTATAGGAATGGAGAGAGGAAAAATAAACAAATAATTCTGAAGGATATGTTTAAATTTTAAAGAAAAAAGTAGAAGTTAGACACATCACTAGATCCTAACACCAGCTGCCTATGTTTAAAGACCCTACAGGGAATGCTGAGTCATCCCAATATCATACAGAAGACTATTCCTCATAAGGGCAGCTGGGTAATATTAGTTTTAATCCAGAAAATTAAATTAACTCAGTAGATGAATGTTGTTTAAAACACTGATAGCAAGCAAGGTCAAATGAAAATGTAGATGTGTATTACTTTGTTATTTAAATTTTAACAATAATGGCCACACCTGGAGAAGGGTTACTTTGTATTGTATTCCGTATAGTCACATATTCAACATTACACAAACTGTTTATCATAACAAATCCTGTGTTGTTTATCACTGCAACTTGAAGAGAAGAACTAGTAAAACCTCTCAGACTTGGGAGTCTGGCAAAATTTACATTTTAATTATAAGCTAAGCATAACTTCTAAATATTTATTTTCTCCAAACTTAAAAAAGTTTAAAAAAATACATATTTTATGTTGGTTTTGGAATCAGGCAAATCTTGACTGTGATGTTATCTTGCATTGGTGGGTAGTAAACTCTGGATATATATGTTCTAGAAAAAGGTTTTGAGGTTTCACTGTGAAAAACACAAATGCTGGATGTGTGGTAAATGTAATCTATCTTAAGATGTTGCTGTTTACAGCAATTAACCACTTACACTGGTTTCTGTCTATTTTTTTGAGATTAATAACTGAATTGCAGTAGATATTAATGTCAATTCAATTTTCAGGTTATATACTAGGGCATCACTGTATTCTAGATTCTCCTACATTCTGCTGCGTTACAAAACTTCAGTCTCAAATGTAGAACTTCAGATCCAAATAATTCTAGATAGAGCCAGCTATCATCACTCATATCAATATTAATTTTTGAAGTTTAATTATGACAGTATGAAGACTAATCTATGTACTTTGTGGAACTTAAATATTCACAGGCGAAGGCCTTTCTATGCATTTTTCTGCCTATTCGTAACTATAGAGATGAATAAGTCTAGGCCATCTACTTAACCACTTTTGTCCAATTTTGTTTTGTGCATAAAAGTAGAAATATGACAAAATATGTATCAAACATCTTTCTATGCTCATCATGAAAACACAAGTTCTAACTATTATCATATATACACAGGTTTAAAATAGAAATAAACCCTGAGAAATGAATAGCCATTACTATTCCCTAAGCAGAGCACTGAAAAGCAACTTTTTCTGTTTTCTTATATCTAACTTTTTAATTATAAGAAAAATAAAAGAACTAAAAATCACTATTAATACTTAATGGGTAGCTTGTATGATTTAAAGAAAATAATCTGCATCGAATTGGTGCATATGTTTGCAATTGGTTCTGCAAAAAGTACACTGTGGCATTTTGCTGTTGCTGACATATACAGTACTGGGTATGTCTTATTTCTGTACTGATCCTTTGTGGTGTCTTGTAAAAGAGGTCTGTAAATTATTCATGTCTGAACCAAATTAGATTCTAGAAAAATACCTCCATTTTAAGAATAGCAGAATTATAAGGTCAGTTGGCTTAGTTGTAGTGATTTCTAACAATCATTCAGTTGCTAATAATACCTCATCATCATGTAAAAACCGCCCTCAGACACTGAACGTAAAAGCAGTGGTGCAAAGTAAGTTTAGATAACAAGCCTCTGAAGGCACCTTAATGGTTTATCTCTTTGCCCCAGAAGTACTAGCCTGCTTATGTTCTTTCAGGGCAGGAAACAAAACTATGTGAATAATAAATGATCAGTCCAAGAGCCTTGAGACTAACACTCTTCAACACATTGAACAGTGTCTTACCACATGTCTATTCCCCTGCGCTGTAAAGCAAATTAGTGAAATGATCCAAGTATGCAATTTTAAAGAGGAATGGAATCAGGCCTTCAATGGGTGCTCTGAAACAGGACTGGCCAAAGTCACTAGTCTTCTTGGGCTCCTCAGTTGAATAGTGCAGAAACAAAAATAAGTTTGTAAAGTGATCATCTGAATGATTAAATGAATATGTAAACACATTGTTTATAGAAAATGTATACATACAAGAACTGGTAATATTATTTGGATACAGTGATAATTGTTATCACTTCCTCTATAATGGAGGATTACTTGAGTACTGAGGAGAGAAAAGATACTGACAGCTCAAGACTGGGAATAAACATCTGTTACAGTCTCACATTTTTGACCAAGAGATTGCTACACACATACTCATAAAGAACTGGTAGAGTTTTAAATTTGTTTTTCTTTTCATGAGTGCTTCCAAGCCTGTTGTGCAAGGCATAGAGCAGCCAGCAGGTACAACTATGGTGTCTCCTTAGGGTGAGGTCATCCTGAGTGGCACATAAAACAGCTGAAGTAATGTAACTGTTGTAGCACCAGAACTCCCTGCCAGCAAGTTGTCCAAATATTTACTTACCTTTAGGAGCAACTTTTACAGCTGACACTGAACTGCTTGCTGCCATGGCTACACTGTTTCCAGTAGTTCAGCTAGTTCATTTGAATCTAGCTTGAGTTTATCTCTACCTCTTGAGTTTCTCTGCAGATACAAGTCTCTATCTCTACAAGGTATATGACCATTGTTACCAATAAACAAACTTTTCTGTTCACTTTCTATAGCATATAAAACATTGGAGGATTAGGTCAAATATATAAATGAGAAAAAAATCTTACATATAAAGCACAATGACTTCGTGATGATGGTAAAGGGATTACATGCTAAAGCATGTAAAACCTGATGAATCTAAAAGTGTTTCTCAAGATTTTACGTAATTAACTCTCAGGAAACATTCAAGGCATTCCAGGATTTAAATTTTTGCTATGGAGAGTCTTCTGGGTTTTTTTTGTTTTTTGTTTTTTTTTTTTGTTTGTTTGTTTGTTTTTGTTTTTTTTTTGTTTAGTTTTTTGTTTGTTTGTTTTTTATTTTTTTTTTTTGTTTGTTTTGTTGTTTTTTTTTTTTTAACTTTCTTGTTAGGTATTTAGGTATTGCTCCAGATCTAGCATAGCCTTTCCTAGCATTTTAACATATTACAAATTGTGTTACTATAGTTAAAGCTGTGCTGTTGAACTGGTAAGTTGATTAGATCCTGGAAAAGGGAATTCAACTTAGACTTCTTGATTTCAGTTTACTACTCTGTACCAGACCAGATGCATTTACTCGCTCTCCATTTTAGTGATGCATGTCTGTAAGGAGGGAGGGGACTAATAAAATCTATATTAATAATTAATCTATATTAATAATTACAATACACAGCCCCCTATTTTTCAGTTGCCTCATAAACTCCCATGTAACTTGTCTTCAGATAGATCACATTTATAAAGATAAAAATAGATCAACCTTATTAAAATAGCTACAGTTTATTATTTGACTTAAATATCCTATTGCAACTTTCTCTTGGATTGCCTGATTCCACATATCCTTCACTATAAGCTCCTAAATATTTATATATTAATTATTTATTATTATACAGACACACACATATGCACACCTATATACATGCACACACACATATATATGCATTCATGCAGGAAACTCTTGAAGGATTAAAGCTATGCTCCAAAATTGTTAACCTTCATATGAAAGAGATGCAGGCAAATTGCAGACTATGAAGTTCATCTTGTCTGGTTTGGCTGTTGAAAATTTTGGTATTTACTGGAAGTCATTGCAGCTTTCTGTATCTAATGTTAAAACCCAGAAATTAATTCATGCCATTCAAAAGCAGCTTGGATAAATAATTTCTCTTCTCTTTCTTATAGCTATAGAAGAGCAGGCAACTGTCTTAGTTCTGATATATACCCAACTAAAGTTAAATGAGATGAATCTTACCCTATCAGACAGATCTGGGTTTTCTGAAGTACATGTCAAAGGTAGTTTATTTTCCGTGTCCTGAAAGAGGCAATGAGATACAGCTTCAAATTAAAATAATCTGACACTGAAACTAGTGAACAATAACAAACAATCTCTCATTTAGAATTTAGTCTTATTTTTCCCTCACAGTCTGTAGCACCTACTCAGTTTTTTGTATTGAGAAGAGACTCTTATGATATGGATTGTTGTCAGTTGGTTCAAAGAACCAACACAAAACATTTCTATTGACTGTTTTTAAAGTGGTTCAGCCTGCATGGACATACCCCATAATGTTTTGGCTGATTAACAAGTCAAGAAGTTTTTAGGCAGGATCAGTATTTGGAGGAGCATTACATTCTAAAAAATACTTTCTTCAAGCATCTAATAAGGAACGTTGAAAGGCATAAGGACAATATTGTTTCTGAAGTCTTTCTATGGTTATTAAAGTTGAAATATTCCTCAACAATTTTAGGCAGTGAGTTGATGTGCAGTATTAGTAGCATACCATAATTCCATGAATCCAGCCTTGAGCTTAATACAAACATGGTAAAGGGAAAGCCATACTATTGGAAAATTCTATTCTCTTCCTTGGAAACTGAGAACTGAGAGCCTCTTATGGGTATGATAGATCCTGTGGCACATTCACAAATACCCACACTTATGCTCCTGGGTAATCTCAGTAAATTATTTGAGTAATTGCAGTTGGTTTAGTGGTTTAAACTCATTTAGTATTACTCCCTTCTTTTCTAAAATTACAGAATAGACAATTTGTGTGTTCTTTGCTAGCTGCAACTTTCCATTGCAGAAACACTAAATTTCAGGCTAGCTTGGCTATAAATAAATCCTTTTAAAAAAATCCCAGGGCGTACGGGCATGCCTGGAGGACACATCTATCCATGCTGCTACACACCCATGCACATTGCACTAGAATTTTAATAATTTTTAGATTCATGGTACAAATTTTGCATTCATAGACAATAAAGTTATTGTCAAAACTGCTTAAAATGTGGCATCATAGCTTCTACTAATATTAGGAAGAACTCATTATGTAATACCACAGAATTATTTGCACTATGAATTCCATCCAAGGCATAGTAGCCTTCTGATGGAAACACTTGAAACTTACTGTTAGTGTGTTTTTGTAGACACAAGGCTTCAAACAGGCATCACAAACTCAGTGTGGTTTCTTCTGTAATTAAAAATATTTTCATTCAATAGCAAAATATTTTTGTTCTTGTTCCAAGAACACACCACTGCAATCCAGTGTTTAAACCAAATGTTTTCTTTTAGCTTTCCTCAGATCCTTAGCAGCCAAGCTACACATGACTTCAGTGGATTCTACTCAAGCTTTCCATTATAAACCAAATAGCTTTCTTATAAATGTAGCAAAGAAGAAAAGCTGTGTTACACAGTAAATATCGAGTCCTTTCCTACTGGAAAATTTTACTATTTTCAGGAGAATAAGCATCCTGGTCCTTCAGCCAGCACCTTGCAGAGATAATTCAGATTCGTTAAGGTGTTTCCATAAAATTCAGTAGACCAAACTATGGTGGAAGAGGTCTGAGATTTAACTCATATTGAGTTAAATTCGCTGATAATGCTCTAAAGTGAAATCACAATGTATGATATCTATCTTTACCAAGAGTGCTACTCTGCTTAGGTTGGGAACATCACAGAGAACTGCAAACAAAATACACTTTGGAGAAAAACAGATTAAAACACAAAGTAGGCAACCTGACAATTCCTAACCCAACAAGAACAGAAATCTGGTTTTCAAATATAATTCCATCAGCTGCAATATTAGAATCTGGTTTTAGAAGACATGACATGGTGTAGTCTGGATCACAGAGAATTTAAGCAGGGAAAGGAAATCTTCCTAACCCTCTGTTTTGTTTTGTTACATCATTTGGTTAAATTAGATCATCTGTATCAACTGCTGCCTTCAATGTGCTCCCAAATGAGCAGAAATACTAGTACTAATTTGTCTTTTTATCTTTTGAATTGTTTATTTAATGGGCCCTAAGGTCAAAATTACTTTTAAAAGCTTCTTGCTAGAATCATAGGAATAATATTCAGTGGGAGGAAAATAATTAAGGAGAAAATAGGTGAATCAGATCAAAGGCTTCCTCCTCCCCACCCAAAATAATAGATTGAAAGCAGATTTTCATTTAATCATGCAAGTACGAGTCAAAGATACATTGCTAGCATGAATTTGCTTTCAGTTAGTGTTTTTGCAAGCCAAATAACTTGAAAATACAACTCCCCTTAATACTGTTTTTCTATATAGCAAACAAATGGATTTAAAACCTTGCTGAGGGAGTGGCAGGTGGCTAAATAAACACATAGAAATCCAAGTGTTTTGTCATATAACAAACTATAATAGCACTTCAAAGTTTTGGATAGATTTCCTTATATTATGGGTTTTGGGTGTAGCTGTGTGGAAAACTGTAAATGTTGTCTTTTGGTATTTACTTTACAACCCTTTGTAATCTTCAGCTATATTTTTAGCCTCAAGTGGGAAGAAGTCAAAATCAAAGAGGCCTGTTTGAGAATCCTTTGTAATCAAATGCTTTTCCCATTTCTCCTTAAAATAAAAGCACAGCCCACACTTTTGGCTGTCCAAGGAGACCACCCGAAGAGTTTCCAAGCCGTGCCCTTACAGTGAAATACTGTGGACAGGCATAAGAACACGTAGAGAAGCATCAAGGGGAAACTAGATGATTTTTGGGGGTTTTTTTTGAGGGGAGAAGAGGCTGCTTGGTTTTGAGTTGGGAGGGTTGAGGCGGCGCTGGGAGAGAGCCGGGGCAGGCCCAGGCGGGGCCGGCTGAGCCCCGAGCTCGGCCACAGCTGCCCCCCGAGGACGGGGGCACCGACCCAAATCCAAGTGAGCTCTGCCTACCCTGGGACCCCCCGTGCTGGGGAGACGGGGGGAAAAGAGGCCGTCGGAGGGGGAGTCAGTGCGGAGCGGGCATGGCTGCTGCAGGGCAATGGGTCCAGGGCAACTGGCGGCGCAACTGTGACCGCCAGCGGCAAGCGCCCAGCCAAGCCAGGGCACCGAAACCCAGAGCCCGAGCCCCAGGGTGAAAAGTTGGCCACGACTTAATTTATTTAGACCTCTGAAATTGTTTCCAACCAGGGACAAGTGCCCAGCAAAGTGAGGGCACCAAAATCCAGAGCCTGAGGCTAAGGGTGAAAAGTTGGCCACGACTTAATTTATTTAGGCCTCTGAAAATTGTTTCCAACCAGCAACAAGTCCCCAGCCAAGCCAGGGCACTGAAACCCAGAGCCTGAGCCCCAGGGTGAAAAGTTGGCCATGACTTAATTTATTTAGACCTCTGAAATTGTTTCCAACCAGGGACAAGTGCCCAGACAAGCGAGGGCACCAAAATGCAGAGCCCGAGGCCGTGGGTGAAAAACTGGCCGTGACCTACTTAATTTAGACTTTTGAAAAGTGTTTCCATCGTAAAAAACAGAGATTCAAGAACTGCTTTTAGGTCGTGACTTCCTCCTGTTGCTTACTTGATGCTCAAGACAAGGTTTGTGAAGAAAATTGCTTTTTATTGTGCTTCTTGGCAAAAATAGATATGCTTTAGGACAAACAAAGCCTTCAGGTTTGTGCAGCTGTGGAAAGGTGTCATGGGTACATAAATTACAGGAACTCCTTTCCAGGCTGCCAAACACTCTTGGGCTAAGGCTTGACAAGTGTTGCTACATAGGGAATATCTGTGGAGAGCAAAGTGGGGTTTGGGGGTGTACAGGGGCCTTACCAAAAGAGGTTCTGGCTGTGGACTATCAGTACAGTGAAAACAGGCCCTCATTTGTTGTAACTGAAACAAAAGTAGAACTGCCTAGAAAGGACACAAATCTATCTCCCCTAACAGCTTTGGAAACATCCCAGAACTGTAGTTGGAAGAGCAGCTCGGTATGCTGTAAAAGAAACAGAATAACAACATTTTCCAGAATTTGAAGTAAGAGTTTGCCTTATTGCCATCCAGGTGATCAGATCGCAGCTGCACTTCCTTTAAATTCTGTTCCTTTACATTTGGACTGAAATGTCCTTGTTGCCTTTTGCTTTCTTTATTGCTTAAGTCTTCTTATCTGCTTTTTTTTCTAAATAGAACATGGAATGAGAAAGGATTTCATGGACTATGGGGTCTAGTTCCTTTCTGCAGCAGTTAATCAGGTCATATAACCCCATTTGTAAATTTATAAGCTTTCATCTTAAAACAGGCTTGTGGATTTTTTGCCTCCATACTCCTACTGGGGGGCTGTTGCAGTACTTTATGTCCCAAGCAGTTGGAAACTTTTCTAATCTCTGTGGTGAATTTTCATGGCAATTTTTTCAGGTAATCTTATGCTGATACTGAGTTCTACTTCAAGTATTTTTCCTTTTAGTGTTTCTCTTGCCCTCCTTTATCCCCAATATATCTGGAGAGCAATAATAAGCATTTTCTCAGATTTTCATTATATAAGCTAGATGAGGTAATGAAGGTAATAAGCTAAATGAAATAAGGTCATAAACTGAATAAGGTAAATCCTTTCAATCTTCTCTACCAAGATTGTCAGCCATTTTACATTATTTCAGAAAAGGTCACAAACAATTCTTACATAGTAGGTTGTACACTTATCTGTCTATATTAAAACTGTGGGGAGGGTTTCATAGCTTCATCTACCTGGCAGTACGTAGTTGTGCTGCAACAGATGTGTATGCTATGTTTTTTTCCTAATTGTCTTTTCTAAACTATGAACTATCATCTGGAAATAGAAAATTCTTGTTATTAATTCCAAAGTCTACAACCTTGCACTTTGTACATTTTACCCTCATCTCCTTCCAGTAACTGAAGTTCAATGACCCATATGATATTCTGAGCCTTTTCTAGTTTGACAGTGCCTCCAGACTTCATCATCAGAAAATGTCATAAGCACACACTTACACTATACCAAAATTAGCTATGATACTATCCACTATTTTTAGTCTCCAAACTAATCCTTGAGAATTCTGCTGGTAACTTTCCTCCAAACATACAGTTCCACATTCAATGCAATAGATTGTATCTGTGAAGATAGTACAATCAGTTCAATGCCAAGGAATTTTTGTTTTTCTCTGTAATTTTTGTCTGATTCCAGTTATTTTCCTGCCTCTAAATTCTGATTTTCTCTTACGGTGAAGCCTTTCTCATATTGCAGGCTAATTTTTGATGGGCTAATGTACAAATGGTTTAATAAGGTAACCCAGAAAAAGAAGGAATTGTTTTTTCTGAAAAAAGGGCAACTAGGTAGATCTCCCATAGTTTGCTTCACATAAAATGATTTTTTACCCTTCACTGTTTCAAATGTCCATTTACCTGGATGTGTTAATTGTACTTTTCTATGCCATCTGCTTTAAAACCTTTGATACTATTAAAGTCAGTTTAATAGGGTTGTAGTTTACTTAGTTACTTCCTCTACTCTTCCATACTCCATTTGCTTATCTTTAGTAATATGATACAATACTTGCCTCATTCACTTAAACAACTAACCCTCTGCTTTTCAGTTCACCATTTCAGGCAAAGGAACAGATTTTTTAAAAATATTGTCATTCCAAAAATAAGCTTGGTAAGGAGTACTGTGCTATTAGGAGCAGAACTAGGGTGCCTGTAGCAACAGCCATACAGGACTCATTTGGCTGCCTGCCTAATGGTCAGCAAATCCACAGGGGTTGTATCTAAACTAGGGAACAAAAGGAGGAGCCTCGCTGTAACTGTGTCTCGCTTAAGTTAATTGCCAGAATGCCTGTTTTCCTTGTCTTTGTTACTAGAAGTCACTGTGATTTACCATAACAATTATTAATCAGTTTGGTCTGAATCATTCTTCTCTGTCATAGGCTATGTTCTTAAAAAGTGATACTTTTTTTCAGTTGTTTATATTATCTTAACCTTCACAAATATATTTCCTAATGAATATGTGATTTTTTTTTCCCCTGTATCTACACCAAAAGATGCATCACCTGTGTAATATTCTGACTGATCAGCATTCTGGAGAATGTCAGAATTTCCAAAAAGCACAAGCAAAACTAAACGTCAGGGTATTCCCATCAGGTATGTGCAAATGGTAAAAATGGTACAAATCTTACTGCATAGCAGATATTTAAAATTGAATTTTTCTGTGTTGGCAGAGCACTGCAGAAATCAAACCTCTAGGGCATCTGAAACTGTTGTCCCTATATCTCTTATTTTAATATGAAAAATAAAACTTTTCATTTAGATTCTTACAACATATATCACAAACTTGTATAAGCAAAGCATGTCATTCTATGATGAAACAACAATTTCATTGTTTTCCCCTATGCTGTAGAAAGGGATCAGAAAGGAGAACCGCAAAATTTTCAAGACGGAATATGAACTCCCACTCCCTGCATAGAGAACTATATTTTTCTTCCCGCTATCCACTGTAAATGAAGCCCTTTAGCGTTCCCAGTGATGACTCAAGAGAAATCTGATTTTTGCTTAGTAAAGAAAGCACTTCAAGTTAGAATTTCTGAAAACTATGGGTTTAAATTTTGACCATTTATCTGGTAATACGGAAGGCCTTAATATTTTCTACTAGGTTCTGACCCTCCCATCTATTTGTATGTCTTACTCTGTTAACACTGTTAGTACAAAGCCTTAGCCACAGATACTTTGAAGCTGTTTCTCTTGAAGCCAGAAAATCTCCTGGTGTGATGCCTTCCTTTCTTAACAGTGGTATTCAAGGAGATATGCAATAGCTTGTTCTACATCTAGGAACACAATGTCTCCTGATCATTGGTTTCTTTGGTTAATGTCCTCTTAAAATGTAAGTACGTGGTCAGTGTAAACCATGTCTGCTATTTCAGGGACAGAGCTATTATGATGGGGGAAGGCCTCTGCTTTTCTAGGCATCAGACATATGGATCAAAAAGGCCAGAAGCCTGTGGGTTTCCTTATTGCCAAAGAATGCAGTTTGCTTCAAAGTTTTACTTTAAACCACAGTGAATCAAAGGCTTCAAATATGAGCTCTGAAGTGAGAGATTACAGATTCTGAAGAGAGGACTGGCTTGTATAGATATATCACAAGGGTTGCTATAAATGTTAGGTCTACAACAGAGCTTTTCAAGCCAGTGGCCTGAAAATTACCATCTTAGATGGAAAGGGTGAGGTTGAAGTGAGGAGTAAAGGAGATTATCCAAAGCTGCCAAATTGTATAGATTCTGACAAACATTGTGGAGGAATGCGATCGAGTTACTTTTTATGATGACTCTTGATCCCATGTTTTACTTCCATCAGAAGATGTATATCATTGTGTTATCTCGGTACAAGGTGCTTGCTCTTTTTCTTCTTTGAGCTGCAAATTTTTTGCCATGTGAAGCCACAGAAAATCACCTGCTGGATCTCAATTACATTTTTCTGAGTAAATAACATGAAAAGCTTGCATTGTTTCAAGTGCAGGGGAAAGTCTGTGAGAAGTTTGTTTGTGTTCACATGTTGAACAAATTGTTCTCTCTTATGAAAGATCTGGCAGCCAACCTTGTGGCTTGAGCCCTCTCATGACCCAGTGTCTGTGGAGAAGAAACAACTGGGTTTGTAGTTTGGTTTAATGCAAAAGTTCAGTTTCTACACTTCCCTGATATACACAAACAGACAAACACAGGGAGTGTTTAAAAGACAAGTGTGTAAGTTGCTTACCTTGGCTTTCTCTTTTTTCTCTTCTGTTTTTGACAGGTTAACCCATGCCTTCTTAGTTATAACTCTGGGAAATTTTCCAAGAAACCTACAAAATTCTCTGAGAAGAATGTGTTCTCTGAGCTAAAAAAGAGACATTAAACTGTACTTCTGTGTTTTCAAATTACAGAGGAAGATTATGAAGGTCATACTCATATTTCAGATCTGAATAAAATTTTACAGGCTGCTGTGCAAATATACACAGAGTGGTTCTTATGTGGTTTCCCACAATAGTTGCTCCAGGCTATCATCTGGTGCAATTTTCACTGAGTTCCATAATGACAGGTTCCACAAAGGCACCCTCATTCATTTTTAGCTCTACCAATCCAAAACAGAAAAAAATCAGGAGAGAACAGCCAGTATCTAAAACTGGACTCAGAAACAAGAACTTCTGCTGGTAAATCCTGTCTCCACACACTGGGGCCTTGTCAGTATAACTCTATTGAAAAACTGTATGTATAAAGAAATATTTAGAATTCAAGTGAATGGAGATGGTTCTAGGCCCATGAGGCAAAGTGGGTGTGAGTGGCAGCAAGAAATTAAGTAATTTTATGATACAGTCAGTTTAACCAAATCAAAGGGACTAATTAAGCACAAAGGTTCAGGATCAAATGGAGCATTCCGCACAGTAGGCAGCCAGCTGTTCATGTGCAGCTTTTCTGGATGAAGTCAAGTAGCAACTTCACCAAGCTAAGTAACTAAAATCAATGTGAGTTGAAATGAAGTCTGAGTTTGCCATGAAGATACTATCACTAAATTAAAAAAAATAAATAAAGCAGTACAGATGCTTTAGAGGATAAAGACAAACTTACTCAGCAAAATTAGAATGATTTGGTTAGAAGGAACTTTATCTCTCTCTCTGAGCTATATTTTTTGGTTAATCGGAGGAGATTGAAATCATAAACAGTAACATAAACAAGAGATCTGTATTTCCTGTCATGACCCTTCCCCTGATCACTGCAAGTGACAAAATTCTGCATGACAACCTCCTCCCACATCCCAAAAAACAACAAACCAAAAATTAAAAGTGTTTGTTGAAATGAGTGTAAAATAGTCCTTTGGCAATATTCTACCCTGTCATAGTAAGAAGATCATGCTCTTCACTCTGCTTTACTGCTCAACTCCTACAGAGAGGGATTTTAAAGTCACCTTACCTCAGGGTCTAATTATCCAGGTAAGTTATTGAAGTCAAAGTATGTAGAAGCCTTTTGGCTTTGAACTGAACCAACTAATCCTCATGCTTCTGCCACTCTGTCCAGTAAATTAAATTTAGGTAGCATTCTGTTTATTGACTGCCAATTGAGATACATAGATTGTGCTTACATGTGGCAAGCTAAGCCTATATGTAACCATCTTTTCGAGTCAAAACATACATGGTGTTGAATTATCAGTAAATATGTCCACACTGTTAAGTGTTGCGATGATGTTTATGGAGCACTGATGTTTGTCTTTAAAATTTACTCAGGAAGAACAGTTTTCATGTAAGGATGACTGTATATGCATGCTTGCATTTCAAGTAATTTAATCTTGATCATCTGCCTTGATTTCCAGACTAACACAAGATGCGAGGCTTTGTATAAAGGAAAATTTGGATATGAATACAGTGACGATTCTTCCAGAGGTACAGCCTGCTTTACAAATTCAGTTTGCTTTGTCTACCTTATTTAACTTCTCCCATTCTGCTTCCTATTCAAATGTTGTCTTTTTTTTGAAATTACTGTGAGCTTTATTTTTCATTCCCTGTAAGATCTTGAAAAATTATTCTGCAGCACAGTTTTCTAGAGAACAAAAGCACAGTTGAAACATTCTTTTTCCTTCATGAATGTATTTTATATCATTACCGTCCAACTCTGAGTAATAATGTTAATATGATAAATTATTCATCACCATAAATAAATCTCCTAAAGTTTCTCTTATTACTATTAGGGCATTCTGTTGAACATTACTTGAGTCCTTTGTGGAATTTAACTTATAAGTGAACATGTATTAAACCATGGATTTCAAAGGGAGACATAACCTTTATAAAGATTTAGAAATGTCAAATGAACTGCAGCCACACCTGTCACGACCAAATGAAACACAATGTAATACATGAATTAATGCTGCCACAAGCCAGGTCAGTCTGTCCCTTGGACACTTACCAGATTGTGCTGTTTGCTCCCAGTCCGTGGGCCTGGTATGTGTTAAACTTCTGGAGTCTGAAGAGACTCCAGGTGCTTCATTTGTGTTTGTATTGTGAGGTGCAAACTTTAATGCTCCCTTCTGAAACTGAACATACAGTTCAACAATCTGATTCCTGTGCTTGCTGTTGGCTCTTCAGGCTTTTTGTTCTTTAAGCACACTTTCAAGAAGAATTTGACATTTGGGCCTATGTTTCAGTTCTCTGGGCACACAGTAGATGTGAAGGCAACTTAGTGAGCTGCAAAGGAACTAAAATATGAGCTGTCTTTACTTATAAGGTAGCAGATTTATTAGTTGGAAAACAGTATCTAAATGCTATGTACTTTTTTATTTCAAATTACTAGGCATCTATCTGTTCAATGTTACAGGACTCCTTCCTGCAATCATTTGGGTGAAAATGCCCATGCAGGTTAGTCGTTATTATTTTTTAAGTTTTCAGTCCCTCTTCCATAAGACTTCTTTATCTTTGTCATCACCCTATGCCACCAGGTGGTTTGCAGTTTAAATGCCCCATCCTTTTCTCCTGCTGCAGATCAGAAGGGGTGTTTTGTAATACAGGCATATCCTCGTCCAAAAGATAATAGTCAAAATGGTACAATCTTATGCCAACTTCCTGTGGAATTCTGCTTCAAAATGCAGGTAAAAAAATACTATATGGGCTTGCAATCAATGTTTTAAGTTCAAGATGAACACAGTTCATAATCAAATTACTCAAATCCTTATAATAGATACATGAGTACAAATGTGTTCCACACAGACACAATATGGTCATAACAATGTTTAACAGTCATCCAATTTACCTGATTGGATACTATATTAAATGAACCATTTGATATTAGGGACGAAGCCTGATATGATTAGAACTGCTTAAGGCAGAAAGATATTACAACAAAGAAAGACTTGTGATAAGGACACATGCTTACAGGGCTCATGGAGTAATGATTAATTTTTATTGAGACCTTTTACAGGCTGACATCTCAGAAAAAGTTTCCAGCTAGGAATATAGCTTCTCTCCTAGTTTCTTTGTCTTCTTTTCTCTTTCTATTCTCCACATGATAATGAAAGGGCCTCTTTTTATTCTTCTCTTGACTCAACTCCTGTTGTGAATGCTTCCGAGGCATCATTCTTGGAGTTACGTTTTTTCAGGATTTCCTTCCTCAATTCAAAATGTAAGCCTTGCTGAACAGACAGGTACCAGCCTTGAACCACTTACTGCTGTTGCTGCTGTTGCTGAATGAAATGTCAGATTCTGGATGCAATCCCATTTGGTCTGCTTGTTGAAGGTTTTGTCCATTATATTTCAGTCTTTTTCAGACTGTAACAATAATTCCAGACCTTTTTCCAGGGGTGACCCTTGTGATCTCATTTAGTCCTATGGTTAGCAAATTCGAGTGACTCAAAAGATTACTCCAACAAGTTAGAAAGTTTTGAAAGGTCTCTGTTTCCAAGACCTTTATAAAACTATTCCTCCAATTTTTTACATTATTTATAGTCACAAGAGAGAATTTTTAAAGAGGCACAGAGGAGGCAAGGTGACCAGATAAATGTGTCTGACTAAAACTGACTGCCCCCATAGGAAAGAACAGTTAAACTGCTGACATTCTTTTGCTACTTCTATTTCAGTTTTCCTGGTGTGCTTGTCAGCATAGCATTGTTCTCAGACATCAAAGGGAATAGAAGGAAATAAACTATTACTCTAGCATTTAGAGATTGATCTTGTTAGCTACTGGGCTGAAAGCCTCTTAAAAAGGGCTAAAACCTTCAGCTCCTTTTGATTTGATTAAGTGCACTAATCATCTGTTCAACTTGAGTCAGTGAGAGATCCCGGTACAAGCACTTCACAGGCTGTTCTCTCTAACACTCTGACCAAAGCCACGGTAAACTCAGGCTGAGATGAGCACCGAGGTAAGAAATTACTCCTTGGGAACCAAGTTAGCTGTTAGTTAACAAACTAGCCAACCTAGCAGCTGCTGCTGCTGCCACCTTTCACCAGAAGCGGGGACACAGGAAGTGACCAGCTCTTAGGGGTGAGGTATCGCCAAGAAAACGTGAAACATCTCTGCTTGTAACACTGGCTGGCTATGCATCCCACTGGGGATTGAAGCAGTTATTCTGGGAAAACATGAATTCTCAGTTCCTTGGAGATGTCTGGGAGAAAGTATTTCAGTTGAAGCTGCTTCAGAGTTGCATATCTGGCAAATAATTCAATATTTTTAGCCTTCAGGAAAATGTCTGTAGTTTGATTAAATATTTTAGATTAGAGAAGGGTTTTCCCTGTTCTTGAGTTGCTGGATTTAAGCACCTTTTGAACTGAACCAGAAATGTGTTTTGAGTCTCTGTCAACTTTGGCCTTTAGGTGCTCTCCACCAAAATATATTTTATAATTCCGTACTAGTAAATGCCACTATGGTAGAATAATTTTATTTAATGTATCTGCATAGTAATAGTTTGGTCTCTGGTTTCAAAGCATTTTCCTCAAATTAAGTAGTTACAGTAAAAAGAATGATTATTCATGTTACAGGATGAGAAACTGAAACAATGGAATGACAAGGCAAAAATCTTTAGTCACGTAGTAATCTTACAGACTTATTTAAAGCACTCATTTTCCAAGGATGCCTGGTGTCTACATGGCTTTAGTGGTTCTGGGTAATTCTCCAAAACTTGTGCAACAGGTCTGATACTGAACAACAAATAATGGAGGTACAAAGTATAAATTACTTTTTTCCTTTCAGTATGCAATTCATGATCCTTGTCCTGTTTTCTAAAGAGCAGACCATATTTTTCAGGAAATGTTTAAATTACTTTTCAGCAGTTATCCTTATGAAGCTATCTTTCAAAGTTTAGTGATTCTGTGCCAACTCACTGATCTATATTTTATATCCATGTGTACAACACTTTAAACACTTTCATATAGAATGTTTTCCCCATCTTTTAAAGTTGTGGGCAACATCCTATTTAAAAATTATCTCAGAACTTGCTAATTCCATTTAGAAAAAAATAGAGCTTTAAATTATGTGTATTTGCCAAAACTGCAAACTAAACCAACTGCTAGCTAAAGCCTACTAAAGTAACTTTTCTGAAGATTTCTTTAGAAGAAATAATTCCTAGGGTAAACATAAGTTAGATTCTCAAAATGTTCTGTGTTTGCATTGTTAATCAGATAGTGGGGCTGCTACAGTTGTTTCCAGCAGCTGAGTATGTGTGTGATAGAGTCCTCTATTTAGCAGACTATTTAGTGTTCAAGATAGGTATTTTTTTCTCCTGAACATGTTATTCTTAGGAGATGGACTTGCATGTGGAGAGCAATAAATTATTGAAAAGCACTCTAATGGATCCCTTTCCATTTGTAACAAATCAAATGACTGAAGAAGAAATTGTATTACAAATATTTCTGAGAAAGGGCCCTCCCTATGAAAGAAAATTTGTTTGAATTCTAATGACAAAAACTATCACTAAGATAAATGATGTATGTAGTGAGTAGCAAACAAAGTGGTAGAATACCTGAGCTGGTAAGAAAGCAAACCCATAGTACAGTGACATTAGAAATTACTTTGCAAGTCTTTGTGTACAATGTATTTACTTCACCTGAAAACCATCTACTCTTGGAAGGAACTTCCTTTTCAACAGTTGTGATTTGGCAAAAAACAGCCCTAGGGACATTATATCCTGGGATTGTTGACAAGACCAAAAGTCCTCTGTATGTCCTCATCCCTAAGAAAACAAACTGTTAGTTCACATTCACTTTCATTCTCAGCTTGTCTGTCCTATTCGGATCATAGCTAAGAAGTGCTGGTCCTTCTTTGGCTTTAGGATAAGAACTGTTGCATGTAACTTCTTCATCTTTTGCTCACCTGACAGGAAGTGTAACTGCTCATCCTAGTTTTCTTCTGATCTTCTTGCCTAATAACCTTCTTCTGTTCCATGCCTACTCCAGAGACCCCACTAAGTTTAGCTTATTTACAGGTTTGCATGAGACTCTCCCCCATAACGCCACATGCAGAGATGTGGGGGAAAAAAAGTAAAAAAAAAAGGTAGTTTTTCTTCAAATGTTGAACAAAGGCTTTAATCAGAATAGACAGGGAAAACACTTTCAAAGTTTTACTGTCTTTAGTTCTGCTTCACTAGAGGTCCCTCTGTTTAGAGTTTATCAGTTTTATTCCTGATGTTTAAATAAACAGTACACGTTCTTTCTTGTATCTGCCAAAGACAGGGTGAAACTATATAGTACCTAAATTTAAAACAGACAGTTAAATAGAAAACAGACATTTGTCGTGCAGATAAATATTTTTGAAGTGTTGAACACTGGAATTAGGACCAGATTTTTTCGGGGTGTTAATTACCTAAATACACAGAAAAGCACACAGCAAAGTGTTCAGGTTTCTTGGTGTATGTCTAGTTCTCAATCAAATTCACTAGCACTCCTGAAAATGTCAGCAGTCACATAGGCCACCCTACAATCAGAGTACCTGTGGAGAATGTGGATAGTCACTTAGCTTCAGAAATCTAGCACTTAGGTCTCTTGTAAAGTTCACTCTTTATGTTGTTAACGATAAAGAACAAAATAAGTAAACTCCACGTCAGCAAACCACCCAACTGAAAGTCTGAATTATTTCTTATTCATTGAATGACCTCTAGTGGTCATTCACCACAACTTTTACACCGGTTGAAATGCCAAGCTCAGAACATGATAGAGATGTGCTTTTTTTTTTTTTTTTTTTTTTTTTTGCAAAATATGGAGCATGAGGACCAAGTTTTTCAAAACTGTGCACTATGCAATTTTGATCTACCTCTGTCACTGCTAAAATCATATTTTATTGCACCTTACAGTGTGTGTGCCCTGGGAACTCTGCAGAATTTTTAAGCCAGAGTTCTAGCATCGATGTTGCCCCTTGCTGTTTCTCCTTGCTAGCCAATCTACCTCTTTGAACTTTGTCAGAGACACCCTTCCATCGTCCAAAGCAGCCTTGAGTATATCCTGTTACCTTGATGACATCTGTTCAGCTTCTCATCTCATTCTATTACCTGAGACTGGCCACCAACCCTCATCTCTCACTGCTGGCCAAAACAGACCACTTCATTCTGAACACTGATGGCACACCGAGTGAGTTTATTTGTCTAAAGAGCAAACTCAGCAGATGTAATAGCTGCAACGTAATTAAGAAGAGAGCTCTAATCCTCGGTATTGTGGGACATGAAAAGAAGTCTGAGTTAAACATTCAGCAATATGCCAGAAAACGTGGTATTCTCATCACTCAGGGTTTTTATCAGCATTTCTGCTGATCTTTCTTTGTGACTTCTTTAAACAGATGGGCCACATTGTTCTGCTGGACATATGTATCAGTTCAAATAATAAAGAATTTATTAAAAGCTTTTGCTAAAGACATAAAATAGGTTCCCAGAAATATCTCCTCTATTCTCATCTTTCTCAACTATGGGAGTTGTACAGGACTTCCTATATTTTATTTTGTATGTAGATGAGCATATCATATCTGCAACCCAAGCTGCATTACAGGTGAAGTATCCACAGGATCATTTTGTTAATCTCAGGTAGCTATTGATGGTCATCTTTTCCACTACACAAACCTGGTGACAGAGGAAAAATAGCACTACTGAGAGGAGACCAGTGAATAAGGAATTTATGATTAAAAGATCTTAGTGATTGCTTCGTGGTCCTACTTCTAGTGTTGAGAGATACTTTAGAGAAACTTGAACAAAATGTTTAATCTATTTAAAAGGCATTCTGAAGTTCTTCTTTACAATAAAGGTGTCAAAAGAAGAATGATTTATGTGAGAAATAAAGTCTGGAAACTATGCTGACAGAACATTGATGAGCGTTTTTTATGTAGGCAGTGTAATCTACATTGAAAATGATATCTTTCAACAACAACAACAAAAAAAGCAAAGATACATCTTTACATGAGCATGACATGCCAACAGAATTTGATAAGAATTCTTTCCAGAGGAGCAATTCCAATATTAAAGGAATTTCTCCTCTAATTTCTCATTCATTTTATTGTGACAACAGTAGGTAGATTCTAGAGAAGCATTCATTAATACTGTTGTTCTTCCTAGAAATGAGAGAACATGCATCTTAAAGGTAATATTTATAGATAAGGCATTTCTGGGCTGGTATATCAGTTATATACAAGTAGGTCTTTAACCATTAATTATTAAACTAAATTATTAGAGAATACTTCATCTCTACACTGTAGTCAAGTCTAATTCAGACATTCCTTTTATGTTATAATTGATGTCTGGAAGCTATTAAAAATAATCGTATAGAATCATAGAATTATTGAGATTGGAAAAGACCTGTAAGATCATCAAGTCCAACTGTTAACCCAACACTGCCATGCCATTTAGCACCAATAAACCATGCCATCAAGTGCCATATCTACATGTTTTTTGAACACTTCCAGGGATGGTGATTCCACTACTGCTCTGAGCAGCTCGTTACAATGCCTGAGCAGTCTTTCACTGAAGAATTTTTTCCTACTATTCAATATTTTTGAACATTCTAATGCTTATCTCTGTTATTTCAATTGACAACTTGGGACAGATCATCTGGTGAAACACTGTAGTAAAAAATAAATAACAGACATCATGATTTTTTAATATTACCGTTAAAAAAAATTCTTTAAAAAGCTTATTTTTCCCCTAAAAATTTGTGCATTTCTTTGGAATATAACCCAAAATGACATCTTCTTATCTTTTTTCCTAATAGGATCAGTAGCTCAGATTTTACTGGAGATTGAAACTGTAGGTACTGTGTGTCTCTTTGCTTGATAATGTTAAATAATGCACATTGGGAGTCTTATTATATGTTTGGGATTGGTTGGTATTAGATAGTATAGCTAGCTATGCAAAAGCTAATTCAGCAGAGATTTTTTTCTACGTCATTATCCCTATGTAGAATTGAAAGGATTTCCCTGAGTTGGTCTGGTCAGCATGTCTGTATGTCCACATGTATAATTTGCCCGGAGCCGAGTCCTTCTTTAGTGGTATTATGTGAATGTAAAGTGCTTTGTCTAAAACTTCATCTGTGCTCAAGGACTGTTTTTTCCCAACCTTCAAGTCAGAATCCAACACAGTTTCTTTAACTGGTCTCTCTGCTGCCTATGCCTTCTAGTACTTCCTTTAAAAAAAAAAATAAATCCATTTTTATGTAATTTCTCTTTTTGAAATTAAGCCCAACAGTAGTGGATGTTTTAGTTTAGTTGCTCCTGCAAGAACATAAAATCCAAATTTATTATCATCATTTTACAGAGTAGCATTTTGACAGGAGTATTCAGCACCACAATCAACTCAAGGATACTAAATCCTGTAGGTTCTTTCAGAGGTCGAGTGAGACTTCTTTTGGGGGGTTCAGACTAGCCAATGGTTTAGCTCAGAGTCTTTTAGATCAATTGTGCCTTCAATCTGTGACCAGACTTCAACATTTAGCAAGGACACAGGCCTTAGCTCCGTCACTAGCTCTATTAGTTCCATAGAAAAGGGTTGTAAGAGGACTTGAGAACAGTTTTTGAACTCGGCTTGGCAGCAGATTAAGAAATAACAATTCATATTGATTTGAATTTCACTAAGGTCCTACACAGAAATTTTCTTTTGAAGTTCAGAAAACAGCTGGCTTGGATATCAAAATCAATCCAATCATGAAAGATTTCAGCAAAGTGGAATTGGAACTTACCGCTTAATAGTCTAGCAGAACTTACACATTACCTTACAAAGAATTCATAGGCTGTTCATTTTCCTAAATCTTCATATAAATTAACATATATTTGCTTCCTATGTTTAAAGAATGCTCTTCTCATCTCCTGCTTTAATAGTTTAAGGAGGTTAAGAAGTCAAAGAGGCAAAATGCATGGGCAGCTCTGGATGGACTTACATCTCAAACTTCTGGACAACAAAATTATATTTACATTTCCACTGAAACAGCATCAACAAGAACTGATGAAATATGACCCACGCTTGTGACATTAGCCTGTCTAAAATATGTAAATGTTGGTTATTGCGTGACATATTGCATTAGGAAGAGTACTGCAAGCAGGTCGAGGGAGGTGATTGTGCCCCTCAACTCAGCCCTGGTGAGGCCACATCTGGAGTGCTGTGTCCAGTTCTGGGCTCCTCAGTACAAGAGAGACATGGAGCTCCTGCACCAGGTCTGGCAGAGGGCAACAAGGATCATTAGGGGACTAGAACATGTCTCCTATGAGACAGGCTGTGAGATTTGGACCTGTTCAGCCCGGAGAAAGGATGACTAAGGGGGGACCTCATCAGTGTCTGTCAGTATCTGAAGGAGGGGTGTTAAGAGGATGGAGCCAGGCTCTTCTCGGTGATGCTGAGCAATAGCACAAGATGCAAAGGGCCGAAACTGATGCACAGGAAGTTCCACTTCAATATGAGCAACCTGGTCTAGTGAAAGGTGCCCCCAAGGCAGGGGGCTTGGAAATAGATGATCTTTAAGGTCCGTTCCAACCCAAGCCATTCCGTGATTTTATGATTCTGATTATATGAGGAAGAATTTCTTTACTGTGTGAGTGACCGAGCACTGGAACAGGTTGCCCAGAGAGGTGGTGGAGTCTCCTTCATAGGGGATATTCAAGAACTGCCTGGATGCAATCCTGTGTAATGTGCTCTAGGATGACCCTGCTTGAGCAGGGAGGTTGGACCAGGTGAGCCCATTAGTGGTTCCTTCCATTCTTTGATGTACCTCATCTACATGTGTGGCTTTATTCTAATATTTTACTATACTGTATATACATACATTTCTTTATAACATTAGTGTAATCATAAAAGGTGTTCTGTTTCAGGAACTGCTGTTCAGAAACAGGTTTTTTATCACCTCTAAGACTAAGTCATCTGTCTGACCACTAGTGCCTGTATTTGAAGACATACTTCACATTTCACTAGTACATGGTCTGTGCATCAGGGTTTTTTCAACATTTTCTGGAAGGAATCATCCAGATCCCTGTCTTCAGTCTGTTTGGACCATATTGTGCATACATGCTGATTAATACAACTGCATTTTCTTGTGATTTTTCAAACTGTAAATACCACTGCCTAAAACTTCATATCTGCTTAAAGCCTTGTTTTCTCATCCTTCAAAACAGAATCCAGTAACATTTCTTTAGAAAGTACATGGAAAAAAATATCCCATGATAGAATGGAACTCCTTGCTGGCAAACAGCTGACCAAAGCAAAACTCCTATGCAGACCATTTAAAAAAATCCAAAGCAATTTGCTCTTGTGTGTGAGTATTACAGGGGAGCTAAATGGACATGTAAGAAGACACTGCTGCAGCAGGTGGGCTGCCTTTACTTTTAGATTTAATTTACAACTCTTGCAAATTACTGCCTTTCCACTATTATCTCAGACTGCAGAATGAACAGTACCTATCCAGATCAATACAATTAGAATAAAACAACAGTAGAATTTTAAAAAGAATGTGACTGCAAATAACTGAGAATTACTCCTAAGCATGTAAAGCAATGTTGTGCAAAGCACAGGTAACCAAGCACACCTTAGACATTAACTGAATAGTCAACAGGGGAAGTGTGCTGGTTGTCTTTTCATGCTTGGGAGAGCATTGCATGGGAGATTTTGCTGATTAAAATCCAGGTCCTGGCTCTGTCACTGTTTGTCATGGTCAGAATACAGCCAGTGATCATCTGTCGAACAGTTACTGGCAGGACAACACGTGGTATAACATTCTAGTCAAGCCTAAATAAATAACTGCAATTTTATTTCTTAGTTGCATTGTATTAATTCCATCTGAACTTCAAATCACCTGAGTGCATTTCTAACTATTTTTTCTTGATTTCAGAGTCTTCATCTACCTTGCATAAGGACTTTAAGCTTTTCATCAGAATATCAGTACATGCTTTTAAACAAACACCTTAGTTTCTTTGGAGGGATGTCTTTCTGATATAGCAGGAGTAATCACTGATCCACAATGAGGGCCTTTTGTTTTCTGTTTAAACCATCAGAGAAGAAACACTCTACAGAGAGATTGTGGGCAGACTAATGTTTTTACAGTAAATGCCACTCCTGTGATTACAGCACCATGTTCACTTTTAGCACTTCAGTGCTCAAGCATTTCCTTTCTTGAACTAACATAAATGGACTAATATTTATACAGTAAATGCTGCTCCTGTTAGCATGGCATTATCTTCCAGGTTAGCACCCAGCTGGTATAGCAGTTCAGTCCGGGAAATAAGAACTCAAGAATTTCTGGTTCTAAATTCACAGTAAGAGACATTTCCTGGAGTGCAGCACGGGATTAGCTTTGTTTGTTGGGGAAATCTTTGTAAAGTGGGAGATTTTATTGAAACAGTCCTTGCCTTTCGAGTCACTCATGATGGCACCATCACCACTGGTGCCCAATCTGCTGCTTCTCAGTTTCATCACCTCCAAGCTAAGGTTTTGCCGCAAAGCCCCGTCTTTCACCAAGGGCAGGGGAAGGAGTGCTCTGCTTTGGCTGTCTTTATTTGGCCCTGTCACAGAATAACATGACAGCCACCCTGCACCCTCGCCCTGCCCTCGGCTGTTCCCAAGGGTGGAACAGCCTCTGTCCTGTGCGGGACTTGGGAGCTGGGCAGCGCCGCACAGCAGGGAACACTGCTGTGCTGCCCGGGAACCACAGGCTCAAACAGGTTGGGAAAGGCCCCCGAGACCATCCAGTCCAACCAAGTGCCACGTCCCATCTTTCCTTCAGCACCTCTAGGGATGGTGACTGCACCACCTCCCTGCGCAGCACACTGCAGTACGCAGTCACCCTTTCTGTGAAGGAATTCCTCCCCATGTCCAGCCTAAACCTCCCTGGACGTATTTTAAGACTATGCCCTCCTCTCAAATGAAGCGAGCTGATTGATGGGCGCAGGGCAGGGCCGCGGGCAGTGTCGGGGACAGGGACATGGACAGGAACGTGGACAGCGACAGTGACATGGCCAGTGACATGGACACTGACAGTGCCAGTGACATGGACACGTACAGTGACATGTACAGTGACATGGACAGTGACATGGACAGTGACATGGACACTGACATGGACACTGACAGTGCCAGTGACATGGACATGTACAGTGACATGGACAGTGACATGGACAGTGACATGGACAGGGACAGTGACAGGGACAGTGACATAGACAGTGCCAGTGACATGGACAGTGCCAGTGACATGGACAGGGACAGTGACAGTGTCAGTGCCAGTGACATGGACAGTGCCAGTGACATGGACAGTGACGTGGATAGGGACATGGACAGTGACGGTGACATGGACACTGTCAGTGCCACGGACAGTGCCACGCACACTCGCCCCCGCACGGCCCGCAGGCCGCACCGCGGCCGCAGCGCCGGAAGTGCCGCCCCGCGCGCCCCCGCCCCGCCGGGCGCGTCACGGCTCTGCGCACGCGCGCGGGGCGCTCCTGCCGCCCGCCCTCCCTCCTCCCTCCTCCCTCCCTCCCTCCCTGTCTGCCTCCCTCCTTCCCTCTTTCCTCCCCTCCCTCCTCCCTATCTCTCCTCCCTCTCTCCCCTCCCTCCCTGCCGGCCGCCGGGCCGCGGCTCCTCCCTGCACCACCTTTGGCCGCGCCGTGGGTGTGCGCGCTCGGCGCAGCTCCCCGGCGGCAGCGGCTGCATCCGCGCCGAGCATCAGTAGGGAAGGCGCGCTCTCCTCCGTCCCTCCCTCCTCCTCCTCCTGCTGCTGCTGTGGCTGCCCCCGCGGCCATGGAGCTGCCCGAGAGCCAGTGCAAGAAAGTCAAGCTGAGCAACAGGGTGCCGAGCTGGGTGAGCGGGGGGAGCGGCGGGCAGGTGGGCGTGCGGGGGGAGCGGAGGGGCGGACGGAGGGAGGGAGGGATGGAGGAGCGGCCGGGCTCCGTGCTGATGTGGCAGCGGCAGCCGGGACGGGGGACTCCCTGCCCCTTGCCTTTCCCCCTGCCTTTCCCCCTGCCTGTCCCCTGCCTTGCCCCCTGCCTTTCCCCCTGCCTGTCCCCTGCCTGCCCCGCCGATCCCGGTGTCGAGCGGGCCCCGCACCCTGTGCCGGCCCGGGGTTCTCTGCCCAAGGACAGGATCCCCCTCCCGAGGGGACCGGAGTCTGGAGGGCTCATCCTGGCTCTTCCGCCCTGAGCCCTCGGCTTCCAGCGGTTTGGAAGAAGGAGGGCTTAAGAACGCGATGTACAATGTGGCCATTCATAAACCTGGGTTGGCCAAAGACTGAGGTTCTTTGTACAGTGGGTGTTATGTGGAAAACTGTCGAGACAGGGCTTAAAAAAGTCTAACCAAAGCCTTCATTCTTGTTCATAAGGATGGGGGAAGATCGGTTTACAGCAAAGACCAAAATGCATCTATTTAGAAGATACATTACAGGTCTTTGGGAACATTTGATACTTCTGATGATGCAAGACAAGTGGGGAATAAAAAGAAAGTATGATTTCTTTCAACCAATGCTGACCTGAAACAGGCAAGACATAAGATCCAGAAAACATTTGATATGAACATAACAGTGTAAATCTGTCTTTAAAGGCCTGCTGTGCGTAGTACAGACCACACCTTTTCTGTTAAAAGGAGCTCTTGCCTGAAAACCGAGGAAGTTGGTATCGTATTAAAAACTATTTGGTAGATGTTGTGCCTGTCCAGCCTCCTCCACTGTGTACAAGTTCAAACTTGTTTACGTAAGAGAGTAATTGGTAAGTTACATTCCTTCAATTTCCACAAGGAAAAAGCAAAATCAGATGTTTAGAAGATAGCGAAATAGACAATGTCTGAGCGGGGTAACAGAGGGTATTCAGAAGTTACTCTGTATTATTTAATTTGTCATAAGCAAAGCCAAGATGGATTTGTCCAAACCAGGGTGATATGTTAACAGACATTAAGTATTTTCTGAGTTCAGCTGAGGTTAGCAACCCCCTCTGTGTTACGTGGCAGCAGAGGAAGTCTTCCGCTTCTCCCTTTTTCTTCAGAAGACTTCAGCTGAAATGCTCTTTATGAACCAATAAGCTTCACCAGGAACAAAAGTGCTGCTGATTCACACGCTCCACAGACAAATGTTCTGGCACTTCTGACTCTGTGTCTGTTGAGCTGAGAGCAAAGTCAAAGCAACCTATTACACCCTGGTGGAATTGGCAGCCCCTAGGAGAGTAGCCTTGTCTTCCAAAATTTCTCTGTGCATCCAGCACCATTCAAAATACACCTCTGTCCGTGGAAATGCCCTTGCCAAGTTCACCTCTGAATACAGCAAACTCCCCAGTTACAGAGCAGTGCACAGTGTAGCTGCAAGCTTGATAGGAAGACATGTGGAACACTTTCTTTAGAGTGGCTTGAATTCCTAACACGACTGAGGCGTTGAGTCATTTTGCAGGTAACTCCTAATGAGAACTTGCTCCAGTTCTTGTTTCTGAAAGCATATTCAGTAATTTCTGGCTTTGTTTTTTGTCCATCTCCTCCGATGCCAGTGGGTGAATCCACTGGTGAATAGGCTATTTGCCTTTGATCATGCTGTTACTACAGCAGGTGGCAAGCAAAGATACACTCCTTACAGTATGGTCAGCACTGCGTTGCTTCTATAGGCAATACTGTAGAAGATTCTGGCTGGGATTTTTGAAACAGCCCCAGCTTTAGAGCATCTGATGAAGGTGAGCTAGTCTGTGTAAGTGGCAGGAAAGTATGCATTTGGCATATTGGGTGGTGCTACATGCAAAGGTGTTTAGATGCCTTCTTGTAGAAGTCTCACTGTGGCAAACTGCTTTCTGGTGAGCAGTTGTAGGGATCAGAGTAAGAACTTTTGTTGTTAGTGGAAGAAACTGTAGTACTGCAGGCTATGGTGGAATATGCACTGGAAAATTGTTAGGTTTTTAAAAGACTAAAAGATCTTATTGCTTAGATATAATTTCTGGGCTTACCCTTCTTTCCCCAGCACAGTTGTCCAAATCAAAGCACAAATTTTCAAGCCTGAATTTGAGAAAGTAAATATTGGAAGGTATTTCTGGCAGATCTTTTGGTGAGCAGGTCCTGAAACCTTGTCTAAATATGTGGGTTTAGCCTCAGTGGTAGTTGAATTTTTGTCTTGGAAGTATGTCTTGGAAGGAATTTGCTTGTGCTTGTATGTAGACAAAGAAAATGGGCAATGTTCCATCTGCTTGAGTTGCTGTTTGGCTATTGAGCAGAGCAGTTTGAAGGGAGAAAAGAAAGTTTTCGTCGAGTTATCAGAGCTGAAGAATAAATGTCATAAAAGTGTATTGTTATCAGGGTGTCCCTGGCTTATAAGAGACACATGGTGAGCAAGTTAGCAAATAGCCTAAAAAAAATAAATAAATCTGTGATGATTGGGAAATGAGAAAGGCATTAAAAGTAGAACTGCAGTTCAGAGGTGAGGCTGTATATGTTTCTTTTGTGAGCTTATGGGTGTTCTTAGCTTAGGGAACCAACACTGTCATCGTAGAGGAGAAGGATATGGAATTAGTCACAGCTTCTTCGTATATACAGTTTGTATGGAAACCATGTCTGTTCTTTACACAGTTGTTTCCTGACACTTCCAACCTCAAAGCTGTCTCAGATTGGTGCTGTAGCTTGGGGTACCTCTGCTTGCCATAGAAAGATTTACTTCCTTTCCAAGGTCTTGCTTTGTGAAAAGTTAAAATTTGATGTGAAGTGACTGTAGAAGAACAGTGTTTCATTGTTGCTCTGAAGTAGTGAAGAATAAATTCAGTTTATGCCAGTCTATATGCCATCTGTTAACTGTGAAACAGTTAAGCAATAATCTCTTCTTCTGGCTGTCTTTTGATCTTGAGTTTGCTTTTCTTCATCCAGGTGCCTGTCTGAGTTCTTACATCAAAAGTGTTAGGTACTGATAGCCTGATTTGGCTTTTGCAAAGAAAAAATATAGATGCAACTTGGGAAAATACCAAGAAAGATAAGAAAAAAACAGTGGGTCATCTATCTCGTCAAATCTGTACACAGAGAAATTGACAAAGTTAGTATTTCTTTTTGACCCCCATCATCCTGCTTTCTTTTGTTCCTGTAGTTCTTAGATGTTTGTATTCATTTCCCTGAACAACTACCTGCAAAGCTAAAATTTTACCTTTATGCCCGAAAAAGTAAACTGCATAGTCATCCTTCATTGCTCTCTTATCATTGCAACTCTCCAGTGCAGATCTGTGAAAGGCTGAGTTCTTTAATACTTCTTTTTTTACTTCAGTGCAAAGATACTAGCCTGTTACAGCAATTCAGATTTCATGTGACAAACAGACTAGCATAGTGGGAGAGAAGAAACGAAGGATATGTCAGCCTTCTCAGCTGACATTACTGCTGTAATGAATCGCAGTGGACTGAAGCATTATTTCTGGTTAATATGGAGAGTAGGAGGGAAAATATTAACATACATTATTTGTCTAAGTAATGTAGATGCGCTTAATGTGTATCGCAGGGTGGAAGATGTATTTTTGTGGGCATGTCGGAGAGGAAATTTCCAATGGTTGTAAAAAAAGCAGAAAATGTTTGTGATTTATGCCGTTTTTTCACTAGCCCCTTTACATAAACATAGTGTGTCCTTTCAGCAGTGACTATTGTAGTGAATGTAGTTAGTCTAAGAATTTTAAAAAGGCTTTTTCAAAGAGCGCTGGCTCATTACACTGAGCTTGTCTATTACACATTTTGTTATATTTCATTTCTTTTAACATTGATAATACAGATCTCCAAGGTGAGTGATGCTTTGATAGTGTGTAAAAGGAAATGACAGTTCTTTATTTCTGGTCTCGTTTTGAATGGCCGTTTAATTTCATGAATTGATAGTCATCAAATTTTATGTAGTAGAATTTGAACACTGACTAAATCATTTAAGGGGACAACCAACACAAGCCAGTGAATATTTTTCTTTGCCACATCAATATTGGTAGTAAGTGTATATGTCAGGCATAGTAATTAAAAACTGATATTGTTGAAGATCCAGTGTTCAGCTTATTCAGCTTTTGTTGCTCAGTGGTGGTAGCAAATGGTTTGGTAGCAAACCATTTAGTAGCAAAGTGGACATGATTAGGGAACTCTTTTTTTTTTTTTCTTTTTGTTGCAGAAACAGAGAATGGCTTGCTAAATTATTAACTTTTTAGAGCACTGCTATAAAAAGTGGTTTTCTGTTGGAAAATAAGGGAGATTTTGATACTGCTTTGCTCAGGACTAGTACTGAGTGGTGTTGTGTGCACATGCACGGATACAGAAGGTGGGGCTGCTGGCAATGGCAGGTGTGATTTTGAATGCGTGCAGATTGTTGGGGCACTTTAATCTTTAGTCTTGGATGCTTGCTTCTGAAGTACAGATGGATTATTGTCCCACTGCTGAGCCTGCTGGCTGCTCTGTTGCACTTGTGTGCCTTATCCTCTAGCAATCTGTTGACTTTCTTCTTGTGATTTGTCATTTCTGTTAAATAGTTATTAATAACTTTTTTTTAGGTTGCATCTTTTTCATCATTTTAAGAATCCCTCTGGCCTGCTTCCTCAGGGTTTCCTGTGTTTTGTAAACCTAGTGTAATATCCTGATTGGTTTCATAGGTACTTTCTTAGTTCTGGGAAACAGAAAACTAACGTAACTTGGGGAATATGGACTGGAAGAGATCTCCTTGAATGAGATGCTTGACCTCCAAAGTATGAGTCTGATAATAGAGTCATTGTCAGGAGTCAAAAGCAAGGCATGTGTGGTTTTATGTCTTAATGTAAGAGAGCTTACTGAGACAGTGGCATAGTAGCTGTGCTTTGAGACTGCCTGCTGTTTATCCAGTGCCTGGTACAATACAGTACAACTGGAATTAATGAGAAAGAATGTTGCTATTACTGTATTAGTTTGAGTGGCTGTGTACATTCATTATGCGTGGTATATGTTTTAATTGAAGCACTTAAATTATTTTTGTTGTTTTTAATTCTGCCGTTTATGCGTCTGCTCACTGAGATCTCCAGTTTTATATAGTGTGTAATTGTTTCTACTATAAGAAGAAAGACTTTGATTTTTTTACTTTTGGTTTTAGTTAGCCATATTGCATTGACTTTCTACACAAAACAGCTTTCTTTTAGGAGATAAATTATTTGAAGATAACATGATCAGCAAATATAATTTAATTTTGTATGGTTATAACCTGTTTGCAGGTCGTGGTTTCTTATGGATGCTGGACTATCACAACTGGATTACAGTTATTTAAACCTTGAACATTGGTTCTTATGTTGATTTTCTGTTTGTGCTAACTATGAGCCCAGCTGTGTATGGAAGTGGGAACATACAGTCACACAAATTCATAACTTCCTATTAAGTTATAGATAAACTTTTAGATAGAAGAATGACGTAGCAGCAGTCGTTGAAGTCACAAGTATATTCCATTTTTCTCTTAATTCTATTTTGTGGTGTCTCTAAACCTATGATCAGCTCTCTGTTAGTACTCTATAGAGGAATGTACTCTCTTTTCCCTTTCATATTAAATATACTGCGTGTTTTCATTTTCAACTAGCACTGATACAATGATAAAGAATAAGATAGTGCAAATACTTTGCAATATGTTTATAGGCAAGAGAACTCAAAGCATCCTTGCACTTATCACTAATCTGTCTCACCCCTTACACTTACCCCTTTTGTTTGTTGTTCATGCCCTGTCTGGCTATCTGAAGTCTTGATCTTTTACAAACAAAGTTCATATAGTTAGATACCTTTAAAGCCTGAGGGAATACCAAGGCTGATCTTCCTGTCTGCTCCCTGACTTTAGATTGTGCAATGTGTTTGACAGTGGTGTCTTACTGAAGGTATTTGGAGAGCAGTTCATTATGAGGAATAGTTTTAAGAAACTCTATAAGTAGCTTTTTTAAAATAATGTTACAAAAAATCCATCCTTTAAAGTAAATTCTTCAATAACACTTAAAATCTAGGAGAACTCTCTTTCTTCTGCAGACTGAGGATACCATACATAAAGGCTGAGTAGTTTTGAGGTGTCTGCTGAACTGAAAATTGGAACAGACATGTCCAGTTTGCAATGAAAAGACCTCTTGAGAGTTAAAAATGGGTCAGTGTTTGGCTGTTTTACGTCAGAAGCCTTTAGCTCAGAAAAAGGGAGAATCCACTTGATCTAAGTTGTAAATTCATAAAAACAGAGACTCTTAGAATGGTTTAGGTTGGAAGGGACCTTAAAGATCATCTCATTCCAATCCCCCTGCCATGATTGCTCTAAGGTTTCTCAAAGCCCCATCCAACCTGGCCTTGAACACTTCCAGGGATGGGGCATCCACAGCCTCTCTGGAAAAACTTTTCCAGTGCCTCATCACCCTGACAGTAAAGAATGTCTTCCTAATACCTAATCTAAACTATTTTCTGTCAGTTTAAAGCTATTCCCCCTCGTCCTCTCCCTACATGCTCTTGTAAAAAGTTCCTCTCCCGGTCTCTTGTAGGCCCCCTTTAGGTACTGGAAGGTGCTATAAGGTCTCCCTGGAGCCTTCTCTACTTCAGGCTGAATAACTAACTCTTTCAGGCTGTCCTCACAGGAGAGGTGCTCCAGTTCTCTGAGGATCTTTGTGACCTCCTTGCTCCAACAGGTCTATGTGCTTCTTTTGTTGGTGCCTGCAGATCTGGTTGCCACACCTGACATGGGGTCTCACAAGAGTAGAATAGAAAGTCAGAACCACTTCACTTGATCTGCTGCTCATGGTTTTTTTGATGCAGCCCCAGGTTTGATTGGCTTTCTGGGCTGTAAGTGCATGCTGCTGGGTCATGTCTAGCTGCTTGTCATTCCCAAGTCCTTCTGCCCAGAGCTGCTCTCAATCCATTCTCCGCCCAGACTGTATTTGTGGTTGGCATTGCCTGGACCCAGGTGCAGGACCTTGCACTTGGCCTTGTTGAATTTCATGAGGTTCATAAAGGCCCATCTCTCAAGCCTGTCCAGGTCCCTCTGGATGGCATCCCTTCCCTCCAGTGCGTCAACTGTACCAGACAGCTTAGTGTTGTTGACAGTCTTGCTGAGTGAGCACTCAATCCCACTGTCCCTGACACCGACAAAGTTATTAAACAGTGCCAGTCCCAATACTGACCCCTGAGAAATGCCTCTCATCACTGGTCTACTGTTGGACATTGACCCATTGACCACAGCTCTTAGAGTGTGACCATACAGCCAATTCCTTATGCATCAAGTGTTGCATCCATCCAATTTGTGTCTCTCCCGTTTAGAGACAAGGACAGTGTCATATGCTTTGCACAAGTCCAAGTAGATGATATCAGTTACTCTTCTGTTACCCACCAACACTGTAAAGCCACCAGATTTGTCAGGCATGATTTGCCCTTGATGAAGCCACGTTGGCTGTCGCAAATCACCTCTTTACTTTTTGTGTGTCTTAACATAGTTTCCAGGAGCTTCTGCTCCTTGATCTTGCTGGGCAGAGAAGTGAGTCTTAGGGGTTTGTGCTTCCCCAGGTCTTCCTTACTTCTTTTAAAAATGAGGTTATGTTCCTCCTTTTTTAACCAGAGTGGCCCACTTCTCAAATATGTTGGTTTGCAGTTTAGCCACTTCCTTTGCCAGTTCACGCAGGAGCAGCAGATGCATCTCATCAGGTCCCATGGACTTGTGCACCTTCAGTTTCCTTAGGTGGTCTTGACCTGATCTTCTCCTACCATGGGCAACAGTTCTTCATTCTCTCAGTCCCTGACCTTGCCTCCTGTGACTTGGGCAGTGTGGCTGGAGCACTTGTCACTGAAAACTGAGGCAACAGAGTCATTGAGTACCTCAGCCTTCTCTATGTCTCGGGTAACCAGGTGTCCCCCTTTCCTTCCGGAGAAGGCCCACATTTTTCCTAGTCTTCCTTTTATCACCGAGGTACCTGAATAGAAGCTTTTCTTCCTGCACTTGATATCCCTGGACAGATTTAATTCTGTCAGGGCTTTAGCTTTAATAACCCGATCTCTGGCTGCTCAGTCAGTTTCTCTGTGTTTGTCCCAGGCTGCCTGTCCCTGTTTCCACCCTCTGCAGGATTTTTGTGTTTCGGTTTGTCCAGGAGTTCCTCGTTCATCCATGCAGGTCTCCTGGCTTTTTCTGCCTGACTTCATCTTTGTTGGGGTGCATCATTCCTGAGCTTGGAAGAGGTGATCCTTGAATATGAATCAGTTTTCTTGGGCCCCTATTCCATCCAGGGCTTTATCCCATGGTGCTATATCAAGCAGATTGCTGAAATTACTTGAGTGGAAGTCAGGTCTAGCAGCTCTCATGCTTCATCTGTCTTTTTTATAGTTTATTTTTCTTAAACAAGTTGTCTTTGAAAGTAGTAGTTGATTAACCTGTCAGTCCCAAACCTCACAAGGGATGTGGTTTGCTGTGGGTGATTTTTCTAATTCCCTATGCCTCCTTTGACCAGTGCTGCAGCTGATGGAATGGGTATTGTTTTTACTTCCATTTGCCTGTCTCCAAGTGTTTATTTGTGCCTGTGAGTAAGTTTCAGTATGCTTTGCCAACTCACCCTTTAGAAGTTAAAGTTCTAATACACTTCTTCTTTTACAGGGAATGCAAAGGGCAACCAATGTTACCTACCAAGCCCATCATGTCAGCAGGAATAAAAGAGGGCAAGTGGTAGGAACAAGAAGTGGTTTTCGTGGATGCACAGTCTGGTTAACAGGTACAGTCATGGATTTCTGAGGATCCTTTTGTTTTAGTTACTTTTCGGAAAAGCTACTTAGCTGTAGCTCCTTTTTGCATGCAAAGCTGGATGTTTGTGAAATCTAAGACCTTGATGCAATTCTATTGCTATTTTTAGGCAGACTAGCAGGAAATTGCTTTGGGACAGATAGTAGCTTGAGAATGTATTTTGTTCAGTGCATTGGGAAGGGTTTTTTTGGTAGTCTCCTGTTTCTGTTTTCTTTTATCTGTGCGTGTTGCCTTTTTTTTTTTCCATTTGCTTTGTTTTAAGCAGTTCTGGATCTTTGTACTGTCCATTATTAACAATATTGAAACCTAACTTTTTATTTTGCTAAGAGTCTGTATTTCTGAGTAATTTTTTTTAAAGGCCTCTTCTCTTTGGAATGTTCTTGTCTCCTTGGGTTGAAATAACATTTCAACTATATAAACCTTTGTTTTTGGGCAGCAATAACATGTTGAGGCAGTGCATACTGGGAGTTATTTTTGAAATCAGCTCTGTGGGTTTTTTCTCTGAATTGTTTTGATTGTAAAAAGAGGGGGTAAATAATTCTGGAAGACAGTTTTTTTCATAATTGTGAGGGAATTGTTTTTGTTTAGTCTTTCAAAGTTCTCAGAAGCTTTAACATGTTTCTTTTAAAGTTATTTTTAGCTAAAACTGAAAATAAAAAAATAAATATAACAAAATGTGTAATTTAATTGATCTGTAGATCTTGACAGAGTATTAGAAAAACTACATTAAATAAAATTTGTTTCCACTAGTGTTAATAAATGTGTGAAATGTAAAGCAGTAGTTGATAGCAAATTGCTGAGGGTCATTCCAAACAGATTTGATAGAGTAGCTTGCTGTCATGTATTTCTTTGGTAAAAGAATGGAGCCTTTTCTTTCGCTGTTCCTATCACATAGCTCCAGCCTGTCTCTCAATGCTTGAATGATCTGGTAGGCTGCCTTTCTGTTTCTCCTGGTAATTCATTAATATGACTTTGAAAAAAAGCATGATAAAAATGTTTTCTCGGTTATCTACATGGCAACATTTTCCAGTCAACATTCTTTTTAAACAAATGTAATCTTAATGCTCAATTTCCTTTTCTTCAGGAAGAAGGGTGGTGGTAGGGTATTAAGAGTCTGTGTGGGAAGCTAGATTATTGAAAATGTTTGAGCAGTAATGTTAGGGAATGAAAAGGACTGCAAACATTGTAAGCAATATTAACCATTCTAGAACTGTGCAAACAGGAGTCTTCCAAAATCTGCGAGTTCTTAGAATAACAGCTGAAATGTTGGAATGCTTTGATTCTCTCACCTTGTCAGCACTCATTGAGGTGGGATGTATAGAAAGTTCTTTCAGAGATTGATCCTCGTTTTTATGCTAACCTTTATTTGAGAGCTCAGTTCACTGAATATTGAGTCAGTAGGTCCTAGTAAACAAAATCCTGAGGAATGTATCAAAAATATGGAAACCCGCTATTTTCATACGCAAAATAATATGCAATTTTGAGAGTGTAAGTTATTTTAAAGACTTGTCAGCTCAAAGACTGTTTCTAAAATTCTTTAATGTAAAACCTTAACTTTTGCAATTCATTACATGTTGGAGACCAAATGATGTGTGAAAAACTAGAGCATCTGAGCAAATAGCAAGCTAGATGTGGGGACAAAAATGGCAAGTCAGAGACTGCATCAATGAGGAGCAAATGATGAAGTTGCTGAAATCCTATTTTGGAGTGTCATGCGTATTTTCTGTGGTGGGGGTGTACTTAATTGCTGCCAAAAGAAGGCTGTTCTGTTTCCTGCCTTGCATTCCTTCTCTTGCCTTGGATAAGTCGTAGTGCTTGCCCAACCAATCCTTGAGCTGATTCAGCTTGCTAAATCATCAGTGAACTTACCACAGCTTCCCCACACACATATGAAAGGGAAAAAAGAAAAAGAAAAAAAAAAAGAAGTAAAAAAGATGGGAGGGGGGAAGGCTAGCAAACTGCGTTGGCTAATGGTAGTAATGGACACCAGAGTAAACAGTGCAATGACTCCTTTTCTTTAAATTAGCCTGAACACCTTAAGTTGTCAAGGTCTCCTTTGTGTTTTCTTAGAACATGCTGGTTAGCATGGAAGTAATACCAAACTGCTCGTTTGTTTGTGATTTTTTTTCTTTCTTTGAAAGTTAGACTAAATCTTAATCAGCATTAATAAAGATAAAAACATTTCTTTGACCCAGTTGTGCTATTTTTTTTATACTACCATTATAATTTTTTTCCCCTGCTCGAAGGATAAATGTCATCCTATGAAGATCTGAGATTATGTTCCATTTAGAAATTGACTTTTTGGTTTAAGCTGTAGCATGTGCTCTAGCTAAACTGAAATCTAGTCTGAAAAATTATTTTAATAAATTTCCAACTTAAAGCAAACAGTGGACATTTTAGGGGCATCAAAACTTCTCAATTATTTAAAGGTTTGTTGCCAAAGATTCTGATTTGGACCAGAGTTTGATATTATAATTGTCTTCACTTTTACTAACACAGGCTGGTTAGTCGAGTGTGACTGGTGTGTGAGAGTTTTGACTAAGTGGGTTTGGTTTTGTCTGTGGTGTCTAATTCAGTGCTGTTATTCTGCAGGGAGTAAGAACAAAGGGTGGTTTTGGCCTGATTCCGTTTCCTTTGTTGACTAAATTCACTTCAGTTATGAGATCTTCCTCTTCTCATGTAAATATAACAACTGTGTTTGGTTTCTGAATTTAGTTTGCTCAGGTAGTAAGAATTACCAGCAGCAGCACTACAGAAAGTGCATGACCTCTATAGCAGCAGCAGCTCTCAAGGCCAGAGTCTTTCACCCGCTTCAAATTACACACTTAACTTTGTGCCTTACTCACCCCAATACCAATTGTCTGTGTAAAATCTTTGGCTTACATTTCAGATAAGTATCTCTGAAAGGCATTGTTGCTGATGTCTGTCACTTTGGGGTTTTCATACTAGCAGCAGTATGTGTACTACAACTTGCCTTAAATTGTTTCTATGTTTATATTTATACTCTTATTGAATATTTTAGGTCTATCTGGTGCTGGGAAGACTACAGTGAGCATGGCACTGGAGGAGTATTTAGTATGCCATGGTATTCCGTGCTACACATTGGATGGTGACAATATTCGCCAGGGCCTTAATAAGAATCTGGGTTTCACACCAGAAGATAGAGAAGAAAATGTCCGTCGTATTGCTGAAGTTGCTAAATTGTTTGCAGATGCGGGCTTGGTGTGCATTACTAGTTTCATCTCTCCTTATACTCAGGTAAATTTGAAAAATGCTCTAGATGAAGAGTAGCGAAAATACAAAGTACAAAATGTCAGTCAGAGGATTTTAGTTACAGAAATCGCTCTCTGAAATTAGCCAGAATCAAATACTTGCTTGGGTTTTTTTGGTGACATTTGTGCTTTATGTAGATAATTACCCAACTCAGAAACATTAATCTTAAATGTAAGCAAAGTTTACACTAGTTCTGTAACTGGAACTGTCCTTCAATCTATTAAAGCAGAATTGCTACTCTAATATTAGGAACAAGCCCAAATGATGCTCCAAGAAAGACTCTTAAAATTGCAGTTACCTTGTTTGATCCATGTAGATTCCACTACTTTATAAATATGAAGGCTAGGTATACATCTAGGCTGAAGACTCAGTTAAATTGTTTCTAAAGGATTTAGTGAATGAATGGTGTGAACTTTTTTCTTACCAATTGGCTTAAGGGAAAAATGTTTTAATTGCTTGTAGTTCTTTTTACTTTATTTCATATTGTGTATATAACATGGTATTATACAATACTGAAAATTAGCCTAAGTCCATGTTCACATTGTTTTGTGAAGAATGTTTTCCTCTGTGTATGAGAACATAGATGGAAAAGACAAAAAGGATATGTGAACGCTCAAGTATCTTGAAGAATGACCCTGGGGCTTTAAGACTTAGACGTTTCATAGCATGTGTTATTTCTTTGGTTATAGTGGTACAAACGGTTCTTCTGATAATAATTTGGGGAACTAGATAGGTAGATAGATATGTATAGAAAATCCTGCAGTCTATGCCTGGGTTTGGTTTTGGATTTTTTTATAAATCAAGTTAAAATAAAATATCTCATATCTTCATGTCAGCTTTTACCATGTGATGTCCTGTAGTCAAACTGATGCAGCTTGCAGCGCATCCGTTGATCAAATCATGTTCCTTTTTTCAGACTTTGAAAGCTTGTCTACCTTTTGCTATCCACGTCTTTAAAATGAACTTCAAAAGCAGAAAGACAGTAATAAGATGTGGGTGCATCTTTTTAGGATTTTTCTTCTGTTTTCTTTCAGGATCGTAATAATGCCAGACGAATTCATGAAGGGGCAAGTTTACCTTTTTTTGAAGTATTTGTGGATGCTCCATTGCATGTCTGTGAGCAGAGAGATGTTAAAGGACTCTATAAGAAAGCCAGAGCTGGAGAAATTAAAGGTGAACCTAGTGTAGTTATATCCTTTCTACATAAGTGAAACATTGGTGTAATTTGACTCCATGTAAGTGGGTGTGCTCAAGTCTGTGAGTGTACCACCCTTAAAAACAGCATGGACTTGGCTGGGACAGGACTGAGAAGATAATTGGGATGGGCTTCTTACTGATAGAACTAACAAGTTAAATATGTAGGACAGTAAAAGGGCAAAAGTGTCTGTCCTTACGCTGGAAAACCTTGAGCAGATTACGTAGTTTCTGTTGCAACCTGATATGGCTGAGGATTAATTTATCTCCTTTCTGTGTCCACTGGTTAAAAAAGAGCCTGATTCTCTCTAAAGTCTATAAAAAATTGCATTAGTAAGAGTTGCTAGTTTCTTCCAAAATGTAACGCGTGATCTCTATCTCCCTGTAAAGGCCATTAAGAACATTTGCTTCTGAAGAAACAAACTTTTACTTTGAAATTAGGATTTTGTTGTAGTGCCCATGAAAGTGATTTCATATCCCCAGCCTCGGGTCAAGATTTAAGTATAACCTGCAAGAAAAGAAAGCTTAGCTATGCAATCATTCATTGCAAGTATTATTTCAAGTGCTTCTTTGCTCTGTGTTGCATTATAGTTTGGGGAGGTTGAAGATAGCTCTTTTAACCCTTATTTAGTAGCAAAGCAGTTTTTAAAGTAACCACTTTCAGGGGCGGAATTTTGCAGATGCTGTGATGATGTTATGGTTAATCAAAAGTGATAAAAAAATTCAAGAAATCTAAGACATTCCACATGGGTGGTTGCTTGATACTTCTAGTACTACAGAATATCACGTGAAGGCCAGAAATTAACAAGACTGAAATAAGGTTTGTTCAGATTCAAAGCAAGATGGCTTGACTGGCATGATACAAAGATGCAGTTCAGTACAGAATCCTTGTTTGTGCTGTAGAATGTCCTCAATATTTTGTTAATTTTGCAAGCCCCATAATGGAATTGTGTTAACTGCAGAAATGGTAGTGAAGTATACAGTGTCTTAGTAAGCTACAAGTGGGGCTAGTAGTGGCTATATCTCATGATCCCTCTGATATATGAAGGATGAAAATTAAATGAACTTGACAGTTTCCAAGGAACGTCAGCAACTGTTATCTTCTTTTTCTTTGGCAATGGTAATGGAACACTTTGCCTCCTATTCCCACTCCTCCAGTAATCCGATCCTTCTAAAGTATGCCGTTTTTGGAAGATACCGGCCTTTCTTCACCAGCAAGAAGGGGTACTGCAGCAATTGGTATTTTTCTTAAATGGGGAATTAAGCTACTGATTTTGAGGGTATTTAAATTTGAAGTGAAAAATCCTAGTTTTAATGTTTGTATCTGCACTTGTGGAGGATGCAGATGTTCAGTTGATGTGGCCCAGCTGATATTCCTGCTGCAGATCTGACTTGTAGTGCTTACTGTCTTTGCCTTTGGGCATGATTTTTTTCTCCTTGTTTTACGCATGAGTGGTCAGACTGTCCGCTATTTCAAAGCAGATTGCTAGCAAAGTAGGCCAGAATAAGTGTCACTGCTAGCTTGTACAGCCTGTGAGAGTTACTATAATAAACACAGTCATCAATCTTACATTAGCAGCTATCCTGAGTCTGTTAGCTAAACTAATGTAATAGCTATTGGAATTCCTTACTTCAGAGTACTGCTTGGTAGTATGAGTGTAAATTTACATATATACTGGATGTTCATAAAAGTTTTTACTATTTCTGCAACAATGGCAGCTAATGATGAAGGACAGTGGATGGATGACTAATTCTGGGTTGATGTGCACAGTTCTTTTACTAGTGCTCCTTTTTTTATTCACAGTATAAATCAAATAGCTTCACCGACAAAAGTGTGCTATGTATATGCTGCAGAATGATGAAATGTGATGCAGTCAGATAGTATCTGATAAAGAAAAACCTGTTGATTTCCCTAAGAAATCCTATATTAAGGAAGCTAAAACTCTGTGCTCTTGCCCATTGCTTTGGTTTATAGCTAAAAACTGTCTGTGAACAGTGTTAAAATGAAGTAATTTTCTGGAAGAAGTCACCTAAGATTTTTGTCTTATATTCTCTAGGTTTTACTGGGATTGACTCCGAGTATGAAAAACCTGAAGCCCCAGAGCTTGTGCTGAAAACTGATTCCTGTGATGTGAATGATTGTATACAACAAGTTGTGGAGCTTCTTCAAGAGAGGGTGAGCAGAAATGGAGACATATCTTAGTAACTCTTTTTTGAATCTGAATGTATGTGCTAGGAAAAGCAAAGGCATTTGAGAGTTGAAGGCTTATACATCTTTCAATTCTAGCTTTTAAACTTGTCCTCTTGCTTGTTTCATTTTAAAATATAAACATTGCAACACCTTTGATCTCTAAGAGAAATATGATTCAGAAAAGTGGAAAATTATTTTATATTAATTGTCATAACTGATGAGAAAGCTGTTTAAATTGTTACAGAACCCACAATGTATGCTGACTTACAAATGCTAGCAACCAATTTTAAACAGTCTGAAATTTCTTACTTTGTCCCTGTAGCGTAATAATTAATAGATATTGTAGGTATGAAGAGGCAGGGATGCACTCACACAGTAATTTGAGCTGACTTAAATAGGGACTGCTGTGCTTGAGTATGGTTTCCCTTCTCTCCACTGTTTTTCTTGCACTAGTAAAAGTGGTCCTGCAATTATGTCATGAGCCATTCAGAAAACTAATCTTCTTGGCATGGCTGCGTTGAGTTTATGGTTCATAGCTTCTGAAGAGGTAGGTCTCCTTCCTTCTTCATGCCTGCAATCTACACCATCCCTTTTGAAGTCTCTGGGCCTTCTGTGTTCTGCTAAGTGGATTCAGCTCATTACTCAACCTAAAAAAAAGCCCACTCCCAACAAATCCACCACAGAAAACAAAACTAACAGACAAAACCCCCTCAAACCCAACCTAAAAGTGAAGGCAGTCATGAGATGGCTTTATCCTCTTGAAACCATACACCCAGAATTTACTAATCCTCACACAGAAGAAATGGGTCTCTTTACATTCTTATCTATAGTGAGTGGGTAGTAGGATGAAATTTCAGAGAACTGTTTTAATTGAGATACTCTTTCAGACAATTATTCGTGATTTTTGGGTGGGTCTTTTTGCAAGGTGGATATTCTGGAAAATTATGGTATAGACAGTAGCTTGAGTAAAGCTCCACCAAGTGTTGAACTGGGTACTATCAAAAGACCTCAGCATGTAGCCAGGAGTTAATTTTAACCCTCTGTGCTGGTACACTCTGGAGAAATTTAGTCTCTTGTATTGAAATTTTCAAGAAAACTCTTCATAGATGAATGCTTGCTCAGTATTACTGAGGAGACAGACAGGGCAGAAAACCACAGGAGAATTCTAGATTTTTACCCTACTGCTCATCTGAATATTTTGAGCTGTGTAGGAGTCATAACTATGGGAGGTGGCAGTTCCTGACTGTGGGGGGCCCTGTGCCTCCTGCTCAGAAGAACAATTCAGTCTGTTTCATATCTGTAGAAACCAATGTTACATGTCCCAAGATAGTGATCCCCAAAGTCTTGCATTGGTACACAGTGCTGAATGCTGGCTCCCAGCCCACTCAACTTTCCTTAAGGCACATTTTAGCACTTTTTTTCCTTTCTTTGAAGACAACAGTGTCATGAATGGCAAGATATCTTAGTGGTTATTTAGTTCAATGAGAGACAATGAAATCAAAGCCAGGCTAAACAGGCATGTCTTGTTTTTAGACTGTATTTATGCAGTGATATCTTGAGAATATAATTTCTGTGCATTTCCTATAATTTGAACAAGCCATGTTGGTGTTCTTCTTTAGTAATCCATTGTGATTACTGACCATAGGCCAGCAGCATTAAAAATAATTTGTGTTGTTTGTTTTGTTTCAATAACAGTGAAAAAATTTGGAAAGAAGTCTGCTCAAATTATAGGTAATCCTTGAATTTCAAGACTATTTTTATACTAGTTTAAACAATAGCGGCAGTAAGGAGAAGACACCTGGAAATGTTGAGAGCAGCCCTGGGGAAAAGGACTTAGGGGTGTTGGTGGATGAGAAGCTCAGCATGTCTCAGCAATGTGTGCTTGAAGCCCAGAAAGCCATCTGTATCCTGGGCTACATCAAAAGATGCATGAGCAACAAGCTGAGGGAAGTGATTCTTCTTGTCTTGTGAGACCGTGCCTGGAGTACTCTGTCCAGATATGGAGCCCCCAACACAAGAAAGGTGTGGGCTGGCTGCAGTGAGTCCAGAGGAGGGGGACACAAAGATGACTAGAGTGATGAAGCACCTCTCCTATAAGCACAGGCTGGGAGAATTGAGATTGTTCAGCCTGGAGAGAAGAAGGCTCTAGGGAGACCTTATAGCACCTTCCAGACAAAGAAGGCTGAAGAGGGACTTTTTACAAGGGCATTTAGGGATAGGACTGGGGGAATGGTTTTAAACTGATAGAAGGTAGTTTAGCTTAGATATTAGGAAGAAGTTCTTCACTGTGAGGTGGTGAGACACAGGAACAGGTTTCCCAGAGAGACTGTGGGTGCCCCATCCTTGGGAGTGTTCAAGGCCAGGTTGGATGGGGTTTCCCAGAGAGGCTGTGGGTGCCCCATCCTTGGGAGTGTTCAAGGCCAGGTTGGATGGGGCTTTGAGCAACCTGGTGTAGTGAGAAGTGTCCCTGCCCATGGCAGAGGGGTTTGAACGAGATGATTTTTAAAGTCCCTTCCAACCCAAACCATTCTGTGATTCTATGAAAAAAATTGTTGGGCATTATAAAACCATTTGTTATCATTATGAAAACATGTGCTGCAAAGAAGACTGCCTGCATACTCTGCTGTAATAACAAGAACATAGCCAACAGCTCGAGAGAAGTGATTTTGCTGTTTTATGTGGCACTTGTGAGACCTTCTCTGGATATACCATGTTCAGGTTTGTGCCCTTCTCCCTCACCCAGTAGGAGACAGACATTGATGTCTGTCTGTGAATTGAGTGGAAGGTCACCAAGATGGTCAGAGGTTGGAGTATGTCACTGCACAAGAAGAGGCTAAGGCGAAGTGAACTTGTTCTGCCTGGAGGAGGCTAAAGGAGTTCTTGTTGCTGATTTTGTCATCCAAATAGGAGGGTATAGAGAAGACTGATAAAGACGTTTCTCAGAGGTACATGAGGATAGGATGAGAGGCAACAGACATGAGATGAAATACAGGAAATTCAGACTAGACGTAGGGGGAAGATCTGTCACTATGAAGATCAGTTATTAGAACAAGTTGCTCTGAGTGTTTGTGGGTGCTCTGTCCTTGGAGATATTAAATATGCGATTGGTCAAGTTCCTGAGCAGCCAGCTGTGCTAGGACCAATTTTAAGGAGGAGGCTGGACTAGATGACTTCCAGAGGCAATCAGCATCAGCAAAGAAACTACCACCACAGTGTGAGTAGGCATTTAAAAACACCGGAAAGACAATGCTGTCATCAGTCACAGCCAGCACAGCTTCTTGAAAGTCCTGCTTATCAAACCTGATTTCCTTCTATGACAAGGTAACCCACCTAGCTGATCAAGAGAAGCCAGTTGACATAATCTTTTTGGATCTCAGTAAAACTTTCAATACTGTCTCTCAGACGATCCTTCTGGCACACAGCTGGATAAACACATCATGATGTGGGTGAGCAATTGGCTCAAAGGTCAAGCACAGAGGGTAATAGTGTGACATCAGACTGGTGACCTGTCACTAGTGGGAATCCACAGGGCTCCATCCTGGGCCCTGTGCTCTTCAACATTTTCATATGTGACTTGGACACAGGACTGAAGGGATACTAACAAAGTTTGCAGATGACCCAAAACTGGGAGGAGCTGTTTACTCCCTGCAAGGCAGGGAAGCCCTGCAGAAAGACCTCACCAAATTAGAGGGCTGGGCAATCACCAACCATATGAAGTTCAACAAGGGAAAGTGTCAGATTCTGCATCTGGAATGGGGCAGCCCTGGATGTGTGTACAGACTGGGGAATGAGATGCTGGAAGGCAGTGCCACAGAAAGGGACCTGGGGGTCCTGGTTGGTGGCAAGTTGAGTGTCAATCACAGTGCCCTGGCACCCAGGAGGGGCAACCATGTCCTGGGGGGCATCAGGCAAAGCATTGGATGATACTCCAGACGTGTGGTGTGACTCTTGGGGATGATCCTGTGCATGACTAGGAGTTGGACTTCATGATCCTTGTGGATCCCTTCCAATTTAGCATATACTGTGATTCTTATTTTGCCATTATTTATACGAATGCATTGAGAAATAATTGAGAAATATTGTGTAACTTGTCCTTTTGTAGAATTAAGCTTTGAGTAAAATTGCTGCCTTTAAATGGTCACTAGATGGCTTGCTAACCTATCATTTTCCTAAATTTCATGCAGTTTAAAAACCGATGTATTCCTTTTCCTGCAGGTTTTGTTTCTTAAAAAATCTAAGTTGTTTTAAATACCACTTTATGTGTGCAAGGGAGTTTAGGTTTACTAATCCTAGAAGTTCTCTAGGTGTCAGGCACAGTGTTGCTAAAACTGTCTTCAAGCTGTTTACATTTTCATAAGTAGGTTGTTGATGGAAAGTGCATTGTGAAACCTTTGTTTTGCCCTTTAATGGGACACTAAACCCATGATAATACCTGAAGAGATATTTTTAATAGGCACATTTATTTTAAGCTATTGATGGTTTGTAAAATTAGAACATTGTAGTATCCTAATGAACTAGAGTCCAGAGGGAAATATTCTGTGAAGCAGCATAATGTGTACTTGGTTATTAAACTGTTCCATACAGGAGGCAATACCTTCATTTGATTCTGGGCTTACTGCTGTGGCAGGCAGGAGTCTGCTGCAGCTCTTCTGGGCTGTCTTACTGTCTAATAAAATCTGTCTCCAAAATTACATCTGATATATAATGGACTGAGCTTTTCCTTACAAAACAGTTTTTCTAAATGCTAGTTTAATTTGTTTTCATTTTATTTGTCTTTGGAGATACAAATTCTTTCACAGTCAGTGAGACTCACCACATCTTTTTACTCCTGCAGTCATTTTATCTCCCACTTGCTTTCATCATCCCACTCCCTTTGTTTTTCTTTCCGTGGACGTGGTGCCTAATGCGATAAATACATTAAAATTCCTGAGCTAACTGTGTGTTTCCTACAAGCATACCTATTTACTCTGGGCTCCATATACTGGAAAAATAAAAGATAATTTATCTATTGTTGTTTTGGGTCAGTATATACTCTGCTGTAAGGGTGAGCTTTTTTTTTCTCAAAAAGCATTACTTTGCAAAGGTTTCAAAAACACTGAAACATGTTTTAAAAAGAACCATCAGCCTCTTTTCTCTCATTTTTTGGTACTGAACATCACTGGAACATTTGACTGGGTTTTGACATATTACACCATCTGTTGTTGCAAGAGACTGTTTACAGTTTTATCATGATGGCTCCCTTCTTGTTTTTAATTGTGTTTTTATCCTTGTGTTCCTATCTTATGAGGAGCTTAATGTCCTGAATACTGCAAAGTGAGAATGTCTTGTTTAATATGCATGGAGAAAAACTATTTTTTTCCAATTAAAAAAAAAAGCTTTATTTTTTTACCTTCATGTTACCGTATCTAATGTATCTTGTATAGTGAATGACTTAAATTTAAAAATGCTCAGTCTCTAAATCTTTTTTTACTTCTTCAGCATGTATAAAAGCATAGTCTTCTTTTCTGTTTTAGACAATGTAGGCATTAATAAGTCATAAAAATGGTACTCAATCCAGTAGTTAAATACTTACTAGGTAAATGTTATATTGGTTACTTAAGGTTTAGAAAAAAAAAATCTCTTGTCAGAATGTTTCACTTTAGCCAATCTGCTGGCTTGAGTAACTAGCTATGAATCATAATCTTGGAACAGTGCTGACTTCTAAATGAGTAAAAGTTGCATAACGTATAAACTCTTGCTACTGTGTAGTGCAACGTTAGAATTTTACTTCTTGATTGCATGTTCAGTGTCCAAGAAGCATTCTGAGCAAACGTTGTTCTGTTTATTCCTTTTGTACAGGACATTGTACCAGTGGATGCCTCTTACGAGGTGAAAGAGCTTTATGTGCCAGAAAACAAGCTACAGTTGGCCAAAACAGATGCTGAGTCTCTGTTAACCTTGGAAATAAACAAGGTATTGTGTGTTCCATTGTTTCATTGCCAAAGTTGAAAGACAGTCTATTCTGCTCCTTAGTGGAAATAGATATTAGTTGAAATACCTGTGCTGTTTAGGTGTACCTTTTCCCTCTTTTCTTGAGAGAAAGCACGGCATCTGTATTTTCTTTGGTCACTTTAGCTAGAGATAATTGAATCTTCATAATTTCATTAATAATATCTGATATAATATCCCAACGTCGGAGTTTAAATTTACAGTGACTTCCTCCCACTCCTTGCCCTCATCCATGGACCAAATTATGCCTGGCATGTCTAGTATGAGGAGTTGTTTCTTCTTCTAGAAAGATTGCTAACTTTTTTTTTCCAGTTTACTTACACAAACTATTTTTTTTTAATTATTATTACCTAGAATCATGACGGAAATCAGTTACTGCTTCTTGATTCTTCTTGTTGGTAATCTTCAGCTGAACAACAGTAACCTTTTATATATATACCAACCTCAAACAGTTGCAAACTCAAGTCTATAGAGATATGATCAGATCTACTTCATTGCTTTTTTTCTGATTAGAACATGGTCACGCTACTTTTCTGGTTTCCATAGAGAGAATGTGGAAAAACATGGATCAACTTGGTCAACCCTGTTCTTGTTTTCGTTAAATGTTTTATTTTTCAATTCAGATAAATTGGATGAAGCTTCCTCTGGTTGTGTTTCTCTTCTAACTCATTCCTTTTTCTGAAAAACTAAGCCTAAACACAGATACAATGCATGAGTTTTTACACTGGCTTTTTGACAGTGTTACTAGAACATAAAGCTAAGCATTAGGTCTAGGAGCTGACTAAGCTCAGAGCTGAGCATCTGCAATGAATAGACTTTGAAGGATTGAGATGACAAACTAAGCACTGAACTAAATAGTTTTAAAATTTGCCTAGTCTTCTATTACCACTAAGTACTAATGCTTCCTTTCACCACGTTTTACTAGGTTCTTTTCATGTATGTGTCTGTAAAACTATTCATTGCTTTGATGAGCAATAAATACTTAAGGTCACCATTATTTAGTTTCTGTAGTGTCTCTTTCTAAATTCCTATCTAGAGAAACAAATAATTTCTCCCTCCACCAATGGCTTGTTAAGTATCAAGCAAGGATATAGTGTAAGCTTGGGAAGAAACTGTTTTTTGTATTTGCCTCAGGATAAATTAAACAGTGTAATAACATCAGTCATGCTCTTTGCAAAAGAGACTTGCACAAGCAAAGCCTGTCCTTGTCAAGGACCTGACCAAGTCTTAGTAATACACATACAGAAATAACAGAGGCCACACACTAAGTCATAATGTGTCTGTTTAAGTGCTAAGGAAGGAAATTCTCTGTAGACTGATATCTCTTAAACTAAATTAAGTACTAGTCCAGAGAGAATTTTACTTCTGGATTGTCTCACTAGTTTATGCAAAAAAAATTCATCCTAATTTAAGATTAGATGTCTCTAATATTCACACCCATAATTCTGATACTTTTGTGGTAGTTCTCCATGTTGGTTTTTTTTTTCGTTTCTTTTTTTAACCTTTTTGGTTATCTTACTTTGTTAAAAAAATAAAGGCAATCGGGACTCTAATTTTGTTGAGATGAACTTTATCAAACATATACAAATAAAGTTTGTTGTGTTTTCGTTGGTTTGTTTTTTATCAGATGGAAATTTGAGCCAGTGTAAGGACTGGAAATAGCAAAAAATATGAACAGTGGAGAGCAAGTTTTTATTTTTTCCATACTTGTAGAAACTTTGAAGTATTTGTGATATAAAACTGTAATATTGAGAAATCTTGCATTTATCCTGTTCTGCATTTTAGGATTAAATAATGATCTCTTGTGATTAATACCTGATGCCAGTAATTAAGCAACAACTTTTGTCTGCTCTAAGTCTATTTCTCCATTTCTTTGCAAGGTGGATATGCAATGGGTGCAAGTGCTAGCAGAAGGTTGGGCAACACCCCTGAATGGCTTTATGAGAGAGAGAGAATACCTGCAGTGCCTTCACTTTGACTGTCTCCTTGATGGTAGGATAAAACATACCATTTGTTAAATCAAGCAAACTGATCCTACTTCTAAAATATTGTTGATGCTTTGCCTCTTAATGGTGATGTGGTAACACATTATCAGGCTTGTGCACAACCTGGGAGATCTGGGATAAGAGAATAGAATATTATAATAATCAGTTTTAAATTTGATGGGTTTATTCTTTTTACAGCTATCACTGTGTTAGAATTTGAATGTCTTGCATTTTACCTTTACAAATTCTACTTTTCCAAATGTTTTCATTTTTGAAAAACATTTAATTTTAAAATCCACATTTCTAATTTGTTTTGAAGAAATTGATTTTAGAACTCAGAATTGCAATTTAATTGCTGATTAGCTCTGTGTGCCAAAAGATTTGTTCCATATTAGTAAGGAAGGAAAGGACAGCAAAGTGACCTGAGTGCTGGAGCTGTTGCAAGGATGGAATCAGAATCTGAGGATATGGCTTGAGTATGAACAATTGTCACATGTAGTTGAATTACTGTGACTTAGTAATTATCCTGTGATGATTTAAATTAATATCTTTTATTTTGCATTACCAATTGGCTAAGAACAAGCCTTAGGTAGTGAATAAGTGATATCCTCAGTTTTGGAATTTGGTTATGATCCTCTGTAATTTTTCATTTATTCCTCTTTGAAGGCTCTGTTTTACTCCAGCCTTCTTCCTTTCTCCATGCTTCCTTTTGCCTTAGTTTTCTCTTGCTAGAGACCAAACAGCAGACAAAAAGAAGTCACTTGTCTTCCAATTCAGTGATACAGATGTCTGTTGTCCTTCCTATATTTTCTAAGTCCTTTTTCTGTAAGTCTCTCAGATGCTATTCTAGGCAGCATAATGCCATCTTGTTATTTTGGAATGTCTAAAGTTTGCAGTGTCATTTTGGACTGCTAGTTTTGTTTTCATTCCATTTACCTTCCGTATGTTCATCCAGGTGAAACAATGCTTTAAAGCTTAAGTTACCTGAAAAAATCTCATCCTGACACTGTGCTCATCTGTGATTTTAACATACTCACTTCACTGCTTTGCCTCAGTTTCTTATTTGTACAGTGGCTGAAGAAAAATGTAAGAGATACTATATTACTGGTCACGGACAGAATTTTAATAATCAACAGATTTGAGATCTCTTCCTAGTTTGAAATACTTACTTGTTTGCAAAGCAAAAGGTTTTTTGAAATTATCAATTTTGAAATGTCAAACCACTTTCTCTGTGACTGCTGCCAAACTCAATTTTATGACCTAGTTGCTTTGAAAATAGCTCTGAGCACCAAGACTGACTCAGGAGGAGCACAGCATGAATTATGCATTTTGCGTTATGAAGAAAGGGGGACCTATTTTCCTCTTAATCTTTTCATCCAGCTTCATAATTTTTAATTTCCTAACAAATTTAATTTCCTTATAAAATATGTATTGCTTAAATAATAGTGAAATTAGCCTTATTTAGAGTCTTGGCAAACAGTGATACCTCCATTAACTCTAAGGGGTCCATGACTTTTCTCCTGGAGGCCGCCCAAAAGTTTTGCACTCATTCAGCAAGAGCGTGCTTATTAGAATTCAAGGCTTTGTATGAGACTTACAGTATTGACTCCACTGGGTTTCTCAAATCTCACTCTTGTGGTCAAGAAAAACAAGACTTCAAGCATCTGGTAGTGAAGTAGATGCTTAAAAATGAGGATGACACATAACCTTAAAATTCAGATACATTAGCTTAGTTTTGGAAGTAAAGTAAGTAAAGTAAGCTTTCAGCTGAACAAGCTATGCAAAATATTTACTGTAGTTTTTTTTCTTAAATATGTATGCTTGAATGAGAATACAGTTTTAAGTTGGCAGCAAAAGTCACCTTTTGGAATAGTTAAATTATGTATGCCAACTACTTGGGTACGTTTGTTTGCTTCTGTTGCATTGAATTTTTCTTACGGACTGAATGTATGGCTACTGAGAGTGCTATTTCCTTTTTACTAATTATCTACTCCAGTAGCAATCTTGCCTAATGTTTTAGATGATCTATTTAAAAGTATTATTTATGTATGTCTACCTTCTATATAGATTCTTGAGCAAGATACTAATTTGACATTCCCAAAAAGTAGTATCCTTACAGGCTAAATACTTATGTGCAGCTGAAGGTACTTGCTATTTTCACTACTGTGTTTGTTCTTTATCAAGCCTCAGTGTTTGCTCAATTTTGTAGCACATGTATCTCATGCAAGAGTTCATTCATGCTCTTAACCCATGTTAAAATAACTGCTTGAACTACCTGTTGTTTGATACCCTTACAGCCTTAAAATGAACCTGTTAAATTTGGTAGATTTTCATAATACCATTGATGACCATTACTAAGGATAAGGGATTTTTTTTTCCCCTCTGCAGGTGGAGTTATTAATCTCTCAGTGCCTATAGTGCTAACAGCTACTCAAGAAGACAAAGAAAGACTCGATGGGTGTACAGCAATTGCGCTGGTCTATGAAGGCTGCCGTGTCGCCATTCTCCGTAATCCCGAATTCTATGAGCACAGGAAGGAGGAACGCTGTGCTAGACAATGGGGAACGACATGCAAGGAACATCCCTATATCAAGGTGTGTGTTTAAAAGTTGAAAATCTACTCCTGTGAGCCGTACTGTTGTGGAGTTCAAATAAAGTGAAGCTCATGTCTGTGACTGATGTACTTTGACAACAAAACTACTTTAAAAATGAATTACAATATTTGAGCAGGAACAAAGGTTTGGGTTTTTTCTTTTTCCTATGCAGCTGTTGAATAGTCTGCACTTAGTGTGCTAATCTAATGTCAGTATGTGCACATGAAATGAATTTAGGATCTGTGCTACAGAAGAGGGAACTTTGCCCTCCAGTGTGCCTAGGAAACACATCCCTTTGTGTAGCCAGATGGATCATCAAAGCTTCTTAATCAGCGGATATATGCATTGTGAAGGACAGAAAGTTTGTATTCTGCCTGCATGTGGAGCACGTGAGACCTGCCTGGTTTAGATGTTTTTGAAACAGGCCCTGTTCCTGGAGAGTTCATAATTTAACTCTCTGGGGACTAATTTCCCATCGTTGTGTTTGTTATGGTTTTTTATCCTGGCCTTTTGTGTGTGTATGTCATACTGAAATGTTCTAACTGTAACATACTCATCACAGTGCTGTGTTTGGTTATGCAAGCTAATAGAAATATTGCATCTTAGCTTCACAGGGCCAAAATATGTTTCTGTCCCCATTTTTCTCTGTAGGAACTTTTTGTTTACAGGTATGTCTTAAAATTAGTTAAAAAAAAATCAAAGAAACCTCAAATTATGAGCTTGCTCTTGAAAAAGGAAAGCCTTTGGTATGTTCTGAAAGTGTCTGTATGACTAAAAGGAGATTTTGAAAGGCCTTGATGTGTTCTGTGATGTTGTACGTAAGATTACCCTTTTATTAAAAATGTAAACAATTCTGAGAAATTCTAAGAAAATCTCATGCAGTCAAGATTTGAATGTCATGTTATAATGCAATAATGTGATGACTGAAACTAGCATAGGAGATGAGGAACTGTGTTCTTATGCCTGTACTGTGCTGTATGGTAGTATCATGCCAGCACAAGAATTTGTTGTCTCTTTTTAATTAATCAGAAATGTTTGGATACCAGAGAGTTTCGGTAGTGCATAGTTGTCTTATCTTCATATCATTATCCACACCTTTCCTCAACCTTGGTAAGACATCAAAATCTGGCATTTTCTTTGGGAAGGGAATGGTTACGGTAGTATCATTGAATTCCAGCAGGTCCATTATCTCAAACAAAAATAAATTGAAAAATCCACACTTAAGTTTTTTTCTGGGTGTAGTTTGTAGTGTCTTCTGCTATACCAACACTTGTTGCCATCTTTAAGTTACATAAGGCTAAAAAAAATTACCAGAAATGTGTATAAAACTTGGAAGTTTTTTGTGGTTCCATCCTCAAAAGCAAATGCATCCTAAGAAATTTCTGAGTGATTTCTATGACCATTGCTAAAGTATGTTAAGCAGCTTGCCATAATTATTTTTTGATAAAGGGTGAGGTGTTATTTAAAGATATAAAAAGAATTGCAGTGAGTGTGCAACATGTGTTGTTTCCATAAAGTGCTACCATGAAACAAATCCAAAAGCTATTCTACTTCCAAGATTCTGACTTTATTCCTAAGTTAAAGTGGGTGAGTAGTTAATCAGAGCTGTTTACTTGTTATGTAATTATTGACCAGAATCTTGTAAACTACAGGGTGATACTGCAGCTACATTTCTTTAGCCAATAAGTATAAAATGTGCCAGCTTCATTGCATTAATGTCTTGTAATTAAATAAAAAAATATTATAGCTAAATAAATTGGCTTTCCAGACACTATCTTTGTTTCTCATGTAATAATGTTTGTTAAGAATACTGTCTACTTGCATTTCTGTGTATTAAAAAATCCTTGGGTTTGAAAGAAAGGCATATACATGCCTATTGAAGATTTGTGTATTTCTCATACATCATGATATAACATGTCTGGACTATGTTCCCATGATTTTTAAAAATTTTTTTAGTAAAAATAAAAATATATTTGACTTGGGACTGTCAAATAAAATTAACCTGGAACACTTCCTTTGGTAAAGGAGTGTTCCCCTTACAGATGCCCAGGAGAAGCTGACAGTTAATCCTAACAAGGAATTTTCTTTCTTTTCTTAGATGGTTATGGAACAAGGGAACTGGCTTGTAGGTGGAGATCTGCAGGTCCTTGATCGTATTTATTGGAATGATGGACTTGATCAATATCGTCTCACTCCAGCTGAACTAAGGCAGAAATTCAAGGAAATGAATGCTGGTGAATAAATTTTTCTTGTTTTCTTTCTTCCTGCAGAGACTTGTCCAAATGTCTGCTGTCACCACTGAGGATAGTGTTGTTTTAGGGATGAAAATTTTGAATGGTCTTGTAGGTGGCATTCTTTGCTTTTTGCTGGTAGTAATTTGTATTGTCTCGGGCATGGCATTGCCTAAGTACATAGTAGAAGCTGCTAATGCCCAAGGTTCTGAATTTTATCTTTCCATGCACTCTAAACATGTCACTAGCGCTATGCCCTGTGCATAAAATCTACTAAGCTGCTGATTTTTCTGTGGTTGTACAACTCCTGATAAAATGACCTGCTTTTCTTATATCTTTTGTCTTGTTTTTTCTCCACAGATGCTGTCTTTGCATTCCAGTTACGCAACCCAGTGCACAATGGGCACGCTCTTTTAATGCAGGATACTCACAAGCAACTTTTGGAACGTGGCTACCGGCGCCCAGTTTTACTCTTGCATCCACTTGGGGGCTGGACAAAGGAGGATGATGTTCCTCTGATGTGGCGCATGAAGCAACATGCTGCAGTGCTGGAGGAGGGAATCCTGAATCCAGAAACAACAGTGGTAGCTATATTTCCTTCCCCCATGATGTATGCTGGACCAACTGAGGTAAATACATCAAGAGTTTAAAACTAAACAAACCGCTTTTGACAGTGCACTTAAGTATTTAGTGCTGCGCTTGATGTTTGTGTCTTTTGTCTTTTTTTAATGGAGAGAAAGGAGATTAATTTTCCTTGGGAAACCAGATTGTCATCTTTTTCTGTCATCAACCAAAACATTCTTTTGTGAAGAAACTTCTTTGGAGGATTTTGCTGGAAATGGTGGGAGAAAATACTGGATTTATAAACTCTTTTCTTTACACTTTGAAGGGTGTGATAAGAAGTTAATCCTTCCTCCTTTTTTACAGTCTTTTTCAGAAGGATTTGTAAGATCGGTTAACATACTGAATGGTTGTCCTCAATGTTAAGATGCTTAAGTTTTATCACTGTTGAGCAAAAAGTTTGTATGTTGGAGGACTGTGCACAAATTAAATGAGAAACAATCTTTGTTTATTTTTTGACAAACTTAATTCAGAGAGTACTGTTTCAAGACTTTTGTATGAAATAATTATTTGGCAACACTTTATTTAGGAGCCAGGTCTTGGGCTGGAATCCCTAGAGGTTTGTGGGAAACAGCAGAAAGAATAAATATTGTCATTTGAGGTCAGTTGCTCTAGAGGATATTGATTCTCCATCGTGTTCCCTTTTTTTTTGTTTGTTTCCTCTCGCCCCCTTTCCACCGTGAGTTACAGAAGTTCAAGTTCTGACCAGTCTCAAAGGTTAACTCTATAGTAGCTTTTTGGTGGATAGGAGACTTACTAGTGAAATCAAATTAGACAGGTGTCACTTATTTTCTGCTGGCCAGTTGACTGATCAAACAGAGCTTATACTGCCTTTCCATCCAGAGCAAAACTGCAGTCCAGATCTAGTTGAGGCATGTTTTGTGAGAATTAACAGAAATTTTCTACTTCATTCTTGTATTTGTGAGTAGGAACAAAATCTACAATCCTTATTCTGAACAGAATAAAAGTTTTCTCATAACTTACATGGCATTTTCAGTGACCTCAGAGTACATCATGACAGTAATGTTTGTTCAAGTAATATCAGAGATTCTTACTTTAATAATTTTCCATAGATCATTTAAAGACATTGGTACAAGATTTGTTTCTGTAGCACAAGTGCTTTACAGAACAACAAGCAGCTGTTAATATGGTTACCTATGAGGTGGATGTGGCTTTCCAGTCTGTAAAGATCTTAAGGGAAATACTTCAGAAGCATCAATTTAGCATTTTTGTATTTTTAACATTCCTGATAATTGCCTTGGAAGAAAAGAAACAGTTCTGTATGGGAAAGCTCTGTATCTAAATGCAATAAATTGACCTGCTTAGGAAAGTAAATATATTCTGAAGTACTGTGAGTGTATAAAAATGGGACAAGAGCAGTGTGCCCTTGTGGCTAAGAAGACCAATGGTGTCCTGAGGTGCCTTAGGATTAGCATTGCCAGCAGGTTGAGGAAGATGATCCTGGCCCCTCTACTCAGCCTTGTTGAGGCCACATCTGGAGTGCTGGAGTCCAGTTCTGGATTCCTCAGCACAGGAGAGACATGGAGCTCCTGGAGCAAGTCCAGTGGAGGGCAGGTATGATTAGGGGACTGGAGCATCTCTTATGAGGAAAAGCTGAGGGAGCTGTGCCTCTTCAGCCTTGAGATGAGACAACTGAGAGGGGACTGTGTCAATGTCTATGTGTCTGAAGGGAGGGTGTCAGGAGGACGGAGCCAGGCTGGTGTCAAGCAATAGAAAAAGAGGCAATGGGCAGAAACTGATGCACAGGAGGTTCCACCTGAATATGAGGATGTGCTTCTGTACTGTGCAAGTGACTGAGCACTGGAACAGATTGCCCAGAGAGCTGCTTTAGTGCTTGTCAGATGTTTTGACAGATAGTATTGTTCAACTTGTGAAGCTGTTTCGCATTATGTAGTTACTGGGTAGGCCCTTCAGTTTTGTATGAAGGTAGGGCTGCACATATAAGGAACTACCATTATATACTTGCTGGTTTTTTTAAGCTCTTCTCTGAGTATCCTTTAGCAGATACTAAGTCACAGAAATGGTATGACAGTTCTTTTAGGGGAATACGTCCCAGTGTGAGAGCATATTGACGTTTTCCAAAGTTGAGTCTTTCTTATCTAAAGTAATGTAGTAGTTATTTCACTTTTCCTGTATTGTACAGGTAAATTTTGTATTGCAGATATTACATATAAAAATTAATTAAGAAAATTCAGCAACATCCTATAACAAGATATGTCTAAAAACTATCATAAGTGTAGCATCTCTACCAGTTGTAGCTAGTAAATTCTTCAAGCAGTCTTTAGGAAAAAAAAATTATCTCACCATGTTTAGTAAAATAGATGCATTTCTAAATAATTTAAAAGCACTTCCTTGATTGTGGGGTGCTGATGATTAAATAATCTGTGTGCAGAATGTCCTTTGAAGTACATATTTTTTTACCTTCAGTAGGAACTGACCTATAGGGAGAATAAAAAAGGTAAAAACCGAGTTGTTAGTTATGAAACTACTCATTTTAAAACATGCAGCCAAGTAGTAAGAGAAAATTGTTTGTCAGTATTTACAGTACTTCACATATTAGGTGGAAGTGAATTGGTGCATCCAAGCAAAAATTCAGTAAGACTAAAGTTTCTGGATTTGACTCCACTTCATATTGAAGTGTTAGAATCAAATAATGTCAAAATGATTGTGGAAAAATGGCTAAGTAGTTACCAAAGCTGGAATTGCTTTATCAGTTCTCATCTTGGAAGCTTGTGGTATAAATAGTCAGTCTTAATGTTCTGAAAGCCTATCCCAAGCATTCATATGCAGTATGTACCTCATTTATAAATCCATTGGGTCTTAATATTGATGCAGACTAAGTGTTAAAGTTCTGCCTTGGCCACCATCCTTGCCACATGTATGAGTTAATGCTGAGCATGGGTAGTTTTTCCATGTATAGGTAGGTTGATTAGATTGCTCATGAACAATGTGTTTAAGTAGCCTATCTTGTCATTCTTCCGATGTTTGTCAACTATCTGTTGGTCAGTATTTCTTTTCAGAGGAATTACTGTGATTAAACTAGACCAATAAAAAGCTAGATTCCACTAAGATTCCCAAAGCAGTTGCTTTTGCTTTATATAAAAGGAAAGGGATAGAGGGTGACATCAGGAAGAACTGAGCTAAGAAACGGCTGAGCTCCATCTTTCTTGCCCTCGTGTTCCACTGTGCTGAGGTGACTTTTTGAGCACCTACTCTACAAATTAAAAAGGGGTGTATAGTATGTTTTAGCTGTAAGTTTGATGGCGATTCAGATAATTGGTTTTTTGTTTTGTTATGGCTCCATAGTAAAAGTCATGTCTGATTAGGGAAAATGTAATTACAGAATGCATGCACATTGTAAGGGTCATATTTTGAGCCTTTTCTTCTGTTAACTGTTTCCCCATGTCTCTGTTTTAGGTTCAGTGGCATTGCAGATCACGGATGGTTGCAGGAGCTAATTTCTACATTGTAGGACGAGATCCAGCAGGAATGCCACACCCTGACACTGGGAAAGATCTGTATGAACCAACCCATGGTGCCAAAGTGTTGACAATGGCTCCAGGCCTCCGAGCACTGGAAATTGTACCCTTCAGGGTTGCAGCTTATAATAAAAAAAAGAGGTGCATGGATTATTATGACTCTAATCAGTAAGTTGTATTTTCATTTTAAGAAAATTTTGAGCAATAGCTGTCTTTTACCCCCTGCCCACATAAAAGTTTGTTTATAATTAATTTCATATTGGTCAAACATGGCAGTGTTTAGATGTGGTTTTAGGTCATTAATGCAGCTCGATTTCAGCATGGTTTGTTTCACAGTGCAACTACCTGATCTAACTTTAGCTCACACATGAAGGCTCCCCTCTCCCAGGTGCTGGGATTTCTGTAATTCTGGAACATAGTGGCACAGATTGCTAAATCCAGAGAAAAATATTACTATTTCTTATAATATTAGCTTTCTAAATACACTTCTCAGGTGTCAGGTGTGCATCAAATAAGAGGTAAGAGAAGCAATGAGAGTGTGCAGCATGGAGAAGAAAGTGTACAAGAGGGGCTGACAGACAGCTATTTTCTCTGTTCAATAATAATGCAAAATGATGCCCTAAGACAGTTGTGAGTCCCAGGATTTTCAGACTGCATCATGTGCGCCCTTTTATCCTTTCACTGTGTCTGTGAGGCCTTGGTTTGGGGCACTTTTTTTCCTGTTTCTGTAACTGTCATAAAAAATAGACCATGCTGCTACTAGTGTGCAGTTCTGCCCTGCTGCTGTCAGAATTTGCCCTGTTCTGTCCTTCCCTACACAGTTTGTAGATGGACTGGAGTGTGGCAGCAATCCTCTAGGTGGCAATGTGAACACATGCAGGCTCCCTGGAAAGAGAGCCATTACTGCTCCTGCTTGCCAGAGTCAGAACATTGTGGTAGGCTCCAGACAGAGTTAGAGCTTGGGTGGGTGCAGCTGGCTGTGTTTCAAAATAATCTCTGTAATGCTGAAAATGTGGCAGACTCCTGGACCATGTGGTGTTTGACTCTGTAAGGAGGATGGCAGGAAAGAGGGGATTGCCTGGAAATACGAGAGGATCAGTATGGGTGGAAGACCCTTAGATGTGAAATAGTGATGTTTGTGGAGATCCTTCCTGAGCTCGCCACTTACCTGGTGCAAAAGACAGCATGAAAATGTGGGGAAGAGGGTTGTATGCGTAGAAGCATTGCTCTGACTTGCTGTAGAAATGGGTAACTTGATTTCTATAACACCTTTTTCAGTTCTTTGAGGAGTTCTTGGAGACTCGATAGCCAACTAGGCAATTCCAGAATTTACATCACTAATGAATGCATGAAAGGTTACGGCAAGTGGATTTCCCTGAGCTGTGTGTCTTAGCTGACGGATGTAGTTATTCTTTCCCCATGTTGTCATCTGTTCTTTCAGGTCTCCTAGACTCCTCTGTTTGGGAGGGTACTTTTGAGAAACCGTAATACACACCATCTGTTAACCTGAGTGTCTCTTTAATTTGGCAGAGTTGTGCCACACCTGGCTTGGCAGCAAAGACATGCAGAGGTTATTGCTGTTGGGCTCTTTGCTGATATTAACAAATTACCTTTCTTCTTCTGAAGGCAATCCCAAGCCATGGGGATGGTGGAGGATCAATCTTTGGCTAGTGGTTATCCAAAACTTGATCCAACTGCCAGAAACTGGGGCTGCAGAATCAGTGGCAGAGTTGCTTTGCTTATGACATCTCTAAACATTCATGCTCAGCTTTTAGGAGTAAAATGTAACCCTTGCTGATAGCATGCCTTGTGTGCCTGTGGTGGCAGGTGTTCAGATGCTGAGTCAGCACTGGTCAGCTACAAACCAGAAGGCACTGGCAATTGTGTGATATCTTGCTGTGGCTGTGCTACTCAACTGTGGTGGTAAGCCTGGGAAGCACCAAAAAGCCTACACTGGCCCTGCCTCCAAATTAGTAACAAAGGTCCTTAACTTCTCTAGTGTGCTGCCTGTGATTCTAAGAGGTTATTGTGCTTAAGGGCTCTAGCTCCCAAAGGTGTCCACACAAGTGCAGTTTTGTGGAGCTCATGTAAAAGTTCAGTTTGTTTCTCACTTGCATTGGTTTCCTCCAGAACACATACTGCCCTTGGAGTTTCAGTAGACCTGGTATCTGCTTGGGAACAGTCTGGAGAACATAACTGTGGAGTTTGTGTGTCAGGACCTCATGCTGCTTGCTGGTTAACAATGTAGAGCTGCTGTGGTGCTGTGTTGGAGCTGAAGTCACATGGCAGAGGGTATATCTACATGTGTCCCTGTTAGTAAGGAAAAGCAGAAGCATCCTGTTGCATTCCTGGATAATCACGGAGCAATGTGTGTGAGAAAAGGGAGTAAGGAAAGACTGATGTAAAAGCCTTTTTAAGAGCTGTGCAGCAATTGTACTTGCAGAGTGATGCACAAAATTTAACTTGTATAAATAAAGTTACACTTTAGAATGTTAGGACATATGAACAACCAATGACTTGAAATTATATTTGTATTTTACCTTGTGAAGCCAACACAATTTTTAATTTGTTTCTTGGACATCTTAGAACTAGGTTTAGTACATCATGGAGCTGAAATCTTGGAACATACTTTGGAAAAGATGTGTCTAAAACTAAGATCTAGGAAAGGGATTTGAGGAATGCATTTGAAGCGATGTGTAGCAGCACAGGTAGAGATAATTTTGTTTTGTCTTTGGTCTAAATGATGATAATAAAAAAAAAATTCCCTTTTTGCTGTTGCTGAAGTCAGATAGTAAACCTAATCTAAGCTTATCTTGGAAGCTTGAGCATTTTTACTTGCATAGACGTCGAAGAAGTAATGCATCTAAAAACTAGTATGAATATTGTTGCAGTCTTTATCAAAGTTTTTACACTTTTAGATTTCGTAGATTTTGGACCTATAATTGAATATGTCCAAATGTGTTTTGGAAAAATTTACAGGAAGAATTGTAGTTGTAATGCTTAAACTCCAAAAGAATGACTGACCTGTAAACCACTTAAGAGTGAAATGCAAAGAAAACAACAGAAGACCCAAGCAACCACCACCACCCCCCAAAAAATCCCTACCCAATGCTGAAATGCCTTCAGAAAAACAGTTAGTTTGTTTCTTCAGCCAAAAAGTCTTCACAGTCACCACAGACAAGCGTTATTTGGGATTGGTGGCTTAATAATAGTAGCTGGTTTTGTAAGCAGAAATTCCCAATTCTTTATGGAAGATCAGTCCTATAAAATGCAGCCACAGACTGCTGCTGAGACAAAACTCAATTAAGGAAGGAAATTAGTCTGGCAATTAAAAAAGCCACAGCAGTGTCTGGAAATAAATTATTTTTTTGCTGAAAGAAAACTGATGAGAACATTTTGGCTAAAAGACACCAATAAGTAAGGTGACTGGAGAAGATTTTTCATGCTTTCTTTAAAATGTGAATAAAGCATGGGTATCTGTGAAGAGGAGAAATTGTCACTTGTTTTATTCCCAGGACCTTTAATATGGTTGCCACAGCTGCTGTAATACTGTCAAATCATACTTGCAGGATAGCTGCTCCAACTAAGTACATAGTGTTCTCAAATTTGTTTGGTTTTTAAAATGATACAACAGGCTGAGATAAGCACACTTGACTTGTTCTCCTTAATTTAGTTATGTGAAATATGGTTTCTCAATTCCAGTTAGTACCTAATTTGGGATACACTGAAACACTACAGCACCTCGGAAGACTTAAACCTTCCTGCTGGTCAGAAAGGAATTTAATTCACAGCATGTAAAGGATTTGTTTTGCCTATGTTGGTATTAATCACATTATTGTGTTCTAATTTCACCAAGTTTGTTCATGACCAGTTAGGGTTTGAACCTAGCTGACACTAGCTGGTTAATTCAGCATCATGGGGCATTCCTTCCCAAGGCATAATATAGACTGATACAATAAAGACTTGACACTGTAAGGGATGACATTCTGTTCCTGCAGGAGTTGTGGCATAAGTCATGACCTGATGCTGCAAAGACAAATTTAAATTCAGAGAAAATCCTTCTAAAAAGAGTTTAAGGTTAGAACTGGACCCCAGATAAGGAGGCTGTGAATTGTCCCAGGAATTAATGTCATCTGAAATTTATCAGCTGTGTAGAACATGACAGTTGTTTTGAAGCCAGGCCAGGGTAAATCATTCTATTGTTTTATTTCCATATGTTTCAAAAAAAACCCCTCTAAAAATGTAATTAGTAGAGAAAACTATGAATGAATGGTCTGTACTTTTATCATGTGTCTTGTAGTTTCTTAAGACATTGAGAGCACCAGACATTGCCCTCCACAGAGAAGGGGAATTCCAAGAAGATCATTTGCACAGTGCCAAATACCATAACAGAATGGTGGGGTTCCCAAGATTATGACTGATCTTTAGTGCTCCCAAATGAAAAATCTATTATGTAGTATGTTCTATATTTAGATTAAACCTGTAAGGCAATATGTTGAAGCAGAAAAAAATATTATCTTCAATCACTGTGAACTTTAGTCACTCTTTTCCATATTAGTGGAGTTCTAGGGTGCTATGGCAGAGTGCAAATACCAGTCCTCAGTGTAGTATGTTCCAAGACTGTTTTTCTATTGACAAATTTTTGTTGTGGATTTCTTTCTGCCTTTCTTACCTCTTTCTTTTGGGAGAATGCTTTTAATTGCATTGGCACAAAGTATCATGTCAGTACTGTTCAAACTCAATTGGTAGTAAAAGGTCAAATCCATGTTACAAGCATTTACTAGCATAGAGCGTGGCTCAAAAAAAGCTATTTCCAGCAGCTGCTGAGTAAAAATTTCAGAAACACTTAAATCCCATCCTCAGAAAAGGCTTTGATTAAGTTTCATTGAGAGTCATTTCAAATCTGATTTGAGAAAGGAATTTATATGGCTTTGGCATTTTTATTTCATAGCATTGTTAATGGTCAAATTTTTCCCCCTCTCATGTTCCATTCAGATCCATTTTATACAGAGTAACTCTCAATGTCCTCAGAATTCACTATGAACAAAATTACTTGATGACTCTTTTTTGTTTTGTCTTTCTGCTAAGGCAAATTACTCAAACTGATATACTGTATTTCAAAATGCTTGTGGTTCACATCACGCCACAGTGGTGACAGTACTGATAAGGTTTTTCTGCTTAGTAGAAATCTCAGTTTCTGATACTCAAGAGATTTGATTTTTACCGTTAGTAAAGACAATGAGTATTGAGTGGTTATGCAAATACTCTGTTTTATGTATGATAGCAGAGATTAACCTGGAAAATTCTGTTGTAATTTTTACAACAGCAAAAAATACATACATTACATTTTGCCAATGCTGCATTTGAGTCACTTGAGTGATTACTAATTAAGGTAATTTTTTCTATAAAGAAAAACCCGTTCAAAATAGAAGTTAAGGATAATGAGCGGGCATCATTAGTACTTTTATAATTTTTAATAGTATTGTGGAAAAATTTCTAGAAGTGTTTTGAGATAGTGAATGTACTATGTTTCTGAAACAATCTTCACTCATTTTTCTTCTTTCATTTTCTTACAGTTTCTGTAGGTGGCCTTAGCTTCTTTTCATGTTTCTCTCTTTCTTGATACCTCCAATTCCTAGCTGGTTTTTGTGCTACTAGGGGTAGGAAGCAGCTAAAGGAATTGTCTTATTAACTGTTTGTTGAAGCAAACTTATATGGCTTATCTAGCTTTAGTGGTTTAGCACCTTTATTTCACTTGTTGGGCACTGGAGGAAGTTGAGTGTTTTTCTGAAAACTTAACAGACAAGGATGGTATAAAACACTTTTTTTTTTTTAATGCTCAAACTTTGGTATTGCTACCACACTGAGAAGAAAACCACACATGGAGAAACTTTACAGCATTTACTTTACTTTTCTCTTGCTGATCATTTGAAGACTTGGTATTTTTCTGACAGAATTAACCAGGCTTATCACTTCCCCACATATATTTCATAGCAATAATTCTTCGCAAAGAACACAAGTTGCCTTCAGGCAGTGCTAGCGAAAGGCAGACATCTCTCTGCTAAGGACAAAATTTTCAGATGTTATAAATAGCAATGACAACTTGTTCTCCCATGGAATTACATCGACTTTTAAGTTTTCATTTTTGTATAATTTTTATATTGCAGGATTGAAGCACAGTAGGGATTTTTTGCCTTGTGACACTTCAGGAATCCACAGTCCCAAATTAAAAACAATAAGAAAAGAGCATGTATGGAAGTGCTGTGTAAATATATACAATGCAAATCAAAAAGTTATGGGGCCAATGGTGTTCTGAAAAGGAGCTGTGGAATGCTTTCTGCATCTTGCTAACTTTGTACCCTACTGAGCATAGACCAACATTTAGAGCCAAGTTCTGCCCTCTGATGTGCACACTTGGCTCTTGTTTCTGGCTAAGGCATGTGCATCTGAGATCAATACTTGCCTTTTATTTCAAACAGACAAGTAAAGAATGAGTAATGCATACATGTTGCAAATTGAGTGAATGGCGTAAGTAGAATTGCTATTTAATTTAAGAATACATAACTTTTTCCTTTGGAGCATTTGATAGAACACTGACATTCTTGCCTTGCTTTTACTGTTTCAGTTGTGTGAGGAATAATTTAGCTTGTGGAGCTTTTGCTGCTTATGACAACACACCTGAGAAGTTAATAATTTAGATTCTTATGTTAACAATAGTAAACAGTCCTGATCTGTGTTCGTTCATGCACTTGTCCAACTGAATTCTGTTTTTTAGAGAGAACCATCTTTAGGGGAAGGTATTTTTATTCCCCTACTTTTTTCTTTATTTGGAACTGTATGTACCACATTATTGATATGCATATATATATATATGTATATCTCTGCTCAGTATCTTGCAATGGCCCAGCCGTGGAGCTTGCCTCTAGATTCTGAAGCTTTTACTTTCCTGTTCTGCAAATTATCCCTCACTAAGATTTTTTGAAATGTTGTGTTTTACACATTCTCTAGTGGCACTGAAATGACCTCCTTCAACCGGCACAGGAACATTCACCTACCTCACAGGGCTGGTCTCCTGCCGTGGCAAGGCAGGGTGCAAAACAGGAAGGCTTCTGTTTCTTTGGCAGAGGGCTAAGACAGTAGGAAGAGTAGGTGGTTTTCCCTTCAACAGGAGTTCCGTTTCCTCACAGAGAGCAAGGCAGGCTCAGTGGAAGCACAGTCTAAATTCAATGCGCAGGAGTTTTGTTGGGCCATGCTGCTAAATCTCAGGAGTTACCTAAGCTGAATATTTTAGAGGGTGTATATTCTTGAGATTTACTGGCGTTGCTGGCCAAGTGTCTGGAAATTACAGTTTCTATACAGCATTATACTCCTAAGAAGAAATGTATAAAGTATGAAGAAAGCAGAAGGAATATGAGCGACTTTGTCTGCTTTTAAAGTATGTTCTTTTTTTTCCTCCTCCTTTTGCCCCCACTCCTACTCTCTCAGCCATGAAGACTTTGAATTTATATCGGGGACCCGCATGCGCAAGCTGGCTCGGGAAGGACAAAACCCGCCGGAAGGCTTCATGGCTCCTAAGGCTTGGACCGTGCTGACAGAATACTACAAATCCTTGGAGAAGGCTTAGGCCTCTTATTAACTGCAGATCAACCTTTGACGCCTGATTTATTTACGAGAAGGGGACCACACAGTCACCATTCATGTTACTTTGTTGTGGTGTCTGTCAGGAAGTTCTCTGAAAACAGACTCTTTCTTCCTAACTTAGCATCATTCTTTGCCTGTCCTTATGGGTTCTATTATGTCCTGGCACCTAACTAGCTGCTGGTTTTAATGTCTTTTCTTTTATTACCGTTGATACTCTTGCAAGTAGGATTTTTAACTCTTGTATTTTTTTTATATTTTACTGCCTCTGTCCTGAGTTCTGCAGCTGTTAAATAGATGCAGCTCTTTCATATAGATGCAGCTCTTTCATATGTTCTTTAAGCTGCTGGCTAGTGTCTGGTTTTAGTAGTTTGTAGGAGAAAATACAACGATTAGTTCCTTAACTATGGATAGATTATCTGTAAATCAAAAAAGCAAGTTTCAAAACATCTGTAAAAGTGTCCTCATCTTTACCTCATCATCATCTCCAGAAGCACTTAAAACTTATTTCTCATTATATGTAATCAAAAAGCAGAAGGGTTTTTTTGTGTAGCATAATTAAAATTTTGCTTTCTTTGTTTAATTTTGGAGTTCATTGAGTTGTGTAATGATTCTCTTCGGTTATGGACCTGTAAAGATGGCCAAGTAATGAATAAAATAAAATATCTAGTTTACACTTTGCATTGTTAACAATTTCAGATACTGTTTTTATATATATTTACTGCCATAGGTGTCAGTAGAGAATGCTTTATTTCATTTGATACAGCTTGCCGGTTTTTGGTTCCAGATAAACTTGTTCAGCCTACTACAACTTTAAAAAAAGCATGACAAACCAAACTTAAATTCATGTTTAATTATTGCAATAAAAAAAAAAATTCTTAGATGTTTGCATTTTTTGTGGTACAAATGCTCAGTTCAGAGACGGATTTTCTGGCTATTTTTCAAGGTCTCCAAAGAGTAAGCTTCTCTTGAGTCAGCTTTGCTTGAAAGACAAAGCACAGGATGTTCTAGGATTCTTCAAAAATCCCCAAATTGCATAATTCAGTATGTGAAACAGTAATGGCTAAAAGAAAATATAAAAAAAAATAAAACCACTTCTTTAGGTGTAAAGTAATATTGACCTATGGGATATTTTGAAGCATTTGTGGTTTATCAGTGTAACAGTCATAACCTCTTTTAGCTGTATGAGAAACTAACTCATATCTTTGCCACAGAAACTCAGTTTTTTATTGTTAAACAGTGTATGTAGGAGGAACTAGCTAAAAATTTTTTTTAGAATGTTGATACTGGATAAAGGATGTGTTCATCTAGATTTTTTTGGATGGCAGGAAGGTTGTGATGAGGGGACCTGTGATATATGGAAGTAGTAACACCCTCAATCCACATGGCTGATACAAAGACAATCTGGACCCAGTTTTTCAAATTGCAAGGTTAATGAGGTAGATGGAGATTACAAAACCCTAATCCTTAAGGTTAAATAAATGGTACAAAATTGTTGCATCTCCTAGGTGAAATGATTCCTGCAAGTACCCATGAGCAACTTAAGAAAATGGAAACTTTTTGTAAAGAACCTCATGGCTGAAAATTAATTTTTTTCTATGCAAGTTCCTATGTGCCATTTTTTGACTAACATGAATATGCAGTGTAACTTTTCAAGTAAGGATCTTCTCTTGTGATGTAAAGGTAAATGCTGAGGAGGCTGACTTCTGTTTGGCATTTTTTTTTTTTTTCAGTAGGGAATCTGAGCATTGAAAACTCAGTAATACATCAGAGATGCAAAATGGAGAATGCAGACTAGGTCACAAGTCTTTTTAGATGCAGTTTGAAGCTAATCAAACTTCTGGAATGATTCAGTAGGAAGTCAGGAGGGGGAGGAAATGTGGGGCTGTCTTGACATGACGGTGCTGGACATGGAACAAGGCTACCGTGACCTGTGTAACCAATACCAAAATTTGCCTGAATTTGAACCTCCCTTGCATTTCATATTTCCTTAATTTCAAAAAGTTTCCCAAGTGGATCATACAGAAGGTTAAACTTACTGTCTTTCTATGCTAGAAAAAGAATAAAAGTTACTTTGAGCATCCTAAACAAATACTAACAGTGAAGTCCAGATTCTTTTCCCTTCCCAGCAGTTTAGTTGCTAATCAGTGTATTCCCATTCCCTGTAAATGCTGACAGCTTCAAAAACGAGTATGTGTTTGTGTGTGTGTATGTGAGACTTTCACACACACATCATTGCTTGTTTCTGGCCATGAACCTTTAAGCTTTTGTGGTAGGCACTGTAGGAACAATAAAAAAGCTCACATCTCTGCTTCCCTGTGAGTTAAAAGATCAGTTTAGTGCATCTAAGGCAGCATCTCCAAAAATGGAAAGGAAAAACTATTCTTTCACTTAATACAGGAGAATTGATGGGGAAAAAAATAAGATGGAAACTGAATCTGCATTTGACTTTGCATGTATGTCTGTTTATCCATCTATAGGAACAAGATTTACTGTGGTGCTTGAACACTAGTAGAAAATGTGTAGGGATGGTATTCTACTCATCAAACCTGACACAAAATCTTCCACCATCACCCATAAAAACCCAGGGACTTCAGCCTGGAGTGATTTGGCCCAACTAAATGCTAGAATGAAAGGAACTATAGCTAAGAATTAATATTTTGTCCTTCTTTATGAATTGGTCTTGAAAACTTGATTACCAAAATTCTTGATTTAGATGGTGTTAAAGAGTGACACTGGTTCCATTTGTTTTTTCATGTTTAGTTTTTTAAAGACGGAGCTGAGAAGCTGGATTGCTAAGGGGAAATTTAAAGTCTTCAATGGCCAGTTCATTGCATATGAGATTTCCTTGCCAGCAGCCAAACAGGTGTCAGGTAAACGTGATTTAAAGGAAGACTGTGCAGAAGTTTTTACTCATTTGTGTTGTTTCACCTTGAATAAAGTCTGAGGGCTGGAATACCAGTGCCTCTTTTAAATTTGTTTTCTCGTTCACAAACAACTTTGTGATAATGAATATAACTGGATTTTTACTGGGATGTTGAGGTGTCCATTGAAGGGTTTTCTTTGTGTCTCCTGCAAGCTCTGTGTCTGCTCTTGTGGTATTAGGATTTTTTTTTACCTGTATCCCTTTTCATTATTTAGTCTTTATTAAAATCACTTTTTTTTTTCTCTATGGAGGTTACATATGCACATGAACCAGAATCATGCCTTCAATATTTCCAGAGCTGTTTGCCCTAGAAACCTCATCTTGATATAATTTTGAAGTTGAGAGGGAAAGGCAACTGCACTGAAAGCTACAAAACACAGCTCTAAAGCCACATCTGGAATTCTTAGACTGTTAGTGGCTCCAACTTAAAACAGAGAATGCAGAGATTTTATATGCCATAAAACTCAAGGAGCCTTGGATTCAGTATAAGGGTAGTCACCCGACTCTCATGTTAAAATCCATCTACACAATGCTTTGAAGTGTGATTGTAGTCAGAATGATACCTGTCATGTATAAAAAGAGGGAAAAAATTCAGCTTCAGTATAAATTTTAGTGGGCTGGAAATAGTGCCCCAATATTGCTTTTATCCTGTGCAAGCAAAGCTGTTTTGTCAGTGGCGTCCTACTTTCATCACTCTAAATTGCATTGTATGAGAAGAAACATTTTGGCCATATCTGCTTATTTTCATCTCATAACAGCAATTATGATTGCAGTCTAAGCTGTGAGTTTTCAGTTTTTGCTGGGCACTTGCAGATCTCCAGGCTTTCCACCAAGATGACTTGTGTCTGAATTGCTGTGGTCTAAATCAATTATTTCTGTAATGATTGATAGCAAAGTTTGTTGCAACAATTGTGCTGAGATAGATGAGAGAAAGCAGTATCCATGTGTTGATAGTTCCTGAACGTTGTTGATACATTTTATTTATTACAAAACATGACATTTTCTTCTGGAGGACAAACACAGTCTAACATGGAAACATTTCCCTGATTTCAAGAGTGCTCCTCAGAGAATGAGAAAATGTTTAGGCTTTGTTACTATTGATTTGATTTCATCAACAGCTTTCTCATAGACAAGTGGAAGAAGAGACCCTTTGACCCTTAAACAATTGGGTTCAAATGGGTTGCCTGCCATACAGTGGAAAACTGCAGTTGGATGGTCCGTGGAAGGTTATTTTCAGGATTGCTCATGTGACATTGAGTTCTGCCTTGTTTATAGTTCGTCTGCAATCTGTGAAAAACAATATTTTAATAATTTGATTCAATTTTTTCCAGACAATGAAGGCAGTTATGATACAAGATCATGTTTAAGTATAACTTTCCACTAGGAAACAGTTTAGTGCTATTACTGTATCGTGGTTTAAATATAAACGGTCTGAAAGATATGAGCAAGAATTTCCTATCATACTATGTGACAGCAGAGTCAACATGGTAAGTACAGTGCAAAATGCACTTTATTACTGACACTTCTTCATTAGAGACAGTTATAAATAACTCCTTTGTTCATTATTTCTTCAAGGCAAAATACTGCTTTCTGAAAACTGAAAATGTGTATGCCTTACTTGGTAGTTAGAGACACTCAGAATAGCAGTGATTCTTCATAGTTTTTCTGATCTGCTTTGAGTATTTTTAAATAGATGCACACTTCTGTGTTCTACCACAAAATGGCTTTGTAAAGAACATTTTAGTTTTATTTTGTAAACATTCTTGGCTATTTTGCTTATTGTAGTTTGATCATTTCCCCCTCTGTACAAAGAAGTCATCTTGTAAACATCAATCTTATGTAGAGATTGGGCACAGAATTTTCATCAAGTATTAAAACAACTTTAGCTCAGTTCTTTTTCATACAATCCTTTGATTCAGGGATGTGCTTCATTCGTGTTGTGAGGATTTCTCTTCAAATACTTTATGGGCTGAAGAAAAGTGTGTTTAAAGACGGTGATTTGATGGTGGAGAATTCCAGGATAGCCTCATTCAAGCACTGACAATGAAAAACCGCATCTTGTAATATGTGGTTTAACCCCAGCTGGCAAATAAGCCCCATACAGCTGCTCGTTCCCTCCCCCTGAGCTGGGATGTGGGAGAGAATCAGAGGGGTAAAAGTGAGAAAACTCACGGGTTGAGATAAAGACAGTTTAATAGCTAAAGCAAAAGCTGCAGAGACAAGATAAGAAAACAAGGAATTTGTTCATCACTTCTTACAATCAGGCAGGTGTTCAGCCATCTCCAGGAATGCAGAGCTCTTTCATGTGTAATGGGTACTTGGAAGACAAGAACCATCACTTCAAATGTAAACTTCCTTTTTCTTCACCCAGCTTTTTATGCAAAGCCTGCTGATACGTGCTATGGGATATCCTTTGGGACAGCTGGGATTGTCTGTTGCAGTTGTATCTGCTCACAGCCTTTTTTGTAACTACAGTCTCCCCGCAGGTGGGATGGTGTGAGAGGCAGAAAAGGCCTTGACACTGTGTAAGCACTGCTCAGCAAAATAAAACATTTTCTGTTATCAGAACTGTTTCCAGCACATATCAAAAACATAGCCCCATGCTAGCTACTGTGAAGAAAACTGCCAGCAAAATCAGTGTACCTTCAAAAGAATAGTGTGCTTTTTCTATAATCATAATTAGGGTGCAAATGGAAATTTAAGGCAGCATGTTCTGCCTAGAAGATGTGCAGAAAGAAATAACGGAAACCTAGAATGTTTTTGGTTGAAAGGGACCTTAAAGATCAACTAGTTCCAACACCCTGCCATGGGCAGGGACACCACCCATGACATTAGGTTGCTCAAAGCCCCCTCCAGCCTGACCTTGAACATTTCCAGGGATGGGGCCTGTGCCAGTGCCTACCACCCTCACTGTAACAAATTTCTTCTGAAAATCTTACCTATATCTCTTCTAGTTTAAAACTGTAGCCATGGAAAAAGTCACCTTTCCTATTTTTTGTAAGTTCCTTTCAGGTACTGAAACATCACAGTAAGGTCTTCCTGGAGCCTTCTCCAGGCTGAACAACGCCAGCTCTCTCAGCCTGTCTGTGTAGGCAAAGTGCTCCAACCCTCCAAACGTCTTGGTGGCCGTCCTCTGAACTTGTTCCAAAAGGTCCACATCTTTCCTGTGCTGAGGGTCTCAGAGCTGGATGCAGCACTCCAGGTAGGGTCTCACAAGGGCAGAGTAGAGGGGGAGCATCACCAGCTGACTTCACTTCTTTTGAATACAGCCCAGGATAATGTTGGCTTTCTGGTTTGCAAGCGCACATTTCCAGTTCATATCCACCTTTTAATCCACCAGAACCCCCAAATCCTCTGCAGGGCTGCTCTCAGTGATCTCCTCTCCCATTCCAGACTCATATTTGGCATTGCCCTGACCCAGGTGCAGCACCTTGCACTTGGACTTGTTGAACTCCACTGGGTTCTCATGAACCCACATCTTAAGCTTGTCTGTGACCCCCTGTATGGCCTCCTGTCTGTTGTGTCAACTGCACAGCTCAGCCTTGTGTCATCTGCAAACTTGCTGAGGGTGCACTCAGTCTTGCTGTCTGTGCCACTGATAAAGGTATTATAGAGCCCCAGACCTGAGACAGGGCCCTGAGGGACACCATTTGTCACTGGGCTTCACATGATATAGAGCCATTGAGCACAACATCAATGAATATCCTTCAGTCAGTTTTCGGGGTGGGGGAAGACACAAAAAAAGGTCACTTCCTTTTCACCTTTATTGTGTGCTTGAAAAATTAAACGTGTCCTGATCTTTCAGTTTCTATGCTTAAATATGTGTCTTGATAGGGTACCAATGTGTTTTATCTTATTCAACCAGTTGCATTGTATTCAGTTTGAGGACTTGCTGAATGAGAATTGGCAAAGAACTGAAAATCCTGGTCAATCTAGACCAATCTTACACGAGACAGTTTCAACAATTCATGTTGTCATTCAGACATACAGAATTGATATTTTTCACCCATATGTAACTTGCAACAACTCCTCATTTGAGATTTTTCTACATAACCATGTAACCAACGAAAGGAAATTCAGCCTCTCTGCCCATTCCTGTTTGATTATTATCCTACATTTGTATGTGGATCTTGAAACTAGTGCTAAGGAGGCAGGTTCCTTTCCATTTTGATTTTTTATCTTTAACTCTGGAAGACGTCTTTGATGTTAGTCAATGTGAGATTGATGAAAGATTTCTCTGCCTATGGAGAAATTAACCTGATTGTATTGAAAGCCTCCAGAGTGTGCGCTAACCCTGCGCTCTTTCAGTCTGTGACAGAATGTTAGACTACACAGAGCCTTTTATTTTGACAGAAAAGGGATAAGCCACTGGCTTTTTTCAAATGTGACACAATAGGGTTTCCTGAAGAAACAGATTTATCTTAACTAGCCAAATAAAGACAAAAATGTGGCTGACAAAATGATCAGTACAAATTAAAGGTCTGCCCAGTAAAACCCAGTTTTGTGCCTGTGTCTACTCCCCAGGGAGATTACCATTAATGTGAAGAATTCCAGTACTGAAGAGGATTTTTTGCAGTATGAATTATGCATTTCATGGTTCCTGTGGAATTTTCGATGTCTGCTCAATCTCCATGTGCAGCTTTAATAAAATATTGTACATTCATACGGTATCGTAACATCATACATTGTCCTTTTGTATCATCTTCTTCCTTTTCTCATAAAAAAATATTATTGGTTCAGGCTGAAGATTTTCTCAGCTTGGATGTTCTGAGGGAAACATCGCAGTTGGAAAGGGAACTCATGCAGTTTACAGTTTCATCAGTCAGCTAAGCAAACTATGAGAGAAGGGACCAGAGAGTGTTCTGTGGCAGAGTTTCTGATTTTGGTCAGGGTCAATATAATCTACACACAATATATATATATATATATATATATATATATATATATATATATTAATTATATATTATTATATAATATATAATATAGA
>JAWWTY010000123.1:25309417-25324274 GCA_035222235.1 Margarornis squamiger | reverse complement strand
TACAGTCTTCTTTTTTTGTTTGCAGACTACTACGGATGTGTAGGCTTTTTTGACACGTTGTTGTTGTTGTGTAGTTATCTTCTGAGGGTCTTTTAATGGTAGTCTGAGCCTTACTGGAAAGCGCAGCTCGCAAGTTCAAAACCATCACTCTAGAATAACAGTTAACAAGTTTTTGTTAATTTTGTCTACTTGAAATTACAAAGTATAAAAGCATTCAAAGAAACAAGACTAAAAATAAAAGAAAAAATATTTTAAATGGAGTAGGCAGTATTTGAGTATTCCCCTTTAGGCCAAACTCCATTTTACATCTGCCACACACAAGAAAGTTGCTGCTATATGTTGGCTCTCTGTGTTTGAACAAATGCAGGTAAGAACCCAGTGAAAGCTAACACATGAGCTCTGAACCAAACAAGCCTTGGCAAACATCTGAAGGAAAGACAACTCTTGCCCTCCAGTTAAAGAAGTGGAGTAGAGAGGAACTGGGACCCTGAATTTTGGGATTGGATCTCTTGTACATTAGATAACAAGTTGGAACCAAGGAAAATATCGCTACTTTCTCTGGTAGAATGTTCATATAAAGTAATCTTGTGTACACAGTATGTTGAACCTTGTCTGTAAGAAGAAGTCATGTATTAATGTTCTTCTCTGTGCTTTTCTTTTTAGAAAAGCAAACATTATCTGCCATGTGGTTGTGCCTTGACCTTGGGTGCTTTGAGATTATTGGTCTTGGACCTGACAGCCTTGACCTTTCATACTTAGGGTTTACCCGGACTCTAACTACTATTGTGGGCCTCCAGGAGTTGGTTCTCTTTGGGCTCAGCTGCTTCCTAATTGTGGCCAATGCTGAGTCTCTTTCACAGCCAGAATTTTTGGGTTTCCTGAGCATGATTTTCAGTGAGCTTTGCTATTTTTATTGTCTCTGGAGCATGTTTTCGTGGTCTGTGGTTTTGGGCATGTGGTTTCCCTTTCTCCCTCCTCGTATATATGGAGCTGAAAACAACAGTTACTGTAGTATAAACCAGTGTCCTAATTCACCTCCTCTCTGTGCTTCTGCTGCTGCTTTTTATGTCACAGCTTCCAGCCAACAGGCTACTTCCTGAGAAACAGAGAATGCCTTGGTGTTGTGCAAGCACACAATATCCATCAATAGCCTGAACATTACTGTGCCACCAATATTTAAGTTACAAATACAAAATGCAGTGTCATATGGGCTACTGTGAAGAAAGTTATTTCCATTCCAAACAAACCCAGCAAATCTTTGTTTCTTCACAAGAGCTGTGATGGTTGGAAGAGCTTCAGCTCCAGATATCCTGGGATATTTCCATATTTGGCAGAAACTCTCTTCTGAGGTAGCCAAATAGTAAAGACAATTGCAACTGCTCATGGCTGCTCTGCTTCTGTATGCTTCTACCACTAATTCTATATGCTTCTGCCTGTGGAATACCAAGTGGCAATGTACCTGTGAAGCCTGCTGAAGGAATTTGTGCCAAATCTGGAAGCAGAACACTGCATTTGTTTGTAGGAGGCTTTTTATTCTTGTCATGATATATCATACTGTTAGTACAACAATCAGAATGGTTTCTCCTCAAAAATGAGGAAAGCCAGTACAACCTTAAGGTACATGGAAGCAGTTGAAACTCTAACTGAAGAAAATGAAGAACTCTGAATTAACTCTTTCTCTTAATGTCTCTATTAACACATAGTTCATCTTTTGACCTCATCTCTCCATTGTTCTATATTGTGTTCTCTCCAGTGCTTCCCTGTTGAACAACGTAGATCAAAGAGATTAAACCTTGTTTGCTACTAATCTGACATAAAGGCTGTGATTCCTCAATATTTCAAGGTAAATGATAAATAATTATGGTAATGAGGAAAGCTCTTTTGTTTGCATTATGACATAATTAAGCTGCATCTGGTAGCACTTCATTTGCAAATTGTTCATAGAATTGTTTTACCACCATCCATGGCACTGATGTGCAACCTGGGAAATAATCAAAAAGACTTATTTGTTACAGGCTTCATTGGAAACAAAGAGCAAAAGAGAAGCCCACTGTGCTCAGCTAGAAACATGCCAATCCTGCACTGAGGACAGGGGATGGGAGAACATCAAAATTTCAAATCAGCACAGCTGAAATACAAGAGGAATTCAGTGTTTTCACTGATATTGGTCTTAAGCAGAATTCTTTATTAAAGAGCTGGTTGCCTAAAAGCTGCATAAAAGATCAAGTTTTTTCAAAGAACTGAGTATCACCTTGTTTTTTGTTTTTAAGCTGACTTTCAGTTATCCAAGAGCTGCTAAATTTGTTTTAATTAATAACACTTTTAAATGGTAGAAGAATAGAAAAAGGCACTGGGAAAGTGACACATTTCTTGATGTTTTAGATTTTTCCTTTGTCTCTGGTAGTTTTCAACCAAACCTGAAAATATAACTCTTAGTCTGCACATTGATGGTTATTACACGTGAGGATGTCTCTGGGCTCTGTCAGAGCCTCTCTGTGGGCCTGTTGACCTTGCGATAATTAGAAGATGTCATTCCCAGTGGGCTAAGAGCAGATCTGCCCTTACCACTCATGCTCTGAGATTAATTTAATGAGGTAAGTGCAAAGTGCTACATAGATTTCTGAGAGAACAGGCTACTATGGGAACAGCTGGTTTAGCATGTTCTTGCCTTGGTAGACTTTCAAGATATTTGGACTTTCTTTCTGTGTCAGTCAGTGCTGGCAGATGCCTTCTTATGTTCAGAGGTGAATCTTGTCCCTGGAAAAGTCATTTTGTAAGTGCAAGGAAAGGGCATTGCGGTTTCACTGCAGGAGTCAGTACATGATCTTTTCCTGACGCTGCTGAACAGGCCTTGCTGTCTTGTATATTAGAATGACTTAATTTGAAGATTAGTATATTGTTGAAAACTTAGTGGTTGCTGAGGGATTTCTTTTTACCCTTCTATCTTATTTTGTAACATTGAACATTCTCTGTGTAGAATGTGTAGAAGAATAAAAGTCTGCCCTTTGCAGAGTTCTGCTGAACAAGCAGGACCGTATCAGTCTTCCTCAAAATTAAATACCAGGCAGACCTGTTGTTCATATGTGACATGCTTATTTGCATTTGCTCTGATCTTTTGCCCAAATAAAAAAGCAGGAACAGAATAGGATTTAATTATGGACTTATTTAAGCTTTGTTTTATGGAGGCAGTTGTGGAGTGTATATTTATCTGTGCAGAACTTTTGAAACATGCTCCTTTCTGCTCTCCATTTTATCTTCTTAACAAAGAGATATCTAGCCAGTAATGCATGCTTGGTTATGTTTTGTTTTGTTTGCTTCTGGCAGAAGCATATATTTAGTGTAATGACATCAGGCTACTTCTGTCATAAAGAAAATAGTAAATTGAATTACTAATTTTTCTCTCTCTGTACATCCTAAACAAAAATATTTGCACTTTAGTTTCTAGGGTTTGTAGTTTTATAGGGTTGAGTTTCATCTTAAAGAACTCTAATACATCAGAGCATGAGGGGGATAAATTAAGTTCATCTTTCTAAAATTTGATTGGCCTTTTCATTTCTTCTCAGAAGAACTTGCCAATTCTAACTTCTGTTACTTTTGTTTTGTTTCTCTGGATTTATTCAAAATGATAATTATCACCCATGAACCAAGCTGTTTTGCTTGTGGCTTAACCAATTCTATTAACATTAAAACTAGACATAAATTTTCAACCATCTTTAGAAACATTTTATTTTTTCAAACTAAATTTGCATTAATTTTTTTATGTGTTGATGATTTCCTCATTTACTGGAATTGTGCACTAGATATGCAAGTCTGTTTCCACAGGACAAGATGCCTGAAGGATGAGCAAGGTGTACTCAGTATGGTGAAATCATGTTACTAGATAATTTTTTTCCTAGCATGTTCAAGAGGTGAGTTTGTTACTGGTGCTTTTTGGCTTACAGAGTTAGTTCTGTAGAATTCTAGTGTTAGGTGTTATTTAGTAGGAATCACATAATGGGAAATACAAGACATGCCTCTAATAAGAAGATTTTTTTTATATGGAGTGACAATTGAGAGGCGTATTTTTTTTCTTCATTGTTATTCACATTCAAGAGATACCAAGGTATGTGTAAATGTTTGTGTATACATCTACAGAGATATACAGAGAGAGATATGGGAAAAGAGAGAAAGTGCTTTAACCACAACATATGTTTCTCTTGAGATTCATCTGTTTTCTTCAGTGACAAAACCACTTGATTATCCCTGTTGGGATTGCAGACTAATACAGCTGTGAAAGGAGGAGTTGGATGCCATATTGCTTAATCAGCCAAGTGGTTGGTTAGTCTAGTTATTTTGTGCAGAGGACACATGCCATAACTTCTGGCAGAAATAATATAACATGATTTTTCAGATCCCATTATTCTTTGCTGGCAGTTGGGATAAAAAGATGTTTACTATACGACTAAGCTTTGCATATTGAAAGTCAGTAGTATGAAAATCAGTGAGGAAGGGTAAACGGTATAGTTTCCATTTTTGGAATGTTTCTTGGAGATAAGGGACTTTGCAGAATATTGTTTTAGGCACTTTCAGGTTACTCACTTCAGTTGTCAAAGTTAACTTGACAAACCTCCTAGCCCTCTTAATATGGTCATTAGAGAACAAAGTCAATCTATGACACATAAGGGAAACTTTTTAGGATTCAAGATAGCATTCTTCCAGATCAGAGTGTCATTTTTAATAGTTTAGCTTAATGGCACATATAGAATGGCAAAGAAAGAATAGTTAATATCACTGAGAAAGGTTTTCCTGCTAAGCCAAAAGTAAAAATACTTTCACCACTATTAGGTTTTATTACTGTTCAGGATTTCATAAAGGCCATTTTAGATTCAAGCAAAGCTTTTAACATTTTTGTCTTGTAACACATAGAATAGAAAAATTCTGGTTTGAATTAGCTTCCTGTTCGCTGAGAGTATAGTAAGAAAAAAGTCCATCATTAGCTTTCATTTAATCACTTGTTGTAATTCAGTTTGGTGTCATATAAAGAGATTACTGAGGAGTTCAGCAAGAGTCTCTTCACTGAAAGGGTTGTCAAGCATTGGAATGGGCTGCCCAGGGAAGTGGGGGAGTCATCATTCCTGGAAGTGCTCAGTAAACAACTGGACATGGTACTGAGCGCTATGGGCTAGTTGACACGGTGATGTTCAGTCAAAGCCTGGACTCAATGCTCTTGGAGGTATTTTCCAGTCTTAATGATTCTATAATTAACTTTCCAAGTAGGTATAACTTTGTCCCATACTTGGAAATGGAAAATCCTGAAGACATTATTTCCCTGATGATACAAGGCTATTTTTCTCAATGTCCAGGTTTTTAATTAAGTTTCAGCACAAATGAATGCTCAAGATTTCATAGGACTGGACTGTCCTTTTCTCTTATGCTAGAGAATATGCTGGCTATATTAATGAAAAAGTGTTTCACACCTGGAAGTAGTAGAAAAGAAGAAAATAGGAGACAGATATGAAAGAAAAGTCATGAATATATGCATCTATGCATACAACAAAACCCTGTTCTGTTGTGATGTAACAGAAATGTCATGAATTGAAAATAATCTGTTATTGAAATGGCAGGTCATCCTGGAAAGAAAAGTCTGTAACCTCTCAAAAAAGTAATCAATATAGTTTCCTGGAATTAGTTTAGCTTAGGATCCTAATAGTACCTCTGGATAATCCCATCCATGACTCTTTTCCATCTCTTTTGTTGTTACTCTTCTGTCAAATCCATTTGCTTCTCTATTTTTATCTCCTTTTGGTTTCATTCTGATGTGTTCCTATGATTCTCTGTTGGGGACTATTGTGGTTAAGAGGTACAAAACTTGTCGTTCTGTGCAAACTTATTTATGTGCTGAAGTAAAGCATTCTGCACTTGATTATGTGCTGGTATTAAATGTCCATGATGTTATTTAACACCTTAGACTATTAGAACGTGTCCTTCAAATACATTATTTTTGTGGCCATCTCATCTGTATTTTCATTTTTATCTATATGTTAAACTTTGGAACTAGATAATCTCAGAGCGAACATTATTTTTTTAGCGCTGATGGCAATGGAACATTTTTGGAACCAAAGTGTTCCAAACTCTAATAGTTTTCAGAAGGAGGCCTATGCTTTTCTAGCTTTAAGCATGATGGTCAAATCTATCCCTGGACAGAAGGCTAATAAAGGCTTGCTTACCGCTTAAGTAGAAAATACAGACTGATGGAAACAGGAGTCATTCTGCTGACTTCATGGGAGCATTACAAACACACACGTTTGGATTTGGCTCAGAAACTTGAAGTGATGTGAGTCCTTGAAGGTTCAAGTGGAGAACAGGCCTTTTAGCCTGTTCTTTGCATAAGAGATTCATATAGCCTGGATGTATGGATTATCCTACATAAAAGCCCTTCATCAGTTTTTACCATATGGTAAAAACACATATACATATTTTTGCTGTTACATCCAGGCACTGTGAAGCAGCTGGTATTAATGAATAAAAATAGCCAGCAAAGTCCTGGCATCTGGTTGCTAGAAGGAACAATTTATAGCCAGGAGTCTTGTAGCTTACTAGAAAGAAGAAATAAAGGAACAACCCCAAAACACATGACCTCTGAAAGCATGTGTGAACTCTAAGTTTCATCTGCATTTTGGGCACCTGTACTGCTCAAGGCAACAGAATATGAAACCGATTAAAAGATATTAATTCTATTCTTTTTGCTAAAAATTACAGTGAAAGCAATTGAAGAGTTTGGGTTGTTTTTTTAAGCACTATTGCTGTAGTTTGTCTTTTAGTTGGTATTAGTATCATGGTATTTGTAACTTCATGGAGAGCTTTGGAAGAGATATGTTTGTCGAAATAAATGAAATATATCTTACAAGGTGAGCCTTGGAAGGTAGTCTTCCTGTAGTGCAAAACTGTGAGTTCTAATAATTTATTTCATAGCCCCAGTTTAGATTTTTACCTTCTAAAAAATAAAGCTGGCCTTTCTTCTCCACAGAGCAATGACAAAATGCAAGGTTCTTAAGTTTCAGAAAATGACTTTTTAGTAGTCCTTACTGTTCCATCATTGATAGTTACCAAGCTCAGTGAATAAGCAGCAAATTTTCTTTAAGCCTTCACTGAGGCTCATCTTATGGAGTTTATCCTATGTGTTTTTTGTTTGTTTGTTGTTTTTTCCACTTTTTTTTTCCTCATAAGGGCTGTGGTTCAAATAATGGGAAGATCAATATAGCAAGCAAATGCTGTGGAGTGCGAACACTAAAAGAGATTTATGGTGTTGCAGTAGGAAAAATGTTGCAACTTTACTTGCAGTGCAACTCTATTGGTTACTGCCCTTCTTACCTGTTATAAACAGGCACCAGGAGCAGCAGTAGGAAGGGATGTAGAATTCTGTTGTTCCACAGAACTAGGAAGATTGGCATCAGATTCTAGCATAGGTTACTGCAAGAGGGAAGAGTACAAAAAAACCCAAAATAAGATCAAAATAAATTTAGAATAGGCAAACATTTTATGGAAATACATTTTAAATGCTCCATCATTCATTCAATTCATTCAAAAAGAAACTGAGTAGTGCTGAAGTTATGTTAAAATTGAAAGGAACAGAGATCCTTGACATAGAAACACAGCAACAGCATCTCAAAACTGGTCAAAGAAGTTCAAATGAGAAATAAGGATGTATTTTTGTAGTTAGCATGATTAGGAGTTGAAGCAAATTACCTAGAGATGTGATGGTTTCTCTTTCTTTTGTTTCATAGAAAGGCCAAAAGCCTTTGAAAGGTGCTTTAGATAAAACTGGACTTGATGTGGAAGTATCCAAATGAAATACTGTAGGTAAGAGGAGGAGCTATACAAAGGCATACATGTGATCCACAGAAGGCCCCTACAGAATATATTTGTCTCTACTATTATTGGTCATGAATGGAAGATCCCAGATTTCATGTCACTCTGACTGCAGTGACAAAGGAAGAAGACTTGCAGTAGCATTCAGATGTGACCAAATTCTTCTTCCTTATAAGGCTGAGGGGAACATAAGCAGGATAATGATGTCAAAAGAGGAACAACGTATTTCCTGATTATGCTGCTTTGTGGATCTATGAACTCCAGAAAAGCCAATAAGGGTAAATGCCTGGTGGTTTTGTGGCTTTATTACAGAAAAACTCTTGGAATATGGATATCGTAAACAGCAGGCAGGCAATTCTAGTGAGAACTTGTTTCACGGTTAGAACTGCTAAACTGCATTTTAGCTCTTTTTCTTTCAAAAGACAATGCTGCTCACTATTGTTAAGTTTAAATTTTTGTTACCCACTATTGTTGGTAACGGCTTATTAGAAGTTTGAAAATGTGTGTATTATTAAACAGTAATATCCGTTCTACATTTCTGTTTGGCAAGTGTGAAATGCACATGTATGGATGGTTCTAATATGCCACTTTGGCTTTGTGTTTGGAAACTGATCACCTGTATGTTTTGCTAACTTTCAGTGACTAGTAACAGCAACCGTTTACTGTGAGTATCAGATGAACAAGAGAACCTAGGAGAGGCATACCTTGATTTTTCAGCAAGAAATGTATGAAGATGAAAGGCACTTCTAGTTTGGATGTTTACCTCGTCCTAACAGAGTATGTACTTGCAAAGGGGAAAAAAACCAAACAAAACCCCTTTAGGACAGTTAGTCTTTTTTGGTAACAGATATTAATACAAGCCTTAAACAAAAAATTAGTTCACTGTAGTTTGTAAAGGTAGAAGTAAACATCTGTGATAGTGAGGAACTTGAAAACATATTAAAACAAGTGTTTGCACATAGAATTGTTGTATTTTTTGCTAGGCAAATTCAATTCCTAAGATCCCACATGTGAGGCATTTCTAATTCTACCCAGCTGAAATTTAGCATGCCAGTTGCCATCCCTGAGTTCTGGGGTTTTTTTGTTGCTTGGAGACCACTGGAACTCTTCGTTTTTGGAAAATTCTTGCTCATAAGCTGCAAATTGTTCTTCATTGTGGCTGAAAAATATATAAAAAACCTTGAATGTTTATATCAAGTAGTGTGAATATCCTCTTAACATACTCTTCTTACTAATGCTTTTATGTGGAACTACTGCATGATAGCTTCTGGCATAGAAAGTGTCTTCAAAAGGAATTGTTGATTCACTTGCAGAGGTCAATAGTGTGAGCTCACAGACTGGTAGTCAAGACCAGTGGTCTTATCACAGAGAGAGCAAACTGCCCCCTGGAAATCACTTGTGTTTGCGAGTTCTTAATTCTACTGCCTCATGGTACTCCTCTTTCAGAAGGAGTAACCTAAGTTGGGTGTGCACATCTGTGGGTCTGTCAGAGCAGCAGACCTGCTGTAACCACACGGTGCAGCCCCTATCAAGGTGTCTGGGATCTAGTGGTAAGAAAATGTAGGTAAACAACATTTCTATAAAAATTGTGGAGTTATGTGCTCGATTATGCCAGTGTAATATTATTACAGAGCGTTGCAACAGTATAAAGTAGGTGCAAGACAGAGATGAGTGATAAAATAACTCTGCCATGCATTTTTGCATTGCAGACTTTATTTACAAGGAATTGAAGTATTTCCATTGCTAACCTAACACTTTGACTAAATCCTCAGATACAGCCTCAGAATTCTGAGAGTTCTGAGTATGGGTTTTGATGTCGCCATAAGGCAGTGGTCTCACACAGATTGGTATCAACTGTACTGTGTAGACTACCAGAGAGTTTTAAATGTGCTTTAATTCTGAAAAACAAACTGATTTTACTACAAATTGTCATCTGCTGTCTTAAAAATGTAGAATCTTAGGATACATATAAAATGTCTGTGTTAAAAAATGTGAAAGAAGAAGAATCTATATAAAATCTTTCTAAAAATCTATATAAAATACAGATAAATTATTGCATACTTTTGATGTACAAGAATTTAATACACCTCTTTTCTGTATTCAGTATACTGGGAAGTCCTTTGAGGTGTATAGGATATCATTACTTTTAAATTGACTGAAATGAAGACAACTCCTTAAAATCTTATCATACGAAGCGTGCTGTTATTGCATCAAATCATTGTGGGTGGTAAGAATTACAGAGGTCTCGATGGCTCTTTTTTTGCTGGCTTACATTGCACATGCCGGTGTATTAGAGTTAACTGAGAAGCAGTCTGCTTACAGACCTTACGGCCTTTAAGTATCATAGAAGAAAAAATCTTTGCAAGGTGAGAAAATATAATGGTAATAAGACATTCTGTGATGAAAAACAAATGCAGAGGACATTTCAGATTTATAATTTTTTTTTAATCCCTCTATTCTCTTTTCGTGCTTGAAAGAAAACTGTGCTGTCACCCTCAGAACAAGGCCTGAGGAGGTGATTTGATTAATCTTGATAAGCAGTGCTAGGTACAATTGTGGGAGGAGGTCAGAGGTTCACATGAATATCACCTGGCTCCATTAGTTTTACTACAAATAGCATAGTTTTGAATGCTAGTTAGCACTGGGAGAATTTATTTGTCTATGACACACAAAATTAAAATTAAATAAGCGAACAGGATACAGGAACTTCATAGAATGAAAATGTTTCAAAACTACATTAGAAAGACTCCTTAAATATTTTAATGAATAGTAGAGAGTCTTTTTTTTTTTTATTTTTTTTTTTAATGTATGATGAGGACAGCATAATCCTTTTCCCAGAAAGCCTTTCTTTCAAAAGAGTTTAAATTCCTCCTGTGTCTTGGTATTATGTAAGCTAAGAGTCCCTTGGCTGTAATAAATATTGGTTAGCTGACCTTTTAAAACAACATTTGAAATAGTTTTGTTTCAGCCCAAAGTTATTCGTAAATAAAACTAATTAAATTATTGCTTTTATTTATTACTCACATTGAGTCAGTTCCATTTTCTATACAAATTTGATTATTAAGACGTGACATTGAACTGAGAAGTAAAGATACCTGATTCATTACTCATCAGTCAAGTTTATGGTAGAATAGCCCAGATAACACATGCAAGAGTGCTATAATTGTAGTTTTTGTATTCTAATGGCATTTTTAAGACTCTCTGAATCTTACCCCAATTTTTCCACAATTTAAGATCATACAAGCTCTTCAGAAAGAGAACTGATAGAATTCTAAGACCCTGGTAAACTAAAGCAGTAAGATCTTTCACCAGAATGCCTCCTTAAAATTATGAATATTAAATTTAATTTTTTTTTTTTTTTTTCTGTGAGGTTAAGTGACTTTGACAAAAAAGGACCTGGAATTCCTAGGGGACAAGAATGCCATAAAGCAAGTGTGGCCATGCAATGACACACTAGAGCAAGCCCAGGGAAAGGCCACCATTATTATCAGAGGACTGGAGCACATGAAGGACAAGAGTAGGGTAAGAGATCTGGCTTTATTCAGCTTTTGAGAAGGCTGAAGGGAGATCATGTGAAGTCATTATTTATTAGATAAAAAAGAGGTGTTTAAATATTAAAATATTTAAAAAGTTGCCCAGAGAAGAGGGAGAAATACCCATCCTTGGGGATATTAAACACTCAGCTGGACAAGGTTCTGAGTAACCTGCTTGGAACAAGGAGTAGAATCAGATGAACCTTAGACGTCCTTTCTAAATTCTATGAACCCTCGGGCAGAAAAGGGAAGAGTGAAAGGTTTTATTTAAAAAAAAATAAATCTTATGGCTCTGATGAAAATTGTGTGTTGTGATGTTAAAACTGACCCATGGAAGAAAATCTGAACACTTTGAGAGACATGCTTTAGAAAAAGATACTTGCTTTTGTTTGTTCTAAAAGAGTCAGATGATCCCCCCCACCTATCTTAAAAGTCAACAAAATTATCTATCTTTGTACTTCATCACCTTCCTCAGCTGTAGGGACACATCTGTTCCGTGGATGTTACCATCTCTTCATTAATCTATATCTTCAGATGGCAAAAAAAGGAGAAAAAAAGATACGAACAGGTGAACTTCAGGAAAAACTTTGTAAAAATACCATTTTCTTGATTGTTTTCTCATTGTAGTTTTTCATAGGAGAGTTTTTTGACCAAAGATTGCTCAATATTAATGTGCCTTAGACCTCCTATGATTTCTATTAAATGGACTCGCATGCTTTTCAGCAAAGTTTTACTACAATAAAAAAACACAAACTAGAGTAATTTTTTGAGTAAAGTAAATGAAATGTTGTTGATAAGAAGAGGCATTACATGTTTAAAGATTTCCCTGCTCCCACTCCCTCTCAGTTCTTCTGCCTGTTCTGTTGTTATAGGTTTGTCCTTACCATTGTTAATTCAGTGACTCTGTCCCCTATATGAAGCTTCGTGCTGCAACTCTTTGTCCTGCTGTATCTTGTAATCCCTCTGGGATTACTAACCTTGCCTTGTGTCTGCTAAGCACAGTCTTTTAGACCTCTCTTCAAGTTGTCCACCTCATTTCTTAGAGAAACAGTGAAATGTAGAAAAAATTAAGTAATAATCTTGTCTGTCACAGGAGCTTTAGGCCTAAATCCAGTTTCTCATTATGAGCTTTTTCTGTAAAGAAAGGCTTGCAAGAGAACACTGTAAAGTTCCAATGAAAGAGGAAAATGGACATTAAACTACCATTTTGATTTGTGGGCAGAAAAAGGAGCCTGAATTTGAACTTGTTTTGTTGGACAGATGAGTTTCTCAACCCGTAAGTCAAGAGGTAATGAATATTTTGCTACTTCTTTTCCACTATAAACTTGTACTCAGGAAGTAACTCCTTTCACCTGTATTTTTATTTTTACAGGAAGGGAAACATCAAATGTATTTTGTACCAGAGTCCAACTGTGTTGAACAACTGTATGCACAATGTTTTATTATTTTATTTTTTCTCTTAGCCTTTTTTATGATTCTATTGTTCCCACATGTGTCCATTCCAAATAAATATCTACCAACTTTCCTTGGAACAGTCAGAAACCACTAATGATCTGTTACATAGCAGCTGTATCAGATTACTACCAGTTTTCAAGCAAATTCTCTGCTCTTTTTGTGGCATTTCTTAAGAGCATCTGTTCCAAAGCAGCACTGAAGATTTTTGATTGTAAATGAATGCAAGGGTGGCTAAAGCACTCCATATCATGCAGAATCAGCTCTATGAATACATCCAACATGGGCCTGTGCTAATTTGCCTTCAAAATATTAATTATGGACACATTCGTTGCACAAAATAGTCAAAATCTTAGGTCTTGTGCAAGTTCCTGCTATATCAGAAAGATCACATCCTGGGATAACTGTGCTGGGTTAGGATGTGCTTTTCCACTGCTTTCTGATGCTTTGAATGTCATAATTGGACTGCTTGTTGAGCTGTCTTTGGCTAACTGCTGTCATGCCTGTGCTCTTTTCACTGCCACTTTCTTATCCTCCCTCAGACAGCTGAACAAGTTGCATGCCAGAAGCTCAATGGGAGTTGGAAAGAGCATGAAAGTGTCTTTTTGGCTTTATTTCAACATCTTTGCCAGATCCTGATGTTGGGTGGAACCCGGAAAGTATTCACATAGAAAAACAATTGAAAAAAATACCATTAACAGTACTAATTTGTTTTTTAAAAAACTTGAGACCATCCTAAAATTTAGAGAAACCTTTTACAGTGGTTTATTTGTTTGATGTGGTTACTCATTGATAATGAGAATAATTTTTTTATTTTTGGTATGGGAAATGTAAAGTCTGGAAATTACTTGTACCTTTAAATGCTTGAAATCTTCCAGAACAGATGCATTAGTTAAAAAAACAAATTAACAGTTCACACTCAGCCTTTCAACCTCCATTCCCCCCAGTCAAACTGAAGTCCTGAAACAGAAGAGCCCCAAACTTTTTGGCTGCAATTTTGACTGCTTTAAAGGGAGGGAGTGGGGTGGTGGAGGGGAGCACATCTATGTCCTAACAGTCCTGTCTCATTTTTGTCTCAGTGCTTTTACTCTAAATATAGTAAATTCAACCCCCCAAAGAAGGGCACTCTTATGATTAAGAGCTGGACTGTATCTTGAAAGAATGGGGAGCCATTGGTCCACCTCTCCTGTTGGCTTTGGTGCCTCCTTCCCATTTGATGTGGAGCAAGGCACTGTGGCCAGATGGTCTGAGATGCACAGCTGAGTGGGATGCAGCTGTCCCACAGGCTGGAGACTTCATGCTCCTCTGTTCCACCACAGCTATTGCTTCTGACTTGTTGGTGAATCCAGCCCTTCTTAAGCACCTAACTCCTACTGGTTTCATGGCCTTGCATTATCTATCTGTTCATCTCGTGTATAGAAGGAATCTTTCCCTCTATATTCAAATGTTAAGTTTTCTGTGTAAGCCTAACCCCACTTCCCTGTAGCTGTTGGTGAATTATATAACACAAGTAATTCTCTCTTAATAGAGTTGAATTAAAAGACATCCCTGTCAAAGTGAATGCAGAGAATAAATGACTATACTATTCCTGACTCCTCAATAGATAATTTTTAACTTTTCTAGACTCTATTTCATTAAATTTTCACCACTATCAAGTGTTAATTGTTGATGAATATTATACCAGTACCACAGTAGTTTTGTGGCTTTGATGTAGTATTTGCAACACATTTTGCTTTCTAGAGTTTGTTTTGGTCCTACTGTGCTCCTGTTCACCTTGATGTCTATGCCTATGCCCAAACCATCCCAAAAGTATGTCTGTTGATACTTTGCACATTTCTTTCTATGTCTACAGCTGACATTGCTCCTTTCTCTTTGTCAAGAACTTGGGACAGAGGCACTGAATTGGTGTGGTCAGGGCAGTTCTGCTGGTGGGTTGCATATGCTTGAGGGACACAAGTTCAGCTCCCCTTGCCATCTTCAACTGCAACTTTCAGAGCAGGTGAAGTTCCTCAGGGGCAGTTTTG